>JAJMBC010000009.1:0-482445 GCA_030572795.1 Nematodospora anomalae | reverse complement strand
ACATCAAGACTATTGCATCCGTACATCAAGACTATTGCATCCGTACATCAAGACTGTTGCATCCGTACATCAAGTTTGAATCATGTCAGGTGATTCTGTGTTTTTTCCTGTATTCAGGCATTTAATTACTAGGTGAGAGAATCTTATCTATACCTATTTTAGAACCAAATACATGTTGCCTCATGAAATACATGATATTGAGATTTTAACGATACTCTTTTTCTTTCAAAAGATATGTAACACTTAGCGTAAAACTTTTCTTTCTTTGCTTTCCGGAATTGCAATAGAGGTGTTTCCTGAATATAAAAAACTCCACAGCGCTATGGCATATTCCTATATCTTTCCGCTTTTAGAACATCAAGACTATTGCATCTAACAAATGCATTTCTTAAGATTCGATTCTAGCATAATCCTACAATGGCATTATAATATAACGATCTATATCATGGTGGTATTTGAAATTCTGTCATAACTAATTATTACCTTATCCTAGTTTTGATTGTCAATTTTGTTCGATTTCAGAACAGAAAAACTAGTAAAAAGCCGACTACATATCATCTATTGATATAAAAAAAAAACTGAAAAGAGCCCACGACTTGGGTAGGGACGCAGGATAAATCAATCCACCTTGCCCCCTGGCTATTGTGGTTATGAAGTGAGCTTGCAGTTGTTTTATTATTTGCTATGCTTTTTGAATTTTGATTGATTGCGTGACACATTCAAGTTTTGTTAATACTTTCTTACAAATCTATGGTTTCAACGTTGTCATTCCATATCGGAAGAAGCGCTGCTGTGCTGGTCAGTTTACCTAATATGAACCACTGTACCCATTCATGCTCAGATCCGGATCTTTACGTATGCAGCTTTGACTCGGTCAGTTTCTTTCCGTACGAATTGCTATATTTCTCTTAAAACCATACGATTTGGGCTCCTGTCAGGGTCGTATACCTCGGGGACCAGTCGCCCGCACTAAAGCGTTATCTTTTTTTTTGTCATATCGATAGTTACTAATTTGCCACTATAGCGCCTTCAGGTGCATTCAGGGGTTCCATATACGACAACCGTATAGAGATTTTTGACAGGTGGTCTAACTGACGTGAGTTGATTATTTTTAATATGCAGTATAACGTGCATTAAACATACTTAGAAACGACCAAGCCTATTTCTTCCTATGGACGCGTTCCGCAGTAATCTAGATCCACATGGTTTGTTATAGATTTGCAGTATAGTGTTGCCCTCCAATTCTCATAAATCACACCATTATGTTTGTACCTTACATTCTCGCATGATTGTATCGTATCGCATTCGATCGTTATTCTGCTATATCTTTGTCGCAAGAACGCGAATAAGAAGGTATAGCCGCGAGACAGTCGTGCCTGTTTTATTGCTGCAAAAAAAGAAAAAAACGCTTTCAATACTCTATCCTTAATAGTCTACTAGTTCGCATCAATTTCATAAAAATATAACGTATTTTAAATTCAAGTTTTCTATATACTCCTTGTCACCTATTCTTCCATGAGTGTTTTTTGATCTTTCAAAATCTTTTTCCAACTTGGTACTGGTTTGGGTAGTTTCTTTTTCAACTCATTCTCATGCATACTTAAGAACAAAGTACCTAATAATAACACAACAGTAATAGCTTGAGCGTAAATTCTTGCTTGAACAATCTTTTGTGTTCTAGTCATGTGTACATCTCTATTAATCAAACGCCATGCACCATACAATGAAGCTGCCCAGGATGATACTACAATTTTATATTTATATTCATTCATTCGATATAATATCTTGTCTGAAGTTGATAAAAGATTATATCTTTGTTGTTTCTCTTCATGTTCTTTTCTTAAATGCTCTGAACAGTAACGTTCTTTATCGAACTTTACCGAGCCGTCATCAGCATAAAAAGCACCAAGGGTGATGGTTGGCATGGCATATAATGCAGCCTTGGTAGAACAATTAAAATAGCTATACTTAACCGGATGCTTATATTTGAGATATTGCACTATTCCAATTCCAACGGCAGCACCAACAAGGCATCCTTTATAGCATTCTTTGAGAATGTGCTGTTTATGTTCCTGCTTTTCTTCTTCTGAGATGATCTTCATTGTCAACTAGCAATAAATTATAGAATACGCTATAGAAATCTTTCTCAAAATTTGTCGTTCAACTCAAATCAGGAAAATTTAATCAATTTATATATCATGGATTATGTAAAATGAAATGATATTGAACTTGAACGATATATAAAGGAGCTCTTTCCTTTTTTTAGGTTCTTCCGTGGCAAGGTTTTATTTATTCAGTGTATGTACCGTACTCTACATACTACTCGATCAATAATTCTGTGCGTGATAATGTTACTGCCACTGTTCAAGGGAATTTGCTATATGCAACTACACACCAAAATACAGGAAACAATGGAAACAGCGATTAAGCTGTCGGCATTTTATTTCCACTTCCCTCACTTTCTATACGATGAAGACAATACGATACCACTAATATCATACAATATCACACAATTTTACACCTTATTATACCTTGTACCTGATATATGTGTTTTGTTCACTTTATGCAAGTTTTTAAACTAGGAATACGTTATTACTAAATTTTTTGATTCTTTCTTTTTCGGTTTCCAGACTGTTGCCTGATGGATCAACTTCCCCTATAAAACTGCCATTAGCAAGCAGAAAGGACAACCAGACAAAAATTGCTTTATTTCTTTTTTATCTGAAGTGGTGAACCTACAAATTTATTTGACATCTAAGATTCATTGGTTGCTTGCAAAGCTCTCATTATTTTTCCGAATTATAGTAGTTACATCTATTTTGCAATCTTTTTTCTTGGAAATGTACGTTGTACTGAATAATCTCTTTTCTATTTTTTCATGTATATATTATTCTACTAGTGTATTTCTTTAGCCATTTTTTATGATATATCACAACTATTCCATTGATTTCATACAATGCTTCATGTACCAATATAACGCTGTAAAATTTATGAATGGAATTTGCAAAGTCTTCAAATGTAATACATTTATCTAGATCTAATAATGACAGAAAAGAATGGAAACAATTAAGCACAGGGAATACACAGGTAATAGTATGGTGTTTGCTGTATCGATTTAAATCAGATGCTATTATAGAGGCCACTGGTGGGTTTAATAAATGGAGTTATAAAGCAAACAAATAGTTATAATATCAATTAATTATCTGATGAAATCGATTACTAGCTATGTAGGTGCTTTCACGTTTCTTTTATAAGTCGATGTTGTTACCAAGGTTCGCCTTAAGGAAGCTTTTCAGTATACCCTCATCTCAGACATTGTTTTAGATGTACTAGTAACTAATCAGTTAGTATATACCGTTTCAAGGTAAACTAATATTATTTTGTGCCAAACAACAGTTCTGGTGTCGAAGTATTTGATTAGATTATGATTATACAAATCTGGTCGCAAAATAGAAAAAAATGCGCAGTACATGCTCAATTCTAAAAGAGGGATGCAATACAATGTAACATCGGGGAATGAGTAATTAACATAATACTTGGAATAAAAGATTAAGTTATCCTCATAAACCTTCTAGTATGATATATTTAATTGGAATCTTGGAATACGCAATATTGGAGTGTACGGATAATATTTCAGCACATGAAGGTTAGATCAAAAACATTAATACAATGAAAAGTTGGTTTCTTTAAATGCCTACGCTGTGAGAACCAACTAATATTTTTTGACGACCTGATGAATTGATTGGCTGTAATGCTTTGTGTATATTGCAGATATTTACAATATTCTTGTAGAACACAGGTATACATTAATATGATTATGGGGGGTTTCAACGTACACTTTTTGAGAACATGATTAATTAACACTTTTGCTTCGCATACTGGAGTTTATTTTTTGAATATATATATTCTAAATTTCAAATTGCCTATATATCGGCAAACTACGAGTTTTGGTTCAATTTGAAATAAACAATAAGACAAACATATCCTTGACATTTCATTTGTGTAGAAAAAGATCATGAGTTATTTACCCAAAAATCAAAAAAATGTGTTAAACTTTTTATTCTAAATTTATCTAAACCCTTTCTTTCAATTAAAAAACTACACAAGCCCATAAAGCTATCTGGGCTTCTTTGTTCTTATCGTGCAAATACATGCACAATGTAGTGGTCATCACATACTCCGGAGTCTTTGGCCTCCAACGGTTTCTCCAACTTCCTGTTCTTAAGGTTTCACTCAACTGAGGGGCGATTTTTATGGGTCTCTACCATTCTCTACCATTGGTAATTGTAAAGAGCTAAAAGTCTGACAAATTGCTGATACTGCTAAGTTCGATTTCCGTCAAATCAGATCTATAAGCAAATAAAATGGATTTTATTAACCGTTTACTTCGTGGTAGAATTGTTTTTTTAAACTAAATTGCATATTTATCCTATTTACAGACCATACGACTCTTCCTTCTTTTGTTAATAAAGAGTAATTCAGTACTGATTGGTTGCTTGGCATTGCCGTGATAACCATTATTGTTATTATTCCATATATCAGGATTGTAATAAATATCATCTTCAATTAGATTATCATTACCTGAATAAAAAATCTCCAAAGTATTTCCAAAGGAAACAATTATTGATTTAAACCCGTACTTAACAATCGAATTAATTTGATTATAGTTTCTGTTTGGCAAATTGTAATTAACACGTTGACCATCAACTAAAGATATTATGAAACCTTCAAATTCATCAATTACTTTTGATTTTGTAGATTTATGACGATTTCTTAATGACATTAAACCATTATGCTCGACTAGATTATCGAACGAACTAACCTTTTCTTTAATTTCTTCTATTTCATCATTATCAACCTCATTTTTCTTTCCAATACCGATTATCATATTAACATCTGTAACTTCCCAACACGTAATATTTCTAAACCAATACTGATGCTCAGTAACTGCATTAAAGCCAAGACATCTGATTTCTCTTGGATCTCTTTCAACACGGAGACATATGTTACTCTTGGATCTTTGAATATCAATTTTAAAAGTATGAACAATAATAGTATTAGAATCTTCGTAAACTATTGAGAAAGATTGTACAGATGCACAACCACAAAATTTACAGTGTGTAGGTTCAGGATGTGACACTCTTAGAGTACCAGGTTTGAAATGTCCAATATTGAAAGACTTCAACACAATTCCTGTTTGTACATCAATTAAGTCAGCTGTTAAGTCTTTAACGACAACAATCATACCAATGAATTCAACTGGATAGACACACGCGTCATTTAAACCATGAATCTTACTATGTGGTGTTTTATCAGATATTTTTGGTCCAATTTGATTGTAATTCTCTTTGATTTCCATTTTGCGGATTTTAAAATTATTGTTAACAACAGTAGCTACGACCAAGTCACCACTGCTCAATTGACATATAATTCTATCATTTATTCTTGGAGTTTTAATCTTTGTAGCGGCTAGAATTTTAGCATCATCAAATAATGACTTCATACTTGTTGATTTAACTCTAGAATCGAGGCAAGAATAAACAATCACCTGACCTGATTCAAGGACAAAGACGAAATCATCTTGGTTCAAATTCTCTTTACCACGTTCACGTTGTTCTTCACTAAATGATTTCATACTTATTGGAGGCGGTGGAGAATTTCCATTAACCTGAGCATTGGTTGACGAAAAAGAAGCTTCACTTCCTCGTCTTCCCTTTAGTATTTTTCTAGCTAAATATCCAGGTACGGTCCTCTTTCTGAAGAACGATTCCAATATTTTAGAGTCTTTGTTAATTTCATTATTTTTATGCGTCCATAATAATTTCAAGTTTTCGAAGCATTGTACTAATCCATGTTTAAAATTAATTAATATTATGTAATTTCCATCGTCACTTATTGAAATATGATTCAATGGCCAAAACTGACAAGATAACTCCACAGGCGTCGTTTTATTCAACGGTGACCAAACTATTACTTTGTGATCTAAACCGGTTGTGACCACATGAGAACATTTGGGGTTGGTACTAATTCGAATTATATCTAATGTATGACCCTTCAACTCAATAGAATTGAAGGCTCTGTGATCGGAAGAAAAATCAAATATTTCAGCAGCAGCAGATGGGGGATTCAATTTAAAAATAATTGCCGAAGTTGCTATCACAAAATTCACAATTAGAAAATATTCGAGGTAATAAACAAAAGTATTAGTATTGGTAGCCTCAATTTTCATATCAACCAAATCGCTATACGGAATAAGCATTGCCCAATGCATTAGCATTCCCAATAGCTGGATGCATCCAAGTGTAAATAACACAATATTATTATTATCGTTTTTTCTTACCTTCAAGAACAATTCCCCTAACTTGTATCTTAAGGAAGTCTTCTCTGGTCTCATGTGCGATGGACTTTTGAGTTTCAACAACCAAATAGACAATCCATTTGCATCATCATTTTTGTCCAACAAATCAGTGAGATTTTCTTTCTTCAAATCAACAATAATGATTCCTGTAACGAATGTCAATTCCATTAAGTATTCGAAAACTAATGCAATAACAATGGCTAGTGATAAGTTTACCAATTTGTAGAATACAAACTCAAAAAAATATCTGTGGAAAAAATAATATACCAAACTAGTTCCTAATAATAGCAAACCTAACAAAGATAAAATGCTCTCAATCAATAATCTGGTTAAAGTGGGCCCATGGAATTCAGTATAGAAACCTAGCAATCGTTTATGTAGGTCTGAACTGTTGCCTAAAGCATCAATTGTATGAAATAAATTTCTTGAACTCAATATCATAATCGTGAATAAATATGCTGCTTTAGTGAACGTGGTCAGTGGCTCAAACAATAAAGTCCAAAAAGAAGCACCTCGAATAACCGTTAGCACGTTGATCGATGCAGCTGAACACAATAACACACTTATCAACCAACCTGTTAGTAGCCCAACACTAGATCTTATTTTATGACTGTTAGCAACCAGTAAATAAGAAAATCCCAAAAATATAAAGATAAAAAAAAACGCCAAAGCTCCACTAACAATGAAAAAGTACTTTGAAGAAGAAAGTCCGGATTGTATTGATAAATAATCGATAAAAGCTTCAGCACCCGACACTACACCCGTTATAGGGAGATCAATGTCTGGTTTATGTACTAGGTAAATTTTGAACGTTTGGGCCGATTGAATAAAATGATTTAAATACTCCAATTTATCAAGGAACAAAAAAGTCAACATAATATTCAAATCGCTAAAATATCTTCTTAGTTGCGTCTTAAACGTGCTATGGGTATACTTGTTCAAATCAAATGATTCTATTGGTGATATTATACACTCACAATATGGAGCTACTGACGATTGGACATCATGGACTTCTTTAAAAAAATCAAGATTCAAAACGTCTTTGTCAGAAAATATTACTTTAGTCACAGCTAAAGGTCCTTGACTTTTGCACGATATATCAGCTCGCTTGATAGTTCCAACACCATATGAATTAAACGGTTTGATGGTGAAATCGTACAAAACATTGTAGGATAAAGTGAATAGTATTAGAGAAGGTAGTAGAATATATCGTGATGGATGCCTTAGTATAGACTTTATGTATTGAATCAAGATTGACTGTTTCATTTGAATATGAAAGCACTTAGCTACCTTGGCGATTCTCTCTATTTTACCAGTTCGTTTAAGTGAAGATAGTGAAACTTTTTTTTTTCCCCCTTACTGTATATTGAACATACACTGTTAGAGCTCTATTCCGGGTGGTAGGCTTCTCTTTTGCTCACTCAAGCTCTCCTCGCTCAAACCTTTGCTCTCGATGTGAAATCATGGCTATCATATTATGTTACATTTCTACTTACCTAAAGAAGCTATACTTAATCCTTGCATTTGTCCAAGTAAATCATCAATCTTACCATCTAATAGACCATTCGCATACTCATCTCTTGATGCAGGATCTAAATATTGTTGAATTTGTGCCAATCTTGAATAACCTTCAGTACAGAATCTCAATTGGATTTTAACTAAACTTTCAAATGAAGGATCATAAAATGGAACTCTTAATGCAATCAATTGAGGTAAGTCGGCCTTCAATTGTTCATTCAAATCTGTGTATATTTCTTTAGCCAATGCCAATTCCTTTTCAGCTCGTGGCAATTTCCCCGCGTCTTTAGCAGGCTTGTCAATCAATCTTCTCACTTTGGATTTACATTGTTCGTAATCCGTTTTCTTGTGAGATCTTTTCTTTATGGCTTCATCGATTTCATGAAAATACTGAGCAAATTTTGCTAGCGGGTCTAAAACGGTTTCTCTAAATGGTCCATCTAAGTGTTTCACAGTTTCTTCATCAAAATCTTTAACACATTGCAAATAGTAGTTACCCACACTGGAATATGCGGACTGCCCTTGTTTTGATTCTTCATATAAATTGGACACAATTTCTGCAATTGTTACCTGTGACGCAGTTACTGCCCTCATATTGTCTAAATAGTCTTTGGCTGCTTTTTGCAAATTAGTTCCTGCAGTTTTTAATTGGTTATATCTTCTTTCTTCAACGTCAAAGTCTTTATCCATTGCTTTATCCACACTCTTAACGGTGACTGAAGCACCAGCTCTATTTATGGCTTTTTTGAATCCTCCCCAAGACATGATCCTAACTTACTCAGTGGTGATAAATGTGGGAATTTCTAATCATGCTTTTTTTCTATGGCTAGTGATACTCAAAACCTATAACCTCACCGTCGGTCGTGGGAATGAGACAACAAACGAAACAAACAGGAATCCCCTGCGATTTACAGAGATCAAAAGAAAAAATATTCAACTTGTCAATGCTTGGGATGATTTACTTTTGCAACTTGTTTTCTTAAATTCATCATGTCAGTTGAACAACATAATACGCCTCCGACTCAAATCAGTTCATCAGATCATGAGAAAATTCAAAAAATTTTGGAACTCAGATCCAAGATCAATAATTTAATTGGAAATATCCGAGATTCAAAATTTGTATGTGAGAGATATGATAACGAGATTCATTACTTTCAAGAATATATCGGTGGATTAATGAAAAGTGATAATATAAAGTAGTTGTGGAAATTGTGGAGAAAGGAAACGAAAAGAAAAAAAAATAGTTACATCAAACAACAATACCCTTCTTTCCACAATGTCACATAAAGAAAATGAAGATGAAGTTATTTATCCTTATAAGAATAATTCGACATTAGTTCCATTCACTAGAGTAGATTCAAATGTATACGAAAATACCCCCAATCCAATTCAAACCTCGCACAGCATTATTAGAAATAGCAAGTTATTAGACGCCAATAGACAAGTTAGCTTTTCAAGTAATGAAGAATTCTTTGAAGCGTCGCCTGAATTGAATGACATTTATTTCCCTTCCTTATTAGATGAAACTAATTATCCCTCAATTAGGGTACAAATACAACCACATATGACAGCCCCTTTAGACGATTGTAAATTGGATTTAGGAAGCATTCCTATCAAAAAGACTCCGCGGGTAATGCCCTTTTACAATGATGCGAAAGATGAGGATCTAAGCAAGGATGAATTGGTATTGCAGAGAATAATGGAGTTTGAGTTACAAGATCAGAAAGTGGAAACAAGCTGGTGGCATAGAGATAAATCTTGGATCGACTTCATTGAAAGAAAACAAGAGTATACTAAAAAAGAATTGGAAGAAGTATATTTGGATCAGATATTTGATAATATATATAACTAAAGAATAGGATTATCTTTTGTAATTTCGGGCCAGTCTGTAGAAAATTGCGAATACAATGAACAGGCTGTCCAGCAACCAACAGTAGGACAAGAGTCGATTCCTTCACAAGAGCCTACAACAATAATATTTTCCCGTAGTATTCTCCGAATATCAATACTCGATTTCTCTATTACCAAATCAATCATTTGTCGTACTAATGTTATATCCTCTCCCTCAAAATGGCGCACTAATCCACTTAATTTCGAATCACTAATCGATCCAATTTCTCTTAAATCAATTACTGTATGTATAGTAAGACACTCCCAACCAAAATTTAATACTAGGCCATCCCTTCTGTTACTTCCCATAACAGCTAGTACCGATCCAGGTATGAACACAGCAGACTTCACTTTTAATTTTTCAAATAGTATGTCACATAATCCTTGTTTCAATTCTGTTGAAAATCCATGATCCACTATAAATACTCTTCGAGGATTCAACTGTAGATGTTCGAACCAAATTTGATGTAGAAACTTATGCAATAATGGAATAGATACTCTTTCTTTATATAGTTCTAGCCAAGTACCAAGGATTTGCTGATATTCATGGGATAGTCTTTGATATTTCAGGTTTAAATTTCGAAGTATTCTCGTTCGCTGTTCATCATTTAATGAATGATCATCAATCTCCAAGTAGAGCGGTAATTGTGATTTACCAATGTAGTCATATGATATAGGTAGAGTGATTTCCGGATTGATTTGTCCTGATAACCCTGCTTTTATATATTTAGAAGTGATTTCTAATATTACTGACATAACCTACACACAACATCAATTCCATTAAGTACCTTTTTTTTCCCTACAATAAATCCAAATCCGCATCATCAATATCCATAAAAGCAGACTGATTTTCCTGAACAACCTCTACTTTATTTTGATATTGCTGCTGATATTGCTTCAATTGATCAATATTCCATACAGATACACCTTCTTGATCTTGTGGATTTGTAGGTTGTGCTAAGCTTCTTAAAAATTTTTTCGCTGTAGCTAGTGCCATGTCAGTGGATAAATTGGTATCAGAGTCATTTAATGCTTGGGCAATCCACTTTGGTAACTGATTTTTTTTCCTTGCAAATCTTCTGTCAGCTAAAACCATAATACCATAATCATCCTTGCCTCTCAAGACTCGACCTAAACATTGAGCAGCATGTCTCATGGCATCGAAAGACAAGAAATCATTCTCCTTAATTTGGAAATGGTCTCTCATAAACTCCAATCTTGCTTTTAAGATTCTCGATTCTGTGTATTGGAAAGGAATACCAATCATCAATACAGTTCTTCCATAATGATGATCAAAATCAATACCTTCGGACACTTTCCCACGCGCCACCGATAACAACACTGCACCTCTACCATTTGAACATGCTTTTCTGTACGTTTCCAATGCTAATGAAGTTTCTTGCGCATCAGGAGTTTCAACAAGAATTAACTTGTGTTTCCATACTTCATCTAAAACCCCCATATTTTGCCACATGGATATAATTGATTCCATATATAGATAGGAAGGAAAGAAAACCACCATTCCATCAGGTGTAATTTTGGCAAACTCAATTAATAAAGATCCATAATTCCGCACAACCGACGGATCATTGCGTATTTCAAAACGTGAAGATATAGAGACTTGATCTGAGCCTTTTGTAACAATCATTGGAAGAAATGAACGTCTTGCTAAAGTCATTGCGTATGATTCCTGAATAACAGTCTGAAAGTTCAACATTCGTGGATACATATCCAAGGGCGAAATCGTACCTGAAGTTATGATAACAGATGAAAATCTTTCAAAAACAGGTTTTATAGCAATAGATGCATCAAGACAGGTAAAATGTAGTATAGGATTCGGAACAGTACTTCCTTCTGTCTCATATGGTTCTAAAATCAATTGGAAACCAGTTTCATAAGTAGAGACTAAAGTGGCAAATGTAGCAATATCTTTTAAGGCATTAAAGTCTTCAATCTCACTTAATTCTAAGGTTCTGACCAACAAGGAGAGACGCTCAGAACAAAACCTTAATGGTTTTCTATCTATATATGTCAATTCCTTTAAATGTTGAAGAAAACTTGTAGGTGTTTCACTGATAACGTGTAATACTTTCATTCTTGTTTTTAAATATTCAATAAAACGTTTTAAAAATGCAATAAAATGTTCTCCCTTTCTAATATTTCCGGGTATAGCTTCATCAAGTAAATCTTGGGGTAATATTGGGTTAGACATAAATAACTCTTCATCACGAGCAATCTCTGCCTGTCTTAAGCCTTCAACTAATTGTACATATTCATTCTGTAGCTTTTCGCTATTCTGGGATTTCATTTCCGCAACCGCATCTACTAATTTATTTGCTCCCCTTGTTGCCTTTTTTAATGTATCTTCGGTCAAATCCAATGACAAGGATTCTATACAAACGTTATCAATATTGTGTGCCTCGTCAAATATAATTATGCTGTCTTTTGATAACTCTTTGGAAACCCGCTCAGCGATCTTGGGATCTAATAAATAATGATAAGAATAAATAATTATATTACAAAATGGAATCATTCTTCTGACTGTAAAATATGGACAAGTTCCTTCTTGTTTACAATAATTCAATAGCGCATCAAATGAAAATACACCAGAAGGTATTAAATTATGTTGATCCATTTCATTCAAATCCTCATGATATGAGCACAAGGAATATACCTCTGGATTCTGTAGTTGATCAGCTTCAGTAACCACACCTTTTTCGATTTTCTCCTTCAACTGACCATTTGTAATTCTTCTGCATTTCTCATCAACCGTTGCCCCCTTTCTCTCTTTAGAGATTGTTGGGTGTAAACACAAGTTTTTTCTACTTGTCAACCCTAAACCTCTGAAATCTTCCACATAACCCAACTCATTCGCTCTAAACTCCATCAATTTATGCAATTCGATCAATGCCTTTTCGATTTCTGACATAGTACGCGAACAGTATACAATTTTTCTATGCTCTGGATAATGCATTTGGTAGGAAACTGTTAAAGAAAGTAAGGAAACAGTTTTCCCAGTACCTGACGGCATTTCAAGTATGCAATTACCACCGACGTCTAAAGTCTTTTTTATATCGGACATATATGCATATTGCTCGGGATATATCCTTGGGTATGGAAATAGAACAGGTAGATCATCGATAAAGAACTTCATTGGTGGCAGAGAACTAATCACATTGATCTAATTATTTTTTTTTATAAATAGCTTCGCTTGATTTAAAAGATATACCTCGACACACAAACTAAATTTATCTACACACCAAACTTATCTACAATCAAGTTCTCTAATTTTGGATAAATGATATCAGATGTATTACCACTAACCGAATACAAAGTGCCTTGTTTGTTATAAAATTCCATCAATGGGCCAATTTCTGTATTATAAGTATCTAGTCTTTTCTGAAATACCTCTGCTGTATCATCGTCGCGTTTACTCAACGGTTCGCCAGTAATATCATCTTTAAACGGCACTTTCGGAGGATTATAGTCCAAATTATAGACTCTACCACTTGGCAAATGCACCCATCGTGCTTCAATTCGTTGTAATATAACATTTTGATCAACATCTAACTCAACAACAAGATTAAACCTTGCATTTTCCAAAACTTCATCCAATTTCTTGGCTTGATTACAGGTTCGCGGAAATCCATCTAACAACCAAGAGGCATTGGGCCTCAACCAGTCAAGCTGATTCAACTGTCTTGTGATCAAATTAACCATTACATCGTCCGGAACTAATGCACCATCCTTGATATATTTTGAAGCTTGTTGCCCTATTGAAGTTCCCAAGGAAATTTGTGATCTCAACACATCTCCCGAGGAAAGAGATTGAATTTGTGGAAATCTCTTCAATAATCTTATAGTTTGAGTACCTTTACCTGAACCCGGGGCTCCTAAAAGCAAGATACGTAAGGGTCTTAACATACAAAGAAGAAATAGTAGTAGAAAACTTAAAAGGGGTAGGTTCTTTTTCCGCGCATGAAATTATTATCTATACAAATTATACAAGATGTTATTACTCATCATCCTCATCAGATTCGATAATCCTTCTTCTCTTTCTAGTCTCTTCTTCAACTTCACTTGACCGTTCTCTATACTTGGCAGCCCCTTCTTCTTTCAATTTCATTAATCTTTCTGCTCCTCTATCAAACTCTTTTTCCTCTACCTCCTCTTCTTCCTCTTCGTCATACTCCTCTAATTCTTCTTCATCACCAGCAACAAAGTCATCTTCTTCATCATATTCTTCGTCACCATATGTTCTTGCAAATCTTTCATAAGAGGATTCATTTCTAATACTCGGACTCCCATTTCTTTCCCATTTTTCTTCCTGTAATCTTCTTTTTGATTCCAATTGTCTCTTCAATTTCAATGCTTTACGTTCATTTTCATCAGCTATTCTTTGCTTCTTTAATGGGTCGTCATCAGTTATAGTATTCAAAATTTTGTCTTTGGAGTGAATGTTTTTAACAACCTGTGTTAATTTCTTATGGACAGATGAAGCTGGTAATAGATTAATTGTCTGAGAAATAACAGAATCTGTTTGCAAAATTTCCGTTGTTTTATAACTTCTTACAAGTAAATTATCAAACATTGGTAATTCTCTAACATCAAATATTTCATTACCAACTTTCAAAGACAATGAACCATCATTCCAAGCAATAAAATGAGCATTTGATTGTTTTATAATCTCATCGTTGCCCGCATTATGGTACCTCCATCTTATTGTGTTTTCATTCATCAATTTCTCCGCCAATTGTTCATTATGAATTTGCTTTGATGTTAATCCATTCTTGATACGCAATTTCGCGTTAGAATTAACCTTGTCTTTGAATTTAGATGGATCAAATGGACGTGCCTCAATATTTAAGAACACGGGCGTTTTCAATAGCTTTGTCTCATCCTCCGCATGAAGTGATATGGCATGTCGCGGTAATGATATATCTATTTGCTGCTTTGTTGTTTCACCGTAGTCTTGGTTTTCCTCTTCTTCATCGTCATCACTTCTCATATGTGCTTCAGGTTTTTGTTCCTTATCATCTTCTCCAAATAGATCATCCATTTCTTCTTCTAGATCATTTTTATTTATCTTACCATCATCGGACATAATTGTGTTCCCTGATTTGGAGGTTTGTTTAATTAGGGAATTGTTCAGTTTGTTGATCGACTCTTTTTTGATGAAAAAAAAACCTATCAATCAGATTTGGTGAAAAATACACACTAATACATAATACATACTTCTATTATATTCACTACAAAAAGCTATATAGAATAATATTTGAACAAAAGGAGGTAATAAATACAATATATAATAATCATACAAATAATCTAAAATTCTCACACAATGTTTTCTAGTTTAGGAACAGGAGCAGAACCAGAAGATGGAGTTGTTACAACTATTTCCACATTAGTTGAATCTCGCTCGGTTGCCGATGCAGGTGCTTTTACTGGTACAGGAGCTAAAGATTGTATACTTGGTAATGCAATATTTTCTTCTTTCAATTTCAATGTTCTGAAAGATGAGCCAACTTCACCGTTATTTAATCTTAGTTGTTGAAAATGTAAATCATCTATATCGGAACCAATTTCATTTTCATCAGATAACTCATAGTCCATATCTGAATCAAAAGGCATTGAACTTGTTACATTATGTTGAAAACCAACAACTAAATCATCATGATTAGGTGCTGAACTCAAACTCTTGGAATGCTGACGAGAGAAATTTGGTTGCACACTATCTTTTGGTAAACTCTGGGGTTCTTCTAAAGGCGTTGTGCTCGTTGAAGAGACATCACTATCAGGAGGAGCTTCATACTGAGATATTTCTGTTGTTGGTTTGACCAAAAGGCTAGTAGTACTCGATGCAGTTTCCGCCGCCGATGTACTTTCATGTTTGGGTAATAATTTATATGCATACTGTATTAAAAATTCAACAACTAATTGAGATAATGCGTATTCAATAGGATCCAAATCATGATTTGGGTGTGATAATATTGAAGGTTGAAAAATTGCAGCTAAATTTCGTGAACTCATCAAGTTTTCTTTAGAATGGTTTTGAACCATGGCTAATAAATCCAATATATAAAATAGTAACTGCTTTGAAGCTGCTGGAAGGGAGTTAACTAAGGTTTTATACTCATCGATAGTAGCATGAACATCTCCAGTTAGTTTCTTATAATTCTTAGATCTCTTCTTGTTCTTGTTGGCAATTTCTTCTTCACTTAATTGGGGCCGTTGCGATAAAGCTTGTAAAGAAGAGTCTGAATTTTCTCTTTGTTTCACTTCTTCTGTATTCAATCTATCTATATTGGCTTCCGTCAATAGCTGTGAAGAATCTAGCACTTCACTAGATGTAGCTTCTTTTAGCGACCTTGATGGATTCTCTGCTTTATACTTCATATAGCTTATTACTCTTGGTCTGTTCCTTAAAGGCTCTCTAAATGATTCATACATGTCAAGCGGAATTAATGGTTCTGGTAACGCATTCAAATATCTTCTCAATATGGAAGCAGCATCATGAACAGTATATCCATCCCAGTTCAATTTTTTACCAAAAGTAGGAGGGCTATTAAATATAATTTGTAATTCTTTCAATCTCTTGGAAGAACCGCCGACTCTAAATATTCCTTCCACTGTCAAGCCGTTTTTTTTTAAATAAACCCCGCATTTAGCTACAACTATAGGTATCTGTCCATATTGTAATCCATTCGATTGATCCCCAGTTAGTATAGATATCTTAGCGGAGGCTTCATTTAAAGCTGTTTGTAGTGGCACTCCAAAATATTTTGAATTTTCGTCCACTAATGAATTATGTTGTAAAAAAGAATCTCTATGTTGTCGTAAGCTGTTCTCTGATTGATTTAATGAGTTGGACCTAACTCTACTTACATTGTTTGTTGATCGAGATTTATGATTCAACAAGGGACGAAGAAAGTCTGATGTGGTGGTGGTAGGAGAAGTACCAAAACAATTGCTTAAACCATTTGTGTTAT
Source organism: Nematodospora anomalae (assembly GCA_030572795.1). NCBI lineage: Eukaryota > Fungi > Ascomycota > Pichiomycetes > Serinales > Debaryomycetaceae > Nematodospora > Nematodospora anomalae. The sequence goes on along the minus strand of JAJMBC010000009.1, from coordinate 465,690 downwards.
TAGACTGATGTGGAGAAGGTGACTGAGGTTGCGAAGAGAGTACTTGTATATTTTGTGTCGTGGTGCTATTGTTATTATAATTACCATTATTTATAATGTTGGTATGAATGCTGTTAATGTTGTGATTATTATTATTCTGTATACTTAGACTTTTTGAAGGCGATCTTGACACTGAATCATTGTCACTAATTTCATTTACCGAATCATTTGATAATAGATGGCTCTTTTTTAAATTTTTTGCCCAGCCAAATAAGGAGGTTTTATTGTTAGGCGATGAAGAATGACTCATGATAAATGTATGGAGCAGACCTATTGGATTACTTAAGATTGTTGATGTATCGTTGCTATAAGTGGCAGATAGTTGAAAAAGAAAGAATGGCGGTGTTCTCTGAATCACAATCTTTTGTTTCTACTATTCTTTTCTTTCTTTCTTTCTTTCTTCCTTCTTTTTATAAACTTATTGTTAATGCAATATGATGTATGATATAGTTAAAATTTAATATAACAACACTAACAATACGAGCAGTATTTAAAGCTGATATCTTCTTTGACGTGATATATGTGATATTGTAAATAAATAGTTGTGTAGGAAGGAGATTTTTTTTTTCTGGAGAGTGAGAGAGGAAGAATCATTTTACTGTACTACTAATATGTTGGATTGTGCATAAGGTTCTTCATTCAGTCCAGTCAATCGACATAGTCAGTCAGTCACTGACTCAGCCTGTCAGAAAGTCAATTTATAAATCAACCAAGAGTAAATATGGTGGTCACAGATAATTTGCTTCCTGTACTAGATTCTACGTAAAGTGATAATAATATGCAGTTGTGGCAATTACCTGACACTTTCCACTATATTATCCACTTAGAATAAAAACCCATCATGGGTTCAGTCGTTGTCGAAGTAATACACCTCATATTCAAATTGAATAGAGTTAAATCCAACTTAAACTGATAACTGTAGAATATCATAAATCAAGTCAAAACCAAATGAAATGCAGTAAAATAAAAGAAATTAAATATAATAAAAGTAAGAAAACAACATACAATGCAGTAAATAACTGTGCATACATTAAATCACACAAAGATGAATTGAAAAATGATTTCGTACAATCTGAATAATCACCACCATGACACTTCTGGGATACTTGTGGTAGGAAACAATACCAAGGAGCTATTAATTAAGTAGATGAAGTCTACAAGATTGTTCTGGTTTTTTCACTCTTCCAATGCAACAGATCATAGATGATGACACTTCACCTGAATTTTATATTTGCTAGAGTCATACTTCAAGCAATGCACGTTTAAAGTAGTATTACTATTTTTAAAATTTCAATCCAAATTTGCAATATCAAAGCGACTGTGATTGTTCATTAAACATTAGATAATAATATGCATTTGAATCTCATAAACTCTTCAAGTCAGTCATTTGTAGCAGAGGAGCAAGCGAGGGAAAAAAGTACGTACAGCTTATTTCCCCTATGACGAGCTTACCAGGGGAAAAAGAAGAGACCATACATATTATTGATGTAGAAGCACTATTTTGACAAAAGAGACAAACTGTCAATCTCAACCGAGTGTATATTGAATAACTAACTGAAGGTATTCCATTTTTCAATGTGTATAGTAGATGGATTTCCCATTTTGCTAAATTTAGAATTCAGAGCACATTTCGCATCTTCAATTGTGGAGAGTCATTGCTAATGTTGCTACCAAGCAATGAATGAATGAAATTGAAACAAAGTGGCAGAAAATACACCGTTAGATAAATCGTACAATCACCTGTAGTTTTCTTCGGTAAATTCTATTATATTCTGAAATTGTTCCCTAATTTAACGACATGTCAAACTCTAAAAAGTTCTTGGTACCAAGAAATAGCGATGGAAATGTGGGCTATACCTGTTATCACACTACACACTACCATCAACATCAACCATCACGGCAGCACGCTCAACTCATTCGTTGTGAATTCTCATCCTCATACGATTTTTGCTTCCCAACTAATGATCATCGTAGTGGGTTGTGTCAATTCTGTTGAGATTTTTATTTCACTTCAATGTGAAATGAGCTCGATTAGCTACGTGAGCAATAATTTGAATATTTTATACAAGAGGTCATCTGTAATTTCAATCTAGGTTGCAGGAAGGCTCTATTGTCGCCATGTACCTATAACTTTTACTTGAAACTAAAAACCACTCCAATGACCTTCTCACTCATTATGCAAATCTAGCTATATTTTCAATGATACAAGCCACGTTATGATCATTGAATCAAGATCTAAGTTGCAAAGCCATTGTCACGCTTGTGAACGACAGCCAGTTTATCGCTTGGCACACCTATTACTTTTCTTCCTTATGAACATACCCCTGGTCTTATGAGTCTGTTTAAACACCGTTGATCTTAGGAACTTTGAATCGCAAAACTTCTTAAAAGTTGGGTCCAGACTCACAAAATAGATCTTTTGGTCGTGCTCTATTTGTTTCTATTAATAACCTCCACGTATAGATAGAAAGCTTTTTGTCCCGTTTTTTTGGCCATTTGTTGTTTTTCCTATTTTGGAATAATTAGTTCCTGATTCTTTCACTGCTAAAAAAGCATTAGACTAACATGGAATGAGGGCTTAACCGTATTTGATAAGAAATCACTTGACAGCATAATTGCTACTACGGCATACTACTGTAATCATCCCTCTGGTTGCTTTTTTTTTCGTTGAACTTTATATGACAATTGTATCTGTTCAATATTACTTCAAACTCTACCCCAAGGCAGTCCTAATTGTTATTCACGCAGTTTACACTAGCGAAAAAAATGTGCATTTTCAATATTTTATAACCGAATACCAAAGAAAGTATCTAAAAGAAATCAGAAAACTAAAAATCATATACAAATTTGTTATTTTAAACATGTAACCTTTTTTGGATTAAAGCCAAACTAATCAAATATATTTAAATCAATTTCAAACTAAGATGCCAATAAATGTGAAGAATGAAATAAACAATGCTAAGGATTTACCAACCATCTTATCAGCTGCATTAACTAATGCAACGCTTCTTGATTCTTGTGCTTCATTGGCATCAACAGTGGCTGTTTCAACAGCAATAGAGGTAGAAGCTATTGCTTGTTTACCTAAATTAGCAACTGTTTCTTTAGCCTTTTCAATTGAAGATTGAGCAGCAACAGCCTCATCGTGTGCTTTGGATGCTTGAACAACAGCAGATTTGGCTTGTTCAATAGCTTGCGACGATTTTTGCGCCTGAGCTGCACTTAATTGTTTTGAAGCAGCTGATTCTTGCGCTTTAGCTGCACTTAATTGTTGGGAAGCGGCTGATTCTTGTAAGTCAATTAATGAACTAAGAGTTTTGTGAGCTACTTCTTCAACTGAAGTAAGCGATGCTAAGGCACTTTCGCAGCTAGCTATAATCTCAGTTTTTTGAGCCTTTTCGGCACTCGATTTAACTGATTCAATTGATTTCAAAGCAGATTCACATGATACTACAGTTTTAATGACTTTCACTTGTTCCACAACACATGACAGCTGTACACCAACAGCACTAACTTGTAAATCGTGAGCTTCTGATTCTATAACTGATGCTGATTCTTTTTCGCAATATTCACAAACTTTACTTACAGTTGAAGTTTTGGTAATAGTAGAAACTTGACCCAGTTTGTTAGTAGTAAGAACTACTCTTGTACTTGTAGTTGGTTCAATTGATGAGTTTACCAATTCAGTACTTATAATAATGGAAGGTGATTGACTTCTAACTGTAGATGAATTACTGAATGACAGTATGCTTGAAATTGGCTCCAATGTGGATTGTTCTGATGACAATGAACTGCTTGAAGAGTATGATGAAGTGGAAACTGGGTCAATTAAACTTGATACATATGAAGGTTGCTTTCCTGATTGACTAAGTTGTTCTGCACTTGATGATTGGCTAGTTTCTTGAGGAGCAGAAAAGGAAGTACTTGCACTAGTTTGTGGTTCATAAGACAGGGTTGGGACGGCAGTAGCAGCATAGGCCAACTCGGCTGCAACGCTAGAAGGAACCATCCAATATGGACTCCATACCCCGGCAACCGAACAAATAGATGTAGCTAAAGAGGTGGCAGTGGCAACATCTGAACCATGGCACGCGTCAGCAATACATTCACCAATAGCACCTGCAAATGCTGGCATTATACAAAGACATCCTGTATCCCAGTATGGACAAGGCGTAACTCCAGTGTTTTGAAACATACATGGCTTAGCACATTCCGGTAACTGATCATATATTCTATCAGCAAATCCGTTAATTGAGGCTGTTTTCGCAACACTAGGATATATACTGTAAGGATTGTCTGTCGTGGTAGTTGGAGCCTCAGTAATGCTTGACACCGCAAAGACAAAAGGTATAGAAACGAGTGAAATAATAGTTGATGCCCTCATTGTCAAGTTAAGTGAATATCTTCCTGCTAGTTACAGAATCCTTCTCTTCAAAAGAAATTGTCATGAATATATGCAAAGTTTCAGAACCTTATCAAATGTTGCAACAATCTAATTTTCGAATTCAAACCGACAATGGATACTTCTTCAACCAATCAACTGCATATTCCAATTAGAAATTTCGAAAATACATGAGTAAACGCAGAATCATTTACAATAAATTTAATTTACGAATGGGTTACAAAGGGAATATTCAACTAAAGTAACGGAACTAAGCCATACTGATCTTCAATTTTGTACCGGTAGTTTTTTGGTTCGGCTATCATGGTTAGTAGTTTGCTGGTCCATCATGGTTCGTCCATCTAAGTACGAAGGTTTTAGATTTAACTCTTAAAGTTTATTAATGAGATTGTGATGAATAAGGCTCCAGAGGTATTTCTTGGTGAAAACTAATAAATGAACTTTCGAATTGAACCAATCACCATAAAGCACAGTAGCGACTTTATAGAAAGAAGAAATGACGAGCCCTTTCTTGCAAGCGAATTAACAAATTATTTAATGCCAGATGAAGCGTTATGTCCGACTCCAAGAAAACTAATGTCCAAAAACAATAATTCTTCGCAAATCACGATACATTAAGACTACAACTATGCCTCCCTATATGCACTGTGTTATGCTTTTAATGACCGGAAATGCTAAATTTCCTTATAAAAGTAACTAAAACATTTTAAGCTAAGTACTTGAATGAGTTATTGAATTCTTTAAAGCAACAACTGATTGATCTGATAATCAAGCATTAATTTTATTCGTCAATCAGATTTCTTGTCCCTTTCAATAGTTTTTTTTCTCGGTATCTCAGCCCGTTTTTATCAAATGAATTATTACGATAATTCGGCATTAAGTATTTGTGCATCATGTATGTTCACTAACAATTATCTTGCTTGTATGATCTCGGTCATATCGTTATAAGACATCTGCATATGGAACGACCTCAACTGAATACCACTATGTCGAAAACTCTCAAAGCAGATCGTAATATACAATTCCTGCTAAAGACTCTTTATCTGGAGTATCAAACTGCGTATTTGATCTAGAATGTTACGTAACGACTAATTTTGTGAATATCGCATAAAAAAGAAGAGCATTTTCATAAATTCTAGATTTTCATCTCAATTATAAAGTACATAAGACTTTTGAAAGGCTATACACTAATATTGTACTTGATAAATTCTGGGCATTCTGAAAGGGACATTTCAAGAATGTAATTGTGAACATATATATACATCTTTCAATTTTCCAAATGAGACAATTGTTTTATATTTGGATCCAGCAATGAACTCGAGCCTTTCTATTGAGCAACAAAAAGCGTTTGAAAAATCCAGAAATACAAGATTTCAGTGGATTAGTTGTATATTTAGTTTGGTAGTTTTTTTAGCCCATGGTATTATATTTTATTGGATTCCGAGGGCTCTTCGACTGAGAAGATATGTTAAATCAAACAGATTTAAACCATTTTTCATTATAGTCAATATATGGAACACTTTAAACTCAACATTTTCGATTAAAGTGGCAAAACAAAACTATTATTTCAAGCCCAGTGTTTTGGTACTATTTCTTTTCTACATATTGTTAAATGGCAAATTATGCTATCTCGATACCGATGATATCGTATATATTCCTCGCGAAATTGTTATTGCCAAACGATGCGCTAGAATTGGAATAGCCCAAATCCCCGCATTGTTTCTATTGGTAACTAAGGGGGACCTGATTACTGCAATTACTGGTTTAACATTTGAAAGAACTGCGTTTTTACATAAATGGTTTTCTTTCCTAATGTTTGTGTTGGTCACGGCTCATGTTGGTATTGTCGCTAAATTCTGGACAAAACAAGAAATCCATCCAAAATATCCCAAGCTGGTTTACGGTATTATTGGATATGTTTGCTTTGTATTTTTAGCTTTTGGGAGTGTAAGAATTATCAGAAAATATGCCTACGAACCCGTGATGATTAACCATCGTGTTCATTCCTTTGTCATGTTATTAATGGTATTTTTGCATAACGACACTGCTAAAGCAATGGTTGTATTAGGGGTGCATTTGCTTGTTGTTGATAAAGTATTAGGTAGAATCTTTGAGATTATAAATAGTAAAAGATCCCCTGCAAAAGGATGGTCGGAATTTGAAATACTTGATGATGAAACAATCAAAGCAAAAATACCTGTGTATGTAAATAAAATGAATCCGAATACTTGGTATAATTTGATAAATTATAAATTTGGTACATGGAAAGCAGGACTGCATGTCTATTTAAGAGTACCTAAAGTTGGGCTCTTTCAGCATCATCCATTCTTTGTTGCTAGTTTGCCGGAATCTGGAAATTTAACATTGATAATAAAGAAGAAAAATGGATTTACTAAAAATTTGTTTGACAAAATCAAAGTATTAAGAGATGAACAGGTGGAAGGTCTCGTTGAAGAAAGAGAAGATCTCCCCGAATATAGAAAAGTTACGGACCCCAATATTGTCAAGTTAAAAGCTTCTTTTCGCGGTCCCGCAGGCGCTAAATTTCAACCGTTAATTACCTTTGATATTGTAACATTTTTGGCCGAAGAATGTGGTGCATCGTTCATATTACCAGTTTGTTTGGACTTGTTACGGACAATTGAAGACGAAGAAGTTGCGAAAGACTACTTAGGTAGACCAGCGCATCCTTCAATTAGGATATATTGGTCGGTTGAGAAGCCTGAAACTATAGTATGGTATCAGGAGCTAATAAAGAAGCTTTTGCCATATATAAATTCAGGCAAATTATTGATGGATGTATATGCAAGTGAGAGCTTGGAATTAGGTGAAATTGAGCAACCTGAATCAATAAATCCGTTTAGTCCAAAAGCTAAAAAAGTTCAAATTGAAAAAGTAGTATCCACAATCGATAGTGACACTGCTTCAATCACCAGTTCTTCTATTAAATTCGTTCATAATGAAATAATGGATGTATCAAAAATTATTCAAATTCAAGCTGCAAATATGCAAATTTCGGATAGAAGTTATTACAAGTCCCTTGCTGTGATTAGTTGTGGGAACGACGACTTTGGCAAACGCGCAGAGTATGAAACTCAAAAGTATCGTTGGATGAAGAATGGACCAAATATTTATTTTTATAACGAATCTTATAATGCCTGAACAGGAAGATGATCGATTCGTCATTCCGTGTCCTTGTGCTTAATATATATTTATTTGTGAAGGCTAATTAGTAGCAAAAAAGTTTTTGAGCTACAGATTATTAACCAGTTTAGTAACCACTGAATCGAATTTGCTCATATGCCATATACTCTAACAAAAGCTTTCTCGTTTACAAATACTCTTTAAAATATTTAAAGATACTGTAATTCTATCATGGAAGTAAAACATGCTCCACTCCTAGAACCACAATTCAACTGCCCAAAATTGATTGGTATGCTCTTGAATCTCACCTTAGCAGTCAAATCAATGAAATTCACATTAAGAAGCTAAATATATATGAAACCTTTACTTCAAAAGTATTTGCCCAACTGTTTAAACATCTTTTTGCATATGCAAATGGCTCAAATGGCTACAGTGCTGCCATTGACGTTTTAAGTGTTGTGAAAACAACGGTGAAGCAAATGCGATAGTCTTGTTGGAATCCAATAAAATATCAAATTTCAAGGTGGAGGACATATAAATCATTTCTTTGTTTCGAAACATCTAGCTCCAGTTAAGCGAGGCGGTGGTAAACAACCGAATGAGGTTTTCGCTTTAGGTAGACAGATTATGAAGCAGTATGGATCAGTTCAATAACTCATTGAGACTGCTAGTGACCAATTAGTTCCTATCCAAAGCTCTGGATGGGCCCTCATTATCAAATGCCTTTAAAGTGGCGGTATTCTAGATACACCGCTGCTAATCAAGATAAAGGTTCTTTTTTCATCCCTTATAATTCTGTGAATTGTAATTGATGCTTGAGAGCATGCCTAGTAGTTGGATTATGAAAATAGCAAACAAAAGTATGCAAGTGCAATTAACATCCTTACTAAATGGTTATTGTAAGTAAATAGTTGAAATGTAGTTGAATTGATGGATTTCAATATTGAGAATTTGCACAGTGTTGAATTGTATTTTTGTAACTCAAATGGTTTAAAATCTCACTCAAAAAAAAGCGGCGGTTTAGGCAACACTTGTAAGTTCACCATCATACTGACAATATGTTTGAGAAGTCAGTATATCCAGCTTTGGAAGAGTTGAGGCAACCACTTTCACCAGAACAGCTTCGAATTCTAAAAGATCAGTTGAAGTCAGAGCAACCTTATCCATCAGCACAAACGAAATTCAATTTTGCTTGGGGATTAATTAAATCGAACCATCATAAAGAACAACAAGAAGGTGTTCAGATCCTAACCGAACTATATAAAAATGAGAAGCAAATGAGAAGAGAAGTTTTATATTATCTCAGTTTAGGATCATTCAAGACTGGTGACTATACAAATGCTAAGAGATATATAGAAACATTATTACAATCAGAACCCGATAACCAACAAGCTAAAGCATTGCTAGATAATATAGAAGACAAAATTACCACTGAAGGATTAATTGGTCTAGGTATAGTTTCTGGTGTTATAGCGGTCGGTATTGGAATCGTTGGAGCTTTAGTTAGAAAGAATAGGAAATGAAAAAAGTATGTAGTGAGGAAAACAAAAAAATACATAATTATTCTACCCGTATATTTTCTCATCATGACCAATGACTTGGGCAACAAAATAGCAAAGGAAGTATTGGATATATTCAATAATCTCAAAGTAAGATCAGGTAAACCAATCACTAGATCTAACGGTGTCCAGGAGTGGACGGTCTTGGCTAGTATAGTTGCCATTATTGATGATAATATTCACCCAATCACAATTACTACCGGAGTAAAAGCAATACCGAACAGTGTGCGATCCTATTCAAAAGGACTATTTGTACATGATATGCATGCGGAGATACTATCTCTCCGTTTATTCAACTGGTACTTGCTTCAGGAATGCAGCAAAGACTCCATCTTAATTACAACCGAGGGTGAAAAATTCAGGCTTAGGGAGAATGTGCAACTCGCTCTTTTTATAACTGAACCTCCCTGTGGAGACGCTTCAATGAAATGCATATCATCCAAATCACAAAATAGCCAACCTTGGAAAGATACACCGAAAAAGAAGCAGAATATTAATAGAGGTAGGACTTATTTTGATAAATTGGGTATTGTAAGAACGAAACCTGGGAGATCTGATAGTTTGATAACCTTATCGAAATCATGCTCTGATAAATTATGCTTAAAACAATTAACTGGAATTCTTAATGCCACTACGTCAGATCTATTCCTTAGTATCCACCTTGATTATTTGGTGGTGAGGAGTATAAGCGAAGAAGATTTTAAAAGATGTTTTAGATTAAGGTTTGATGTACCAAATGTACGATATTTAAAGATGCTTACTTATGATATCGATGACTATGACTTTCACAAGCCTCAAGCAGAGGAGAAGTCGCCGTCACCATTGTCACTTCTTTATATAGTGCCGTCAAAGACCATTCAAGTTTTGAATAATGGAGTAAAGAATGGATCGTTTGTTAAAAACAGTCGTCCAAAAGCTGGGGGTGAAAGCATGATTTGTAATCAAAGCTTTATGAAAAAGTTGAAACATTTAAAAGTAATTGAGGAAAATAGTTACCTTGATTTTAAACGTTCAAACAAAAAGAGGGAATTTTTAAAAACTTTAGGCAAAGAAACTCTCTCCGATTGGGTTTCTACTGATGATGATGATTTTCTGATATAGATCTATTTATAGGAATATACTATTCGGATTCAGATGCAGATGCAGAACCTTCATCCTCTACAGCGTTTTGAAATTCTTCCAATTGTTCTTGTTCTGTTGGTTCCATGGATATAGCGTACTCTGCACTTTCTAACAATTCAAGTAATTTTTCATGGTCTTTTCTAACATAATCTTTCGGTCTGAGATTATGTTTGTCTTTAATTCTTGGATCAGATCCAGCATCTAACAAATTATCAATGACAAAATATCCATGATCGGGTTCGTCATTATTTGTATACTTGACAGCTAAATGCAACGGTGTCTCACCTTCTCGATTCTGGGGATCAATTTCAACACCTTCTATATCCAATACTATATCTATGAACTCCCAGTTTCCCAAATGACAAGCCAAATGCAATGGTGTATTGTTTGTTATTACTTCTCTAGTATTGTTGATCAAATCGGATAATTTCTGTTGGTCATTATTTAATTCTGCTTTAATGGATAACAATAATTCGGTATTGTTTCTTCTTGCTGACTCCAATACTTGTTCAGAGTAAGAGGCTCCTTCATTGGAGTTATTCGCTGGTATGTCTGCCATTAGTGGGCGATGGGAATCGGAAACAAATTGATTGCTTAGTTTGACTTCGTAAAAATTTGAGTGTACCGGTAAACTGCACAGGCACAGTACAGTCCAAGTAATATAGAGAAAATGCTATATAGGTAGTATTACAATAAGAGTGCGTTAATAACTACATATTTGCCACAATCGATTTACATAGGCTTACTTCTAGTGCGGATTAGTTGTTCATCATCCAATTTGTTTAATCATATTTTATTAGTGCATTACGTTTTAGTTAGTAATGATAGGTTTGTTCATGTAGGAAGGGTTGAGCAGCAAGAATGCAACAGAATAAATCATGAATTAAGTTCGCACGAACAATAAAACCCTCTACAACGAACAAATTTAATTCATCTTCACTATCCGTTGTTTCCTTACATTCTATCTCCATGGTCAAGCCGATTATTTCGCCATCCATTTTAGCTTCAGATTTTGCAAACTTGGGCTGCAACTGTAAGAAAGTTGTTGATACAGGAGATGTTGAGTGGTTGCATTTGGATGTTATGGATGGACATTTTGTCCCCAATATTTCATTTGGTGCTCCGGTTATCAGTAGTTTAAGAAAGCAATTTCCTCGTGAAGGTGCCAAACCAATTGTATTTGATTGTCATATGATGGTATCTGAACCCGACCAATGGATTGAAGATATAGCCAACGCTGGTGGGGATCTGTATACTTTCCACTTCGAAGCAACTAAAGATCCAGCAAGGGTAATCAAGAAAATCAAGGAACATGGATTAAAAGCAGCAATGGCAATCAAGCCAAAGACCCCTGTGGAAGAGGTGTATCCATACGCTGAAGATTTAGATATGGTTTTAGTGATGACCGTGGAACCAGGGTTTGGCGGTCAAAAATTCATGCCTGATATGATGCCGAAAGTTGAGAAATTAAGACAAAAATATCCAAACTTGGACGTGCAAGTCGATGGTGGCTTAGGAAGAGACACTGTCACCCCTGCTGCAAAAGCTGGTGCTAACGTAATTGTTGCTGGTACTTCGGTGTTCAAGCCAGAAGATCCAAAAGAGATTACACTGTTTTTAAAGGGAACTGTCGCGAAGGAAATTGAAGCTAGATCTAAATAGAGTCACTTACAATATATATTTAAAATGACTGTATACCTAAGGTAGTTCCTTCTGAATCCGTAGATATTGGGAAACCAAATTTGGCATGGTTTTCGATTACATTCCATAAAGCTTTTTTAACTTGATCTAATTTAGTTTGTTTTAATTCGTTATCAACATCCATATGAACATCCTCGGTTTTCTTGCAGATGTACTTTTGATTTCTTTCAATTTTTTTAGCTCTCTTTCTAGATAAGGTATTAGTTGTCATGACTGTAGTAGGTCCGGGTGTGTTACCAGTGTATAAAGCAACTGCTTTTGAATCTGTTGGTCTTGGAGCTGTAATAGATTTATCCGCATAACGAGACGTAGAAGATCTTGTCGATATGGATCTACGAGAAGCTCTCTTTCTGCCTAATGATTTAGAATGGCTCTGTGAATTTATTTTGATTTTTGGTTTATTTATAGCGTTTCTTCCGGCCATTATATTGAGCAATTATAGGTGGTTGTTTAAAAAGATGATTAGGTTGAGAATATAAAGTGTATCTCATCTCTAAAAAAAAAAATACCAGAGAAAAAAGATTATCTATATTTACAGATTTGTTCACAGATTTGATAACTTGAAGTTTACAGTCAAGAAACGTAGAAGTTGACCTCTAGTGAACATTTAGTTGCACTTCACTCATACTCTGCCACATATCGAAGCACTAAGATGGAATAGAAATATTATCAGCCTTATGATATAGTCCATTCTCAGCATACATATTAACTAATTCTGTACTCACCGAATTGTTTCTTACAGTTCCGCGGCGCCCCACATAATGCTGTTGGCATAAGGAGATAAGAATCTATTTTTTATATGATAAAGTAACTAATCATAATCAATGTAGAGAATCACTCATGTAAAATGTTACATACAGGGTCTACAAGGGAAACTGTCGAAAAAGAATTTCAAAGCTGAATCTTCGGAACCACTGCTCAATATATAGATCACAATTTGCTAAAATTCTCAGCAAATTGTAATAAGTAGCAAAGCCTTTCGGTAGTCATTCCACAATGAAAATCGTAACTAGAAATGAGAAGCAAAAATGTTACATTGACAGTACATAAGAGTGATTAATAAGCTTTTTAATGCATAAAAATTCGCTCCACATATAAATGTGGCACCATATTCACTATTCCTGGCTTCCGCATTTTTAAAAAGCTCAATCACAACACTGCAAATTGCTGCAAATCCCCTTTTGATTAAACAATATAAATAATTAACTCAACCAAGCCCAAAAAGACCGATTACCGTCGTTATCTGTCAATTGCTCTCGTTACTACAACAGAATTAACAATCATGATTGATGAAAAGATTGATGCAAGATTCAAAGTCAGGAAAAGATCTATTTATTTTAATCTTTCAGCATGGATATCCCTATTCTTTATAATCAGTGTAGGCAATTTGCTTTATAATTATACTAGAATTGATTATTTTACCACGGATTTGGACATTGATCCCAAAAAAATTGTCTTAGAGTCTCTTGAAATTAATTTGGCTGGGAATTGGTCCAAAAAATATACTGCAGAACCTCATTTAGCAGGTACGAATTATGGGTTAGTGGAATGGACGGAAGACAAATTTAGGGAATATGGATTTGAAACTACAATTGATACATATGAGATTTACATGAGTTACCCAAAAGAACATGACTTGAATTTGATTGATAATAAGGGTAGAGTAGTTTATCAAGCTCCTCTAAAAGAAGATACTATTGAAGAAGATGAAACAACACATGGTGATGATACAATCCCAACCTTTTTGGGTTATTCTGCAAATGGTAATGTAACTACTGAATATGTATATGCAAATTATGGCACCGTTGAAGATTTTACAAAATTAAAAGAAGAAAATGTCACAGTTAAAGGTAGAATTGTTGTTGTCAAATACGGCAAAATTTTTAGAGGTTTGAAGGTTAAATTTGCCCAAGATTACGGCGCTGTTGGGGTGCTAATTTATAGCGATCCCGGTGACGATCATGGTATAACCCCAGCGAATGGTTACAAGCAGTATCCTAAAGGTCCGGCACGTCAAGAAAGTTCAGTTCAAAGAGGCAGTGTCCAATTTTTAGGTGGGGTCGGTGCTGCGCCAGGTGACCCAACTACTCCAGGTTATCCTTCGAAACCAGGAGCTGATCGTCAAGACCCTTATGTAAGTATTGGCAAAATTCCAGTTTTACCAATTTCCTATCGTGAAGTCAAACCAATCTTGGCTAAATTGAATGGTCAGGGTAAACAAATCGAAGGATTTAAAGGTGAATTAGAAGGATTTGATTATTATACTGGACCTAATGCTAATTATACTTTAAATTTATACAATAACCAAATTTACAATATTACTCCTTTGTGGAACGTTTATGGTGAGATTAAAGGTGAAAAGGCCGATGAAGTCATTATTATTGGTAATCACAGGGATGCTTGGATTAAAGGTGGTGCTGGCGACCCAAACAGTGGCTCTTCAACTCTTTTGGAAGTCGCCCGCGCATTGGGTGATTTAAAAAGAGCCGGCTATAAATTTAAGCGCACAATTGTATTGCATAGTTATGACGGAGAAGAATATGGGTTATTAGGCTCAACCGAACAAGGTGAATACTATGCTGATAAATATCAACGTGATGTTGTTGCCTACCTTAATTTAGATGTTGCTGTCAGTGGCAAGAACTTTAATTTAGGTGCGTCTCCAGTTTTGAATCAAGTGTTATTGAAAGTTGCCAAAGAATTAGAATATCCTGAAAAGGATATTGGAACCCTATACAATCATTATGTCCAAACCAAAGGTGGTGAAAAGATTTCGACTCTTGGGTCTGGATCCGATTATACTGTGTATTTAGAGCATTTAGGAATCCCATCAGTTGATTTGGGATTCGGTGGTGGTAAAGGTGATCCAATATATCATTATCATTCCAATTACGATTCTTATTATTGGATGTCTGAGTTTGCTGACAAGGGATTTGTCTATCATAATTTATGTGCTAAGTACCTTGCACTATTGGCACTTGAATTGAGCGAACAAGAAGTCATAAATTTCAAACTTAGAGATTATTCCAAAGGATTGATACAGTATTATAACGATACGGTTGGAAGAATTCCCAAGAATTGGCTCGACAGAAATGTTCAGTCAAGCGATAACGATTTAGAAGAGTATAAATATATTAAAGAAATAACCAATGGGTACTACTTTGACCAAAAACATAGTGGACGTTGCAAAATGATGCAAAGAATTCATACTTATAACCATAATAAAACGTTGGGAGAATTATTAGGTAGAACATGGGATGATTTAAAATTCTTGGACAATACAACTACAACATTTGATTATACTTCGAAGGAATTACAAAAGAGATTCGAGATAATTGATGATTTACCATTTTGGCAAAGGATTAAATTGCATTTTCAAATCAAGTATCATAACAAACTGTTGAAATACTTTGAACGTAACTTCCTCTGTTCTAAAGGATTGCATAGACGACCATGGTTTAAGCACATTGTATTTGCAAGTGGCAGATATAGTGGGTATTCAGGCCAAAATTTACCAGGATTAAATGAAGCAATTGATGATGATGATTTTGATAGATTTGTTGATTGGTTACGTGTTCTCTCCCATACTACGAAGCGAATTTCAAAACATTTGGCTTGATTAAGTGCAGTTCATTTATCATTTTGTTTTCTTTTTTGAATGAGAGATAAAGGAGATCTTAGGTTATTTATGGATATATAAAAAAGTATAATATAAAGTTATGAATATGAACTTGGTTTATCATAGATAGCATTGAGTATTGTAAAGTTTTTATCATTATTGCTAAGCTATTGTTACAAGTGTTATTCAGCACAGGGTTTAGGATTAGATACGAAACGCAAAAACAAAACAAGACAAAGTCACAGATCAACCTTGTAATTTACTGTTCCATTTTACTTTGTGCTCAATACAATAGTACTTTCTTATTGTTTTTCAATCAAGTATGTGTTACAGAACAATGGATATTTGATGTATTTGTCTTGAATCAAAGGGACCATTTTTACCGCAGAGCCAGTTACGAGCAGTACGTATCTCCACCCCTCTCCATTATCTTACCTGAAAAGTTAAATTGGCCACATGTTACCCATAGGTAAAGTGTCTCTTATATGTTTGACTCTTTAATTCCAAATACACTGAGTCTACAACCAATTCTTATATATTAAATTTGTATTATTTCCTTTTCTTTCATTCTTCTTTCATTCTTCCTTTTCTTCTTCATATTCTTGCTGCTGTTGTTGCTGCTATTCTTCCTCCTCTTTTCCAACTACGTCAGGAAATCATGGCTAGAAGGTCATCTATAATAAGCAAGTTTTATACATCACCTTTCAAGAAATCAACATCTTTATCCTCCCCTACAGTCCCCACAACTTTACAATTTGAGTCACCCACACCCACAGCACCTTCAATAGTATCTTTGCCAAGTTTCAAGTCTTCCTATTCGCAGTCACCACTTGAAACAAAACGTTACAACGATCAAAAGTGTTGTTTTTGCCTAGATTCTCTTAGCTTAACTTTACCGGGAGAGATTGTATTACCATTAGAATGCGATCATATATGTCACAAGAACTGCTTCATGTTAATGATTGATAAAGAAAGCATCAATGCATTACCAATATGTACAATGTGTAATTTACCAACCAAATGCTTAGACGAAAAGATTTATCAAAACATTATTGAGAATATATTTATTCATAATCAAGAAACTATAGAAGAAAAACAGAAAAAGAATCCAAGTGAATCATCGGCGGTGGCTAATTACGACCATCCCTTTACTCCTACAGAGCAAATTCGACCGAAGTTTTCAAACAGAATTAATGCGCAATTGGATACACCTCCACAATCTCAAAACCAATTGCGTTACGAGTCCTCATTATACACGCCGCGCATAAATTGCATGAGTGAAACAGATCAAGTTAAATTGAGCAATGGAAGTAGTGAAATCAACTACATATTAAATGTCAAACCACCAGCAATTTATAGCGATCTGAATGTCACTTTCAATTTACAAGAATTACAGTTGAAATCGAAAATTCTGAATTTCATTAAGAAACACTTGCATCTTACAAAAGATCTTGGTGATTTAATTGTATTTGACAACCTAATAATCAGTGTCAATGGAGAAAACTGGGACCATACTAAAGTATATTTATTTAAAAAATACTTGTTATTTTATAATGATGACAGTTTAGCTGGAATGATCTCCACGGAGAATGATTTATGCCTGATGAATTTCGATAATGGGGTACTCTTACTTAATTTGGCTAAAAGCTCATTACCTGAATTATACATTAAGCATGAAGTGAATGAAATAGTGGTGAGGAAGTGGGATTATATATTGAATCAGTTGACTCAGGGAAAAAATTTAAACACAAACTTATTTCAATTTACAAGTACTTGTTGGTTAGAATATCAAGAATATTTTGAAATACTGAAAGATTTGATAAAATTTAATAATTTTATACTACAAGACCGTAATATTCCCAATTCGTATTTGGTGAAAACATTACCACCACCTAAAGAATTACCTTTGAATTTAATAATCGCAGTACCATTATTCAATCAAACTTCATTGTCAGATGAAGAATATAAATCAAGCGTTCAAGAAGTGCTTCATAAAATTCGTAGATTTTTGAGACTTGATGACAAATTGGGAATTATATTCATTGGAATTGACAGTTCAAGAAGACAGTCCACAAATGGAACATTTGTAGGTTGTGTTGAAGCAAAGTGGGATGGTTGGGACGAAATAATCAACGACATCTTTATTGTACCTAATTCATTTAATACCACAACCCAAGAAATGCACATATGTTTTGAAAAATGCATCGATTTATATCCTTTCATTCCCATTGCTGACAACTCAATAAATAAGTTCCTCATACTCAATTCCAGTGACTATCAAATTGAAGAGCCATTTGCTTCACCCATTATAAAAGCATTAAACGAAAAATTATCCATCAGCGTAATTAGAATTGGAAACAATTACAATGAAACACTCGCAACTATTCAGCAAGAAATTTCACAGAATCAATTTGGAGGTGAATCTTTACTCAGATTTGAATCATTTGATGCATTCCTGGAATTAATTGGATCATTAATAAGAGAAAATTTTCACAAGATATGTGTGCCAGAGTTGATAATCGATATTAAAGCAAACGAAGGTGTAAGGTTTTGCGAAATTGAAAGCAATGGAGAATTGAGGGAATGTGCCGGAACTCAGGAAATGAGAATTATTGTTAAAGATTTGACTCCAAACATAGAAAGAAGCATCATTTTTAAGGTACAAATATTGAACTTGCACAGCCAGCATTATCAAAGGGAATGTTTTGACGCGGCACCAGTTTTTGAGTATGATGCTAAATGGTTTGGAAATCAGCATGTCGGTAAAAAAATCATCGACACCAAAATATCTGTTACCCCTGATCAACCAATGACGCCAAACGAAACGATAGATGAGGATGAAATAACGGAGAAACAAAACAAGAATAATAGTAACAATGGGATATATTATTTAGATATTCCATTACTACCACCACTTTCACCTTCAAGGGAATTAACATATGCGAGAAGACAAACTGAATTGACTATAATAGAATCAATGAAAAAAGTGTGCGAAAGTATTTCGCTACCACAATGTCAAAATATCATAAAGAGTTGCATATCGCTATCTTACGGACTAATCAGAAATTCATATAATAAAGTTTATGATGAAGAGTTGTCGATACGACCCATTGAAGACGATAACAATATACTAAATTTGTTGTTAATGACAAGATCAATGGGTAATGACAACGAAGATTATATTGAATTTCTTGTGAAACAAATGAATTCAATTGTTGATGTGTTGGAAGGAGATATAAGCACGGGGAAAACAAAGTGCTATGATTTAATTGTGAGCTTGGTTTAGTAGAATTAATTGTAATATATAACATGCTAATAAATGATGATGTCACAGCCTTCAATTTAGATGGTGAATTATTAGGGTCTGACAATATTGTAGTTCATGTGTTTGTGTACAGTACCGCATAATTTTTAAACCCACTAGCAAAAAGTTTCAGTTTTCTGTGAAAATGGCTGGCTACAAAGGTCCAAAAAAGGTGCAAAGATATACAATCTAACAGCCAATGCAATGCTTGGTTATTTCTTTGTTGATCTGTGCTGGCTGATCTCTAATATGATCTTCTCATGTAAACAAATACAATTATATATATAGACTTGATCTCCTTCCATTACTTTTGTTTCTGCTTCTCTACTTTTCATTCTTCATAAGCAATATTATTAAACAATGTCAGTTCAATTACGCCCATTTTCATTCGGTACAAATCTTATAACATTATCAATTGCTGGTATATCTGCGGGTGCAAATCTCGGCGGTCTTGATGGTAGTGATAATAACGCAA
Organism: Nematodospora anomalae; assembly: GCA_030572795.1. Classification (NCBI taxonomy): domain Eukaryota; kingdom Fungi; phylum Ascomycota; class Pichiomycetes; order Serinales; family Debaryomycetaceae; genus Nematodospora; species Nematodospora anomalae. The sequence continues at coordinate 446,325 of JAJMBC010000009.1, read as the reverse complement.
ATGGAAACAATGACGATAGCGAAAGGAACAGCAAAACGAGTAATGACAAAACAACGGAGCAGACAGCTAAAACAAATACTGTGGCAACTGAACCACCTACGACTGAGGTAACAACTCAACAAGCTACAGCTAAGACAGCAGTAGCTAGTAATGACAATACTATCACACCTGAAAAGGAATCAACGACGGTATGGTGGACGCCAACCACTATAAAAACAAACGCAGATCAAACAACCAACCAACAGTCAAGCGTGGCGCATGCAACCGAAAAAACTGACGGGACAGACACAAACTCAAACAGAAATACCAATACTAAAGAAACAAGTGGTGCTACGGACAATGCATCTATGGTTTCATATAATCAATGGGGTTTTACTGGCTCTCAATCCGTTTGGATTGCTACAACAATGACAAGTTCTGGTAGTTCTGATGCGTCGAATACTGCAAGTGGCTCACAATCTGTTTCTCATTCGACTCGAAGTGTAAACGGAAACAAGACCTCAAATGCAAATGGACAAAGGGTTATGGTTGATCAAAGTCTAACATGGAAGAAGACTTTATTGGTTACGACGGTAATTGGCATGAGTTTGGTGTTTAATGTCTTATAGGGTTTTTAAAACTGTCTATAGAGTAGAAGCGAAAGAAATATATGCCCTTGAACTCCAATTGAATATGAATATTTTGACGACATAACATCCATCGATCAAACCTGTAAACTATGCATCATCATCGCTAGCCCTGATTACTGTTAAATGTTAATGTATTTTTTTAATTATACGGGAACGCGCGATGTTGATAAATATTCCAGAGAGAGGAAAAATGCTACTTCCGCTTACAAAACTGAACCCTTATTTCTGAGTCATCTAACAAAATCGAGAATAACTAAGCTAATGTCACAATTTCAAGCAAATTCTATTGGAAATCCGTACCTAAAACGTCACCAATATAATCGATATTCAAATTATCATAAAAAACTGGCGCAGAATGAACGAATCCCGTTTCCGAAAATCGCCCCTATTAATCTTGATCAAGAACATAGACAAAAAGTGTCAACTCACTTACAGAACTTGCATGAATTCCAACTTCTCGACAGCTTACCTTTATCTTCTCCTCTCCAGAATGAAGTGCTTGAACTTGCGGTTCATCGTTATTCCGAAGGTAACGAGGATCTTAATACCAATCCGAGATTGACTAATAAAACTACGAGAAGACAATTTCTTGATCAAATGAGTAAAGTTTATGGGCGCAAGACGATACTATTTGCCCTCGATGTCGAAGCCTGGGAAAAGAACACTAATATTGTGACAGAAATCGGAATCGCGATATTTGATCCACGAGGCCAAGAACTCTCAATAATTCCTTCAATTAAGCAAATCCATATGCGGATAAAGGAGCATCTTGGAAACACAAACGGAAGGTTTGTGCCTGATCATGCAAACAACTTTAATGGCGGTACCACGTACGTTATGACGAGGTATGAAGCTGCGTTGTTCATTCAGGGTTTAATTGATTATTATTTTTTCAAACCGAAACGTGATGGAATATCTTGTCATTTGGTAGGCCATGATTTGAAAGGGGATATCAAATGGATGAATACATTGGGTGTTGAGTTCCCTGACAAATATAAAACTATCGATACGGCTTATTTAACAATGATTACTCATGGTAAACAAGGCTTAAGTTTGAAGAATGCTTTGAAAACTGTCCATATACCACATGCTTTTTTGCATAATGCTGGAAACGATGCTTATTATACTTTACTTTTAGCTATGAAATTATGTGATCCAAACGCTAGAATAAAGTATTCATTAGACAAACTTAGAATTAAAGAATCAGATGATGTAATTCTCACCAAGGAAGAAAAAATTGCTAGGAAAGAAGAAAAAAGAATAGCTCGCTTGGAAGCCAAAGCTAAACGTGAAAATGGTCAAGAAAATGGTGAAAGCTCTCAAGAAAATGGCGAGAACAGTAGCGAAAATGTTGAGAGGAATGGCGAAGCTAGGGAACAACAACAAGGAAAACAACCTGCAAAGAAAAAGAAGAATAAAACCATTAAATCAGTTAATATATCTGATTCCTTAGAAGTGTTAAGTGCTATAGACGCTGCTTCAACTATATTTGCAGACGATTTAAAATAGACTATTATTTTGATCCATTATTGTTCGTTCGTATTTTTCACTCATTTTTTGTAAACGTAATAATAAGCCTGCTAGTAAACTCTTTAGTTTATCATCTATAATTTGTTCCCAAGAAATCATTAACCAGCTTTGAATCATCGCCATTTCATCATTATAGTTCATGACTAAGTATTCACCTTCCAATATATCACAAATCAACAACAATCCCGTCACGATACTCTCAATGACCTGGATTTCTCCTAAGGATACCTTACGAATAATGGCACAAGTCAATACAAGAAATTCCTTTACCATGTCGTTCAATTGTGTAGAAGAAGGATATGCGCAATGTATCAAAAGACTCAAAGTTTTTATATAATGGGCAATAAATACCGGCGTATAGTGACCAATATCTATTTCCCCTGCTTCATACCACACATTAAGTAATGGAAAATAAAACAATTTTCCTATGATTTCGAAAAAATTGTTCACTAACGGTTTATCAGCCGGTTTAGATTGTCTTCTGAATTTCGATGATACTCGAACTAGTCTTCCCTTGCCTAACAAACTATCTTGCGCTTCATTTGAAGCTTCGTTCATTAATGAATTCTGCAAATCATGTTCAACATAATTCACATACTTAGAACCACCTTCAAGTTCAAGATATTTTCTGTGTAATTCAGGAGGAAGTATTTTTGTGGGAAATTTCTTCTCTTCATAAGAGTCCTTAACTATGTCGTCTCTAAACCCCCTTAATTCTCTAGCAGCTAAAGAAGTAGCTGATAGTATAAACATCCTTTGTTGCAAGGAATAATCTCCGGTTAATAATAAATTGAAGATATAAAAGGTGACATTTGGATTTGTGACAATTACCGCAATCATGTTTTGGAGTTTCAAATCATCAAAATCCTGGTCGTCAAAATGATTAGACAATGCAATTAACAGAGACAATAAATCTTCCAGATAAAACTCAACTTCAGATCCATTACGGAACTTTTGTCGAAGTAATGTAGGACCCGTGATTAACGCCTTTCTTCTCATTTCGTAAGCATTTTGATTTTTGGTGTCCACATTGAGGTATTCTAGCAAATCTTTGATGTATATGGGTCGAGGAATTTTCACTTGCGGAGGTATCGACGGATCAATAAATTCATCATCGGAATCTGTTTGATCAATCTGTGGCTGTTGAAGGATTAGTAAATTTGTCTTTTCATCACCCAGAATAGGATTATTTATGCAACTCCAAGCATCATCAACTTTCATTTTTGAACATTCAGGTGCTGGTTGAACCAACTGCCTATAAGTATCGATATCCTGATTCAATTTGAAGATTTTTTCCATTCCGTTTAATTCGCAAAGATGATCTGCAAGAACAATACCCAAGGCTTTAACATTATTTGAGAAAGACAGCAATCGATTAGTTATGGCATTTAAGAAAATTCTATTCTTGTGTAAGTCTTTCAAAAAGCTTGATCCTTTTCTATGCGCAAAAAGTTGTAGTATCAAGAATGTTCTTGATTCTTGAATAGATATTGGTTCATTCTTTATGCAACTTTCTTCTGACCATTTAGTTAATAGTTTAAGTGTAATAGCATTCAAGGTAGCTTCCGGTTTTTCTGTTAGTATCATAGCAGTCAACTGATTCAACAATTGACTGGAGCATGCAACGATACTTTCCAAAATTACTTCATCCAAATACTCACTAGTAAATCCAAGAATGCTGTAAAGTGCAGGCAAATTCGTGGAGCTCACCGCACCAATAAGATACGTTGTATAAAACTTCTTGACATATTCTTTCTTTTGAAATTTTTTCATAGAATCAAAAGATTTCATAAAATAGGTCCAATTATCTTTTTCGAAAAACGTTTCAAAAAACCTTTTAAACGATCCACTGCCAAATCTCAATAAGGAATGCAAAAATATGTCCACCAGTTTGCATTTTTTGTACAAGCGAAGAATGGAAACTATTAAGAAATCAATATATCCCTCTGTAGATTGCAAATACCTGGTGGCAATCTCTATTTGCCGTTTTAATACTACTTCATTGATGACAGAAAGTACTTTTCCCTTGAAGATCAATTTGTCAACTTCTTTGATTTCAAGGCTTTTACTCTTCTCAACCATACTTGGCACCAACTGATCATTAAATACCCTTTGAAAACACGCTATATACAGCTTTAATTCTTTCTCTCTATCGGAAATCTCCCCAAATAAGAATATTTTGTTTAGTAAAATCCCAAATCCAGTTAAGGTCTGAAATGTCTTTATTAGATTATCAAGGACATCCCGAGGTAATGCATCATAAATTTGAGGAATTGTAAAATCAAGCAAAACAGTAATGTACAGAAATGATGTATTGCCTTGATTCCTTTTCAATATTTCGCTCACATGATCTATACTTGGATAGTTTTTCAAGTCTTCAATATCTTGATTCATTAAGTGTTGTAAAAAGGTTAGATCAAAAACAAAAAAAAGATAAAAAAAAACGCTCAGTTTTACAACATTTTTGATCAATAATGATCAAAAGATCAATACCGTATCCTCTATGTTGTACACAAGCCACGTCTCCAATAGTATATAAGCATCTCAGCAGGTTTAATTCGCATGGGTCGACCTCCAAATCGTACAAGCAGAAATTACCTATTTCTCACCAAGCCGTTAAATACCGTTCCCAATACCAACCACCTGCACCTGTTGAGCTTTCTCCGGAAATAATCCAGCTAAAGGAAAAGATTCGCAAAGACAAGTATATATCCATCGATGAATACTTGAGAAGCTCTCATTTCGTGTTCAAGGAAGGTGCAGAAAAAAAATCTTTAGCCAAATTGGAAGAAGCGATTAGATGGGTCCATGCAAAAGATAGACCTTTAGTATCTATGGATTGTGAAGCGTATGAAAGAGATCAAAGCAAAGTGACTGAAATTGGAATATCCATACTAGACCCGCAGAATACAATCTTCCCTCAAATTAAACCAATACATATCATAGTAAAAGAACATATCAAGAAGCGAAATACTACCTACGTACCAGATAAAAAGGATAATTTTATGGGAGGAACATCATATGTTATGAACCTAAACAATGCGAAAAAACTCATTCAAAATATCATCTCCAAATATATCAATGAAAAGGATGGAATACTTGTAGGCCATTCGGTGGGTGCTGAGATAAAGTTCTTTAAAAAAATAGGTATTCATTTCAATCCAGGTACTAAAACAATAGATACCGTTATTTTGCATCAACTAACAAGACTAGGTGGTAGTTCCTTGTGGGCTGTACTCCGAATGCTTGATATACCACATGGCTACCTCCATAATGGTGGTAACGATGCGTACTATACATTGTTAGCAGCCCTTGCATTGTGTGATCCTGTTGTAAGAATCAACAAAAACTTAGATATTTACATGGAATCAGCTTTGAAAGGTGGAAATAAATGCAAAGTTGATTATGCAGATTATGCACTTGTAGATGATGTTAGCCTAATAATAGACACCTTGTAAATATATTTAATAGAAGTGCCTGCCACAATATATGATGTTATGTATGTTGTACACCATCAAAAGTGGGTATGATACTCGTATCAGGCAAGTTAGTAGATCTCGGATGTTATCCTGATTTAGAACTATTCTGTCTCTGTTTGGTTTTGTGTCCTTTTACTTTATTTTCTTTCGGCTGTTCTATTTTCCTTGGTTTTTTTTTGTTTGTTTATCTTCTGGTTTAAGTTTCCGTTTAACATAGATATCTCGTTCTAGCGTCGTTGAACTTGATTCAATCACATACCACCAGCACTACTTCTTGTTCTGCAATGAATAATAGTACGGATCTGGACGAGAATACGTCTTTAATTTCTAGAAGACCTTCTCATACATTTTTAGACACCCCCATAGGCTCGTTCAAGGGACCAAATTCTTTACACAATTTCGCAAGTTCGTTTACAAGAGCGCAGTCATTTGCAGCTTCGAAGATTGATAATGACATTCACAGAAAAAGATCATTCTTTGTTCCAAGCTCTCCCACTCGTGACGTTGACGTGTTGGAAGATGAAACGTTCGATCCGGAACTAATGGTCCCTTCATATCGTGGTGAACGATTAAGTACGGTCATTTCAGATCTTCAACATAAAAACCAAATTTTCATGAGTAATACTAATGAGATAGACGCGACTCTATCTGCTAACAGCGAAGTTTTTTACCATGACGATATTGTCAATGCAATAAACGACTCAAGGTCTAGGCAAAACTCAGAACTTGGAGGCGGGCCCCCCGTTAGTCTTAGAATGAAAAGAGTTTATCCAGCACCGTCATTTTCAAGTCTCAGGTCGTCGATTTCGTTGGCCACAACTACATCTCAAGTTAATTTAAAGAAGATTGAAGATATTGATGGAAATATAGTCACTGTCTTAGCAGGGCAATCTACTGCACCACAAACAATCTTTAATTCGGTGAATGTTTTGATCGGAGTTGGTTTATTGGCATTACCTGTGGGAATCATGAAAGCAGGTTGGGTTTATGGAATACCCATCTTGCTATTATGTGGACTCACCACTTATTGGACTGCGCGTCTATTGTCGGAAGCAATGGATACTGATAACACAATCATGACATATGCCGATTTGGGTTATGCTGCATATGGCTCGACTGCCAAACTAATTATTTCATTACTTTTCTCTATTGATTTATTGGGAGCTGGTGTATCGCTAATTGTTTTATTTAGCGATTCTTTATTTGTATTATTAGGTGACGATGAAAGATGGACTAGAACAACATTTAAGGTTCTAAGTTTTCTTGTGTTGACTCCCTTCACGTTTGTTCCATTACCTATATTATCAATTATTTCATTATTTGGCATTTTATCAACAATTTCAATTACTGCGCTAGTAATGGCTTGTGGATTAATTAAGCCAACTGCACCGGGATCGTTACTAGAAGTGATGCCAACCAATTTATGGCCAAAGTCTATACCCGATCTTTTATTGGCCATTGGTATATTAATGGCACCATTCGGTGGGCATGCAATTTTTCCGAATTTAAAAAGTGATATGAGACATCCATACAAATTTACAAAGAGTTTACGTTATACATATATTATTACATTAGTAACTGACTGCTCAATGGGTGTCTTGGGATTTTTGATGTTTGGAAACAAATGTAGTAACGAAGTGACGAATACATTGTTACTGACTCCCGGATATCCTAAATGGTGTTATCCATTAATTAGTGGATTGATTTGTTTGATTCCACTAGCAAAAACTCCATTAAATGCAAGGCCAATCATATCGACCTTAGATGTTTTACTTGGGGTTGACATGGGTGCAAAAACTGCCTTGAGAGAAACTATAAATTCAGTGGCCAAATACATAATTAGAGTTGGTGTAAATGCCATATTTGTCATTTTGGCTATAGTCTTCCCTGAATTTGATAGAATAATCGGGATGCTAGGGGCATCTATTTGTTTTATCATTTGCATTATTGCACCATGTTTGTTTTACATTCGATTATGTGGATCTAAAATTACGGGAGTTGAAACAACCATTATTTATTTCGTTCTATTTGCATCATCTATTTTGGCTGCTCTAGCTACTTGGGCTGTAGTCTCGTTTTAAATTTAACGTCGTACTAGTAACTGAGGTGAATAATTTAGCTGAAATCAGCACAATCATAATAGAAATTATTTTGTGGGTGGGATCGGCCTTCCCAATTGGGTTAGTTGAGTTAGCGGGTATTGAGTCTTCTTATCTACGGCTGGATGAGTAATTTCTCAATTCTCATTTGACATATAACATTTTAATATACATAAAGTAAACACGCTCTCTACTTCTTTTCTTATCTGACCACCGGGTAAGAATGTATATTCCTAAAAAGTATTTAGAAGAGGATTGGGATCAAGTTGAGTATTTGATCAAAAATTTTCCACTTGGTACTGTTGTGACAAATGACGAAAGTGGGAAAATTATAGCTAATCATATTCCCTTTTTCTTGAAATTAGACCCTGAGTCTGGCAAGAAGTATCTCATTGCTCATGTGGCTAAAGCAAATCATCAAGTTCCATCATTAGCTTCATCAGACAAAGTGTTGGTTATTTTCCAATCGAACAATTCTTACATTACTCCAAATTATTATCCAAGTAAACTAGAAACCCACAAGTTCGTACCAACTTGGGATTTCGCATCGGCACATATTTACGGGAGTTCCACAATTATTGATGATTTTGACTTTGTAAGAGATCAACTTATAAAACTAACTGAGCAGCAGGAAGCTGGTAAGTCGGATTCTTGGAAAGTCACTGATGCGCCCGAAGGATATTTGCGAGTTATGCAAAAGGCAATTGTGGGCCTTCAAATTGAAATCAAAAGTACTGATTGTAAATATAAATTCGAACAAGGCATGAAAGAAAGAGAAATTTACGGTGTAATAAAAGGATTGGAAAAAGATGGTAAAATAGAAGTCTCCAATTTGACTAAAGATGCGAACGCTAGAATAGATAAAGTAAGCTCATAGGTCAAAATTCGATGTTATTGATTTTGACAAGTTATCAAAGCTACCTGTCAAGTTTACTAATTTATTATGGGTAATAATACACAGAATTAGAATTATACCGCCCCACGTTAATTATCGAATGTCCTTTTTCTTTTCCTATTTGGTTAATTAATATGGAGTAAATCTAGCACCTCCTCTTCCTCTTCCTCTTCCACCACGTCCGCCGCGTCCACCTCTGAACCCACCTCTGAATCCGCCTCTTCCTCTTCCTCTTGCAGCACCTCGCATAACGCTAATACCAGGAATATTTGTTCTCTTCGCCATAACTTTTAATTGACGATCTCTAAAAGTAGATCCATCCAAAGTTGCTACTGCCTTGCTTACCCCATCAACATCAGTAAATTCCAAGTACGCAAATCCTTTAGGTTGTCCAGTGAATTTGTTCATCATTATTGTTACTCTATTTACAATCCCGGCACTCGAAAAATGTTGTTGTAATTCTAATGGAGTCGAGCCATAATCAACGTTACCAATGTATATTGATCTTGCATCTATGTCTCTTTTCTCTTCATCTGTTGGTGGAGTGAATTCATTTGTGGTTTCGGAATTTAATTGGGAATGAAGTTCTCTTAATCGAGCAGCTTCCTTTGCCATCTCTTCCATTCTTGTTTTGATTGCATCTGCATCTTCCGGAATTTGTTCGGCTGCAAGATAACCACTTTCATGAACATCTTGCTTTTCTAGTGGTACTTGATCTGACATGGTTGGATTTATCAAGTGCTGTTGATGGAAAGAGTTGTCTTTTGTCATCTTATTCATACAAATTTTTCTGCATTATTGAACTTTGTTTTTCCTGTTTATGTATAACCGCACTAAACACAAATTACAAGCTAGTATCACTAAATACAATTAACCACCACAATTGTATACTATAGGGTTAGAAGGACATAATCTAAAAGTGTGAGTAACCTGGAATATTTATATCTCTATTCAATGTATTCCTAACGTTACTTATGTCCCTTGGTAATGTTGCAGCATGGCCATTGGTATTAGTAGACCCATACTCTATCTTTTTGATTCTCTTCTTCTTCTTCATTTGATTTGGTAATAAAGCATCAGTTTCTGACCTCAATACATCAACATCCGTTTCATAACCTCTATCATAGGGTATATAGTCATCATCGTCGGTTAATACACTCATAAAACCCACATCTGCTCGAGGATACTCTTCATCATCTTTAATATTATGTTCCTTTCTATTCATACAAAATACTAATCCCACAATAACACAGCCAAATATTATTAAGCCAAGAATAATACCAACTCCAACACTAACAAGGCCAAGATGAATATGCAAGAAATTATCTCGTTTAGGATTTTTGAACCAGTCAATACTTAATGGCTTTTCAATTAAAAACACACATGCCAAATGATCTGTTTTCCGTAGAGATTGTGAGGTACAGCCATGAGATAATAGTCTTACTTCGTGGTCTTTATTATATGAAAAGTCTGTTATGTTCAATTTTTTAAGTTGTAATAAAACTTTATCAGTTTGAGGCTTATGTTTGCAAACTAATCCACCTTCAGATAAATTTGTTCTTATGACTGATCCATTGTAACCTATTCCAGATATGCAATCTAAAAGTTTACTCACCTCGTCATTGGGTATTAAATGAAAATCTATAAATTTAAGCAAATCGGAAAGCGATGAAGTGATGTTGAAATCTTTCATAGACTCAGCAGTTGGAATCAATAATGAATAAGGTTTTTTACCTAACAAGGATTTTCTAATCTGAGGGTAATTTCTCAATAGACCCCACATTGAATGATTGGGAAATCTAGGATCAAGTGTAGTTTTTATTATTTCTTCAATTGGTACAGTAAAGTCGTCTGGTAGAAGAACTTTATCGGTAATATGAATTACGCCTTGACTGAATAAAACATCAGAATTGAAAGGTAGAAAGATTTCAGACTTATTTAGTCTTATCTGGTTACCTTCATCATTTATTCCCATTTTTTTCACATTTACTGTATGTCCATCCAAATCTCTCAAGATTTTATCTTCGTTCAAATCGGTATAGATCGTACCTTCAATGAACATTCTTCTTATGATTTGTTCGAATAATCTTGGATTTGCCTCAAGATAATCCAAAATTAATCCCAAATTCTTCCAAATTCCTGAGCTTTTTTTACCTTTGACTTTGGGTACACCACATGGTAAAAAAATAGAATAGCCCTTTTCGTTGTCATTCAAAGAATATAAATCAAACCTATTAAGATAACCCAAGGTACGAAGACAACTTGTTCTGTCAATCTCAATATTTTCAATATGCCTTGGTATTGCTCCATTAGAGATCAAATCACCTAATGAGTGTTTGAAGTTAACTGGAGGAGTTAGCTCTTCATTCGCTATGTGGATATAACTATCATTCGCAATAGGCACACTTGTCGTAATATAAATGTCATCATTAACGGTTGTATTTTGTTTGCCATCAACTGTGGATGTAAAGAATTTTAATTTGAAGCAACCACCAATTCTTTTCTTTGAGCATAATTTAGTATCAGCCAAAATGTGCATATCTTTGTCAAGTTTGACTGGCTCATTTACAAACTTGTATAGTAGACTTTGTTTTGAGCTAAAAGAGAGACCACGAAATGAAGAGCTGCGAATGTCATCTTCGTCATCAATGTCATCTCTCAGGTCCATATCCACCACTATACTTTGCTTTTTTGTAGATCCGTCAATCAAGTTGTGAAGTGATCTGAATTTTAATTCTTCAACAAAATTAGAAAAGTTCAAGGCATATAATGCTTTGCGAGCAATCATATCAACGGTCGGTATCTTCAAAATTTTAAAGAACTCATGACCCTCATTGAAAATATGAATAGCACCATTGGCCAAAACTCGCGATTTATTACTTGATAATTCACCTACGTATAAACGACCATTTTTTAATTTTGTTGTGTACTTTATACCCGATCTTGATTCAATATCGGCGTTTGTCCCATTCATTCCCACAATCAATTCCGAAAACATTAAATGCTTAAGTAATGCTATGAGATCGCTTTGTATTTCAATTCTTGCCCCTTCAGTCGTCGCAAACTTGGTCCCCAGCGATGGTTGGAATTGCGCTAAATAATACTGCAATTGAATATCAGTTAATGATTTTCTAAGAATTTCATTTGTGGGGAGAAAGATTGTTTTGAATCCATCAAGAAACTCTTCACATGAATTGGGAAGTGGTTCGGGCCCTTTCTTTGTTTCCTCTTTGTTCGCATCTACTTTCGAAAATAGCAGTTGGAACATATTGCTGATATATGAAATTTCTGAATGGTTAGAACTCATTAGAACATCACACATTGTAGGCTTTAAAGGTAATAAATGATCAATACCTTGAATGAACGAATGCTGATGTTTGGCATAAATATCTTCTTCAACTATGGTAGAAATATCATCAACAACATATTGTAAAGCCTCTAAATCAGGTGTAACTTTAATAGGATAGAATTGGTCCTTTTCAGTCTTGAATAAAGTTTCATATACAACTTCTTCCATGCCCAAATACCCGATACGAAATTTTTGATTCACTACATAACGTAGTAAACAATTATTATCCCATTCAGAATCACCTTTGCTTTCAACAAATGCCAGATTTATTGGAGCTAATAGTGTAACATTTTCCATGATATTTAATTGAGGAATCATTCCACGTCGTTGCAAAAGTCGGAGAAAATACGAGAACTGTGGTTCCGACGATAGTATATCCACTAATGTTGAGGGTGTGGGAGCTGGCTCATCCGCTGCTATGGTACTAGTAGCTGCATTAACTAGTAGAACGAATACGAGCCATAGTATATATTTAAACATTGTTGATGATGACAAGCACAGTTGCTTCAATCAATCGATTGCCAATGGTGGTGTACACGAAAAAATAAACTTTGTATAGATATAAGGATTATGGTTTTTACTTTCGCGGACAAACGAGGCTAAACAATACAACCTTAAAATGAGTGCCAGACGGCCAAGTATTGAGGAACAACATTTACAGAGAAGAAGAACTATCGAAAGTGCATTAGCAGATGTTGAAGCGGAATCTATTGCCCACGCCTTACCTGAAGGTTTCAAGCTAGAAGCTTTTAGGGAGAAGATTGCCGGAGAAATAATCCTAGTTAAGGCAGAAAAATACTATCCTATAATTCTAAATATAACACACGGCGCAATATGGGGAGTATTGGTCAGAAAGGGATTAACTGAATTAACATCATATAATGGCTCATATTTATCAGGAGTCATATGGGCCAATTTCACTGCGTGTGTAGTTATGGGATTGGCAGTTGATGGAGATGCATTATGGTTAGGATTATTAGAAAACAAATTGTATCCTAATAAAGGAGCAATTCCGTTATATACTGGGATAACTACGGGATTTTGTGGAACTGTTTCGTCATTTTCATCAGTAATATTAGAAGCCTTTAGCAAGGCAGCTGATGTAGAGGTCGGTAAGCCTTACAATTATCCTAATGCAGCATACGGAATAATGGAATTTCTAGCGGTTATCCTTGCACAATTCGGATTATCAATTATGGGTTTTCATATAGGTAAACAATTGCTGACTGTTGTTGACGCATATCTACCACCAGCAAGCAACAAGCAATACACAGTCTTAGAGTTGATATCCATGGTTTGTGCGATATGCCTTGTTATCATAACATGTGTCTTGCTTGGTGTCAAATCACATGGATCATGGAGAAGCTGGACATTTGCAATGTTTTTTGCACCATTCGGAGCAATTTTGAGGTATTACTTATCAAAGTATTTGAATGGCAAAGTTGCTAATTTTCCATTAGGGACTTTTACTGCGAATCTTATTGGAACTTTGTTGTTGGCCATCTTCACTCTAATAGGACGAGGAAAATTAAGAGGAGGAGGTAGAATCAATACAAATGTGCTCGGCTGTCATGTGCTAACTGGGTTAGATGATGGGTTCTGCGGCGCTTTGACTACAGTTAGTACATTTGTAGCCGAATTGTTCGGATTAAAAACAATAAACAGTTACAAGTATGGAGCTACCTCAGTTATGACTAGTTTTTCGGTAGTAGTGCTTACATTAGGTGCATACAGTTGGTCTGTTGGGCTCACAAATCCAATATGTTGAGCAATTTATGAGCGAGATTAATTATACCTGCAACAGAACTTGGAGCGGAAATACTAGACCAGATTATAATAAGATTAGAACAGGTTGTTTGTTTATAGCGCATATAGGTCTTATCATAAATTGTGATAACGAAGGTTACAATAACCAAAAGGTGCGAAATCAAGATTGGTTTTGAAAAAAAAACAAAGTTTTTGAGCAAATTTCTATCATCCAAAAACAGACAAAGAATAGGTTTTGATACAAATTAATTTGCTCAGTATACTTAATAATGGTTTATAAATACAACATGAAATACCACTCTTTTATCGATTATGTTCACTTTTGAATTCAACATTGAAACCACCAAGCACCATGAAGAGAAACGTTGTGTATGAAGGGCTTGATTGCATAGCAGATATGTCTAAGTCTGAATACATGATGTACGGTCAAATGCTGCAAAATGAAATTCCTTGGGCATCCCAAACTAAATATGCTAAATACACCGTGTATTTTGGTGTTGCAACAATCTTCGTAGCGTCAGTCAAGCATATCTATTATAGACATAGAGATTATAGTTACATGTCTAGAAAGTCTTCAAACGCTGGAACTTCTACAGTGGATGTATTGGTTGCATATTGTCGGTTCCTAGGGTATAAGCAAGTTCCTACTATTCTTCAATATTTATCTGTGCCGAATTCAGTGGGTTCGATGTTATTCATGTGCTTATCATCATTGTATTTGTTTTGCTATTGTCTTGTTCCCCATTTTTGGTATCGTGGGTGTGCTGGCTTTGGGTCGCCTCCATTAGCCATAAGAGCTGGATTAATGGCAACTGCATTGACTCCGTTTATCTATGTCTTGGCTGGTAAATCAAATGCTATAACATTATTGACGGGTATCAGTTACGAGAAATTGAATGTATTTCATCAATATGTTGGTGTTGCTGCATTTATCTTGTCCATAATTCACATAGTTCCATATATTCATCAAGATCTTAGTGAAGGTGGATCCGGTCGTTTGCATAGTAATTTTATATCTGAAAGCTATTACATAAGTGGTATACCGCCTTTAATTCTTTTGGGTTTGTTATGTATACTCTCCAAAGCATGGGTTAGAAAACACTTGTATGAGCTTTTTCTTCATTCTCATTGGATGATGGGTATTGCATATTTCGGGACTTTAATTTGGCATATAAATAAGTCATTGAATGCTGATGATTATATGTGGGGTGCATTGGCATTTTGGGCAACACAGATAATATATCGTATATTAACGAAGACCGCTTTCAAACCGAACTCAATGTTTTTAAGAGCAAGATCAGCTCATTTGGAGAAAATCGGCGATAATGTTTATCAGGTTTTGATTGAAAATTCAACTGGATATAAGTGGAGTCCGGGACAGCATTGTTACTTGAGATTTGTTGGTACAAGAATTCTTGATAGTCATCCATTTTCAATTGCTTCTATCAATGAATGCAATCAAGGCATGAAGTTTATAATTGTTCCACAAAAAGGATTAACCAGAAAGCATTATCAAGAATTAGAAAGCCTGATTGTGTCAAAAAAAGAAGTGTATATTGATGGACCTTATGGCGGTACATACAGAGATCCTAAAGCTTTTGAAAGAATAATATTAGTCGCTACAGGAAGTGGTGTTACTGCAACAATCCCATTCTTAACATACTTGTGTCAAAATGAATCCGTTTTAAAATGCATAAGCTTTATTTGGATTATTAGAAAGGCTGATGATGTAAACTGGATAAAGCAAGAGTTATTAGAATGTCAAAAACTAGCCGGTAATAAATTGCAAATTGAAATATTTGTTAGCCAAAAAGCATCAGATGAGAAAGTAATAGAATCAGATCTTGAAAAATCTATAGAACATGAAGAATCTATTGAAATACCGCTTAATTTCGGAAGGCCATCCATCTCCAACATTTTGAAACAATTAACAAATAGTCTCTCCAGAAGGAATATGATTATTTGTTCGGGGAGTGGTTCAATGAAACGTGAGGTCAGCAGCACTGTTTCTGAACTTCAAGCATTAATCTTTAATAATGACTTACGTGCTTCGAATATTGAAGAAATATATTTGCATACAGAATCTTTTGGTTGGTAAATAGAAAGATCAGCAAATGTCAATCCATTCGTCTAGATTCAAGTTTTTCAAGATTGTAGAAAACCCCTCTGTATTTTTGAAATTACAATACTTTTGGTGTATTTTCTTTGATACGTTCTTTTCGTATTGGTGTTTCCTTTTGGATACTCAACGTGAAACACCGGTTTCTTTGCCTTGATAATCGGTTTATATAGGATACACTCATCGTATTCACCGCATTGCTCTTGAACACAAAAATCAACGTATTTAAATAGACGCTTCACTATATCACCACCATTTTTTAAACCAATAGCAAGGCTATTTTCTTTTGCAACTCCAGAAAGAAATTTCACATAAGCTATAGAATCATCTCTTGTCAAACCTAAACCATTGGCATTATCAAACCCGTCAATATTGTCGGGGTCTACTCCATCACACTTCTTCTGGTGAGCCAATTTTATCCTTTCAGTCATTATTTTACGAACATTTTTCGATTTGGTGTTCAACCACCTCTCCCCTTTCCAACCATCCAAAGCCTTACCGAGGTCAGATTCATGAAACTTTTTTTTATCAGGACGCCAATCTTCATAACTCCCAGCTGAAAAATAACAGACAACTTTTTTGCCTTTTTTATGAAGCTTTTCAATTAGCTTCGTAGATGATTCAAATAAGTCGATTATGTATACGTCGATTGAGTCATTAAATTCATTAGGGGGACTCAGCAATTGGTAATCCCATGTACTCCCAACTATCGGTGTCCACTTAGCTAAAATAAGTGGAAGTAAAAATATTAAGATTAACATGTGGAACAAATGAATTTGAATTTTTGCCTTGGATTAATTTGAACAACTTATAATCATAAAGGGTACATCGTGGTAGTGACGACGACTAATATTCTGTTGCACATACGAAATTAAAAGCATGAAATGGTAGCGCTTAAGGCGTCTCATATCACAGCCTCACTATTTCTATTGGTTGCAGCATCCCATCATTCAACACGACACACCCAGTTTTAAAAATAGAAAGAAATATAATCTACGGAACTTATGATGCCTGCTTTTGCTCGTCTATTCTTTTTCCATTTGGTTCGTTCTACTGCTCTTATTACTCTAACTTGAATCAAAAGTGATGTTTTTGAATGTACCGCCGCGCCAATTACCCCATTTAACTGAACCTTGCATCACGCATCAATATTTGTGAAAACAATGCCAGGCAGGAAGGGCTTTTGGTTTTTGAATCTTTTTCCTTTTTGAGTTCCGTCGTTGGGAAATAATGATAATCTGTTTTCAAGCAAATTCCAGACAAATAATTCTCCAAAGATGATGAAGAACAACACGAGGGGCTATCAATACAAATAAGGTCAATAGAAAACTATGTATTGAACACTCCGAAAAGTAAGTAGCTCAAAATTTTTGCTACTAATCAAAAAGGAAAGCAATTGATAGAAGTATTTACGTCAACAGTTGAGACTTGCAAATGCCGAGTAGATCGAAAAAAATGGAATCAGCATAGTGATTGGGTGCAAGTTTAAGTAGTAGAAGTAAAATTAGGTACAGAACTGGTTGTTAGCCAGAGCATTCGGATATACAGTATTCTTTAACTCGTATGATCTTGACACTGGCCTTGTAGTTGACTAAATCTTGTGTTAAAGGGCAATCAAAAATATGAACGAATGTTAATTCAATTTGCTTTAGAATAGGAAAACCTTACATCGACTTCATACTCTGCCGGGTAGATAGTAGATGCGTATATTATGGGATTCAGAAAACTGCAAAAACAAAAGTATCAAAAGATCTGCAATTCCGCTTGTTATCACAAAAGGCTGACAGTAATCGAAAAAGCTGCATCCCAATTCTTGGCAACCAAACAATTTCGAAAGATTTTGTTTGAATTTTAAGACTAATTTTGCAATAGAAGTACCATTGGAAGTAACACCCACAGTAACAAAGCCGCCAATACAAAATCAAATATAGCTTAAGCAAATATACTTATGCACTGGGCCAAATATTTGAAAACTTATTCCATATTCTGGCTTTACTCGTCAAGTTTTTTTCATACTGCCAATCTTCAATCGGCTTTTCGCTTAGAAAAATGACGTTTAGTTCGATTTAATGCAAACGCATAGTAATTCGTACGATTTCCAGTTCGTTACTCGGCAAAGTTTGTTTTGGAGAATACAGTTTTCATATTCAATCCAATTCTCAAAAACTAGGAATTATGTCATGCATTGTGCTATGAGAGTGTCAGTCCGATTTAAAACAGTAATAAGCTCTTTTGTAGGCTACAAAGAAAGGATAATACCGTGATGATCTAAAACCTCAGAATATAGGTACTAGTATCCGGAGATTAGAAATTGAATTGTGAGTGATTGTTAGCTTTATAGTTATGTATCAGGTCTTCTGTCGTAGATCTGGAAAAAAGTTGAAACGAGAATTTTCCGCGCTAGCAATGTCAAAAAAAGGTGGAAATAAATTCTCAAGAAGGCTAGCCAGAATCATCAACTAGGAAACAACTTGAAGCAAGTTAAGGCAAAAATAAAAAACTATTCACAATGTGAAACGATGAATTTTGCCGCCAAATAGACACGGCATCGGCATGAAAAATGAATTCATGTTTGGGTTCAATTTAATTCTTCCCCACCTTACGTGGAGTTTTACGCAAGAGCCCTTTGGGAGTTACAAAAATAAAACTGTCAATTGCAAGGGGTCTATTGACGTAGATCAATCACAAGTTGGTTAGCTTGCTTCAAAATTGGATCTTATTTGGCTCTATGATCCGACTAATGCTTGAGAATGTACCAAATAAGCTGGAAACACTTTAATTCTTAATCGTTGCAATTCGAAATGAAATATGTTAAGTTTCCCGTCCATTTCAAGGAAATAAGGCTCATAACCAACATACTTTTTACAAGAATAGTTACATCATGCAAACATAATTGATGATATCATACATATAATTTTCGAAATTAATTCTAATTACAAAAAAGAACTATATAAATAGATGTAATGCTTTCCAAGGAGGAGAGGCCTAAAGTGTTTCCCAGAATTTCCTTTTTGGAACAATTTATTAGCTCTACGACTAACTTGACATGGAGGAAAAGAATCAAGAGCTTTCAAACCGCGTTACTTGTTCGTCAAGTGAAGTTTCCAAACATGAGAAGCGCGGAAAAATACATTCTTATTTAGGTTTATCGGGATCTCAATTAAATTATGCTATTTCCATTTTTGCCGGTGTTGGATTCTTACTTTTTGGCTACGACCAAGGTGTTATGGGCAGTTTGTTAACATTGCCCAATTTTGTAGACACCTTTCCGTCAATTCTGGCCCAAAAAAACAGTACCCTTCAAGGTGCGGTAATTAGCATCTATGAAATTGGATGTCTTCTCAGTGCAGTATCAACGGTATACCTTGGAGATAAATTGGGACGCTTGAAATGTATGTTTATTGGTTGTGTAATAGTTCTTATTGGAGCTGCTCTTCAAGCATGTGCCTTTACGGTCACCCATTTGGCAATTGCCCGTGCATTCACTGGGTTTGGGACAGGTTACTTGACTGCCTCTGTGCCTGTGTGGCAAAGTGAATTGAGTCGAGCTCGTTCGAGAGGTAAATTGATCATGATGGAAGGAAGTTTAATCACTTTGGGAATTGCAGTCTCTTACTGGATTGATTTTGGATTTTATTTTATAAGCAGGAATTACAATGATACTAAAGGCATTTCATGGAGAATACCCATAATTTTGCAGGCTATATTTCCAATTTTGTTGATTGGGTTTGTTTTCAAATTTCCAGAATCTCCTCGTTGGCTAATGGCACAAGGAAGAGTGAAAGAGGCAAGAATTGTGTTTTCTGCAATTTATAATTTACCAGAAGATGATGACAGAATTACCGATCAATTGACTGAAATCCAAAGTGCTATAGAGTTAGAAGCAAGTGCAAATTCAAGTTTAAAAATTAGAGAATTATTCACGCAAGGTCCTGCAAGAAATTTTCATCGTTTGAGTTTGGCATGTTGGTCCCAGATTATGCAACAAATCTCAGGGATTAATTTGATCACTTATTATGCCGGTACAATATTTGAACTGTATATTGGTATGAGTCCTTTTAATTCAAGAATTTTGGCTGCGTGCAATGGTACTGAATATTTCTTAGCTTCATTATTTGGTATTCTATTAATTGAGAGAGTGGGAAGAAGGCGTTTGTTGTTTTTTGGGGCTATTGGACAAGCTTTGGCAATGATGGCATTGACGATTGCTGGTTGGCAGGCCAAGAAGAAAGAGCTTGAAGGCGGAAATAAATCTCCAGCAGGTGTTGCCGCAGCCGTATTCTTATTTGTTTTCAATTCCGTTTTTGCTGTAAGTTATTTAGGAGTTACATGGTTGTATCCTCCGGAGATTTCAGCACTTCAGTTGAGAGCTGCTACTGCCGCTTTATCCACTGGCTGTAACTGGATTTTTAATTTCTTGATTGTACGTATAAGCCTTAGTGGCCTCAGATATCTTTTGGCAGATTTGGTTGTTCGAAATCGAGTTTATTAACAATAATTTGTAGGTTATGATTACTCCTATTGCTTTTGAGCACATTGGTTACTACACATATACTATTTTTGCATGCATCAATGCTCTCATGGCCCCAGCAGTTTTCATTTTTTACCCTGAAACAGCTGGGAGAACACTTGAGGAGATGGACCATATTTTCAACCAAACTCCTGTATGGAAGCCTTGGAGAGTTGTTGAAATAGCGAAGAACACTCCCAAAAGACACTATACCGAGAAAGACGCCGAAAAACCTCAGGTTCAACATGTTGAAGTCGTTTTAAATGAGGATTTGTAGAAACCAACATCTTGAGAGTTACATGTATAAAACATAATTTCAATTCTCTGTCTAAATATATAATTCTGAAGATTTGCAAAATTATTTCTCGAGACCAACCTAATTGCCCGTCTAGTTGTTGATGCTGCTGCTGAGAGACTGGAAGTTTTGGCGCTACCACACACACCTGACGGGAGTGTTTGGAAGAAAAAAACTAATTACGCGAGATATTTCCTGATCTCCAGCATTTAAGCAATAATTCATCTTCAAGAATGACTGACTTGGTTACTTTAATTGTCAACCAGAGCAATCCCGATAATAACATAAGAAAAGCAAGTGAGCTTAAATTTAACGACTTTGTCAAACAAAACCCTTCGGAGGCTTACTATTTAATATTCGACCTTGCATTGAATACGTCGCTCCCTCCTTATGTCAGACAATCCTGTTTACTACATTTAAAAAGAATAGTGCCGAAGTATTGGTCTATCGGATTTCCTTCATTCACAGGACCACCAATCTCCACGGAGTTGAAACAAGTGATCAGACCAAAACTTTTGGAATTGGCAACGACTTCGCCGGAGTCAAAATTGAGGAGTAGTGCAGCTTATGTTATTGTTCAAATTGCGTCTGTTGAGTATCCCGACGAATGGCCAGAATTATTGAACCAATTATACGCTGCAACGACAGAGTTTGGCAATGAAGTCGCTATGTTGGGAGGGCTCCAAGTTTTAACTGATTTGTTTGATGAACTCATTACTGAACAGCAATTCTGGGAAGGTGGACTCGGAAATGAAGTGTGCAATCATCTCAATAATATATTGAGTCAGGATACAAGTTCAAAGATCAAGACCCAAACGGCAAAACTCTACGAGAGTGTGTTAGCCATCTTGAAAAGTCCAGAAGCTTTCCAAAGTTCAGAAAGAAAACAGTTCGTTTTGAATCAAATTACGACCATGCTTAATATTCTAATCAAACTTTTGCGATCGCAAGAAACAAGCTTAAATGAATTGGAATTGAGAGGTTTCGTATACAAATTGATTTCTTCAATCATTGGTCAATTCCATCTGAAAATATCCCAAACTCTGAAGGCAACAATTTTGTCATTGACTACACAAGACTTGCATCAGATTGCTCCAATTTATGAAAAAGTCGCGTTGCGAGAATTTGATGTTTTAGAAACGACGGAATTGGACGCTATCACCACATTCAACAACGTTCTTGATGAATTATTTCAAACCCTCTCATGTATTCAATCAGATGTTCCCATAAAGGGAGTAACCTCAATTTCTCTGTTTGTCTTTGATTCAGTCCAATGCACTGCATTGACCAAAGAAAAAATGGAAGAATATGAAGGGGACATGAATGTATACGTGAGTGACATAACTGGATTGACGACTGGTGTGAATGTGAGAGATACAATTTATGATTTATGGGGAGAATTGAATCAAACAGATGCCAACCTAGTTGTTATGATATTGAAAGATAGCTTAAGTCAAGATTGGAGACTATTAGAAGCGCAGTTATTCACTTTAGAAGCGTTATTAGCCAATGATAGTGAGTTTGAAGCACCTTCACTATCAACATTCGTCAAGTATATTTCATATGAGAATCCTTTAGTTACATCTCGGTGCTTTTTATTGTTGCCTAAATACTTTGAAAAATTTCCTAATAATGAAGAAGCTACGAAAGTGTTTAGTGATATGATTTCGTTTGCTGAAACTGGTTCGACAATTATTCAAATTTCCGCTTTAGTAAGTTGTACGTATTATCAGCAAGTATTTGATTTTACCAATTTAGACAAGTCTATACAACCATCTGTTCTCAAAATTGCCTATACGTTAATTGGTGAATGCGAAGAAGACGGCTTACCTGTATTATTGGAAGCAATAACTCAAGCAATATCCATAGATCCGACACTTGCTGCCGGAATTCAAATTGTAGATGGTATCACTGTTATTGATTTAATATTCAAGATTGCATTTAAAGACCCAGCTAATGTCCAATTAATTGCTGATTCTTCAGATTGTTTAACTACATTATTGGAAAATATTAACATGCAAGATTACATCATATGCTGTGAAAAGTCACTCCCATTCATACTTGATATAATGAAGAAAAGTCAAGGCGAATATTCTCCTGACTTATATTTATCTTTGGAATTGTTAAGTATAATTATGAAATCAGGACCTGGTGAATTACCATCCCAAATTTTTTATTATGCATTTCCTATTTTGAGGAAAATTTTGTTAGCATCAAAAGATAACCAGATTTTACAGAGTGGAGGTGAAGTATTCAATGATCTTATTCAAAAAGCTTCAAAGCTTTTCCTTGAATATCGAGATCCAGAAAATAAAGAGTCAGGAATTGATTCAATGATGAGTATAGTTTATAAATTTTTATCTCCACAATTATCCGATAGTGCTGCAAATAAATGTGGATCTATTGTTTTATCATTAATCAGTCAATTTCAAGACTATTTATCTTCAGAGTTTTTAACGCAGATTTTGGAAGCTACAGTGAAAAGATTAGTGATTGCTAAGGAGTCGATCACCATTGAAAATTTGATTATGGTGTTTTGCCAATTAGTTTTGAAATCACCTCAAGATATGCTAACATTCTTGAATAGTATGAAATTTGATGACAAATCCGGTTTGCAAGTCATTCTCCCTATTTGGCTTGATTCTTATGAGGTTACGAGAGGATACGAACAAATTAAACAGAATTCGTTAGCATTAGGTAAAATCTTTACCTTGGGGGATCCAAGAGTTGAGAATCTTATTGTGAATGGGGAAATTATACCATATGAAGGTGACATTATTATAACAAGGTCCAAAGCTAAATCAATGCCGGATAGATTTACTCAAATTTCAGCGTCATTGAAAATTATAAAATTGCTAGTTGGAGAATTACAATTCCAGTGTCAACAACCCAATGCTGAAGATTATTTGCCTGACGTTGAAGATGGCGGTGACGATGAAGGTTGGGAAGATATGGATGACATCGGAGTACCTAATTATGAAAAATTGAAGTCATACATTGAAGAAGACAAACATGATACCGATGAGGGATTAAAGAATTTATTGATTCAATTCTTTAGAGAATGTACAACAAAGAATTTAGGCAATTTCCAAAAATATTACGAAGAGTTAAGTGACGTTGAGAAGAAAGTTATAACTGAAAATTTAATATTTTGAACGGCTTAACAGCTACAAATAGACAAGATAGCTTAGAAAGTATAAGATAAATGCATGTAATAATATTAAGTTGAATACACAATATGATATTGATTTTACACTTCTCGGGTATTGATCATTTCTTAGTAGTTTACTCTTACGCTTTCTGCTGGATTAAAATAGTTACGGATTCCGCCTCTCAACATCTAACTACAAAAGTTTCAAGTTACTCAGCTGGCCGCGACTGAAACTTGTTTGACGCATTTATTGATGCTTAAGTTTTAACTCTAGTGTGTATTCAATACCGGCTTTAGTTCTTTCTTCAAGCAAGCCAACCAATTTTAAAACATCATTTTTTATGTAATTAGTTGAACCTTATTGTGGTTGGCATTGATTTACGAAAACAGTCGAACAGGATATACGAACTTTTTAAACTTTATGAACAGTGAAACTGGTTCCACCTAGATTTAAGACCAGTTTTGCCCTAAACCTGAAGAGCTACAGTGTGGTTCATCGACCAATTATGCCCTCAAAGTAAAAATATTCCAGATTGAACCAACTTACGATAAAATATGCAATGCGTATGGTGGTACATCGGTTGTATTAATTTGTTTATTGAAGATAAACAAAGATTATCAAAACATCATCGCAGAAATATTCAGTTTTTTTTTCTTTTCTAGTTTTGGATCTCGTTGCAATTGATGAAACAACTACTACGAAAGATGTCATTTACTACAAGGATACTTAAAGTTAAACCGGAATCAATAATATTCAACAAAGAAGACTTACAACCCAAAATAACTGATGCTGAAACAGCGCATAACTTAGAGCTTGCTGCGAAAGAATTAACAACAACTGACAATGCCATTGGATTCCCCACAGAAACAGTTTATGGATTAGCTGGATCGGCATTACGAGATGAGTCAGTTAGGTCTATCTATAATGCCAAAAATAGACCGGCTGACAACCCACTAATTGTTCATATATCATCAATAGAGCAACTCAGGAGAAAACTTTTACCATCATCGTATGAAATACCGCAAATATATAATAAGTTGATTGAAAAATTCTGGCCCGGTCCATTGACTATATTATTGCCAATTCATGAAAACTCGCCAATATCATCACTCGTTACTGCAAATCAAGATACTTTTGCTGTAAGAATGCCACAGCATCCCGTGGCAAGAGCATTAATTGCCATCAGCGACACCCCAGTTGCTGCACCCTCGGCAAATGTATCAACTAGACCCAGTCCAACCTTGGCTCAACATGTATATCACGATTTAAGGGGAAAGATACCGTTGATTTTGGATGGTGGAGCATGTGATGTTGGAGTAGAATCCACCGTCGTTGATGGTTTAGTTGATCCTCCAATGTTATTAAGACCCGGAGGGATATCTCTTGAAGAAATCAAAAGGGAAGGTGGGGAGCTGTGGCGAAATGTAGTAATAGCTAAAAAGACAGCGGGGGTAACAGAGGCAGTGAAAACACCAGGAATGAAATATAGGCATTATTCACCAAAGGCCAAGGTTGTATTGTTCATAAATTGTGGAAATGGTAAGGAAGCCATTGACAAGTATCTACATGAAAACCAAATAGATACCACCACAACAAATATTGCACTATTAAAATCCAGAAAGTTTCAAGATTATCCTGAAATAGCTATCACAAGGGAACTTGGTAGCAAAGGCGAGGACATTTCCCGAAGTTTATTTAAATGCTTAAGAGAAGTTGATGAAGAATATAAAGTTGATCTAATATTAGTAGAAGGAATTGATGAAACCAATGAAGGTTTAGCAATAATGAATAGATTAAATAAAGCAGCAATGCATGTCATAAATGAATGCAAATAGAATTAGACATTAACCAAATTAGACAATACCGTTGGATTAGATTGTACTGTATATAGTCAATAGAACGGTTTTTTTTTTTTTCTTTCAATATTTTTTAAGTTTTCAATTATCCATTATCATCAGGTTCATTAAGTTAGTGAGTTACGTCAGAGTTAAAGCTCACAGCTATTCTGTTTGTAATACTTTAATAATCTTATATTAGGCATAGTATGGTGCAGTGCAATTATTGGAATAGAGAAAATACTGCCTTCTTGAAAGCTAATGTTTGTTTCGTTCTTTCTTTCTATTTCTAGTGTTCTTTAGCCATTGATACTGTTTGTACTGCTAAACGTTATACATACTCTTACTATTGTCTAGCTCGTACTTGTTTCCCGCTAGCTGAATCGCCATCATCGGTTTCCAACACCCAGGGTCTAAGAAATTAAGCTAATTACAGGAAATTGAAGAAATCAAAGCACAAAAAAACACAGTGAAAAAAAAAACCCAATAAAAAAATACACACGTCACCAAACCCAAGTAATCTTCAATCTTCGCTGCAGACACGGCATCAATTATTTCCATTGGATCAATATTAAGACATCTTTATAGACACCATATATTCTCATTTACCCCCATTGTCCAAGATGAGTGATAATCCTTATGAACTTAAACCTAATCATCTCCCGCAAAAATCGAATATTCCATCTAAGAAGTTTTGTCAGAAATCAATACAAGAAACCGCAGCAGAATTGCAAACTGATATAAGAGCAGGATTATCAAATAATCAGGACATTTTAAATAGAAGGTCTATTCATGGAGTAAACGAACTAAATGATGATGCAGAAGAAAGTCTATTGATGAAATTCATATCGTCTTTTTATCAAGATCCATTGATTTTATTGTTGATTGGTTCAGCGATTGTAAGTTTTTGGATGGGCAATAAGGATGATGCCATCTCAATAACATTAGCCATAACTATAGTTGTAACCGTAGGGTTTGTTCAAGAATATAGGTCAGAAAAATCCTTAGAAGCGTTAAATAAATTGGTCCCCGCAGAGGCAAAATTAACTAGAAACGGAAACACTTCAACTGTATTAGCATCAACCTTAGTCCCAGGAGATTTAGTCCATTTCAGTCAAGGTGATAGAATTCCAGCAGATATCAGATTAACAGAAGCTGTGTACTTGACTATAGATGAAAGTAACCTAACTGGTGAAAACAGACCAGTGAGAAAGACTATTGATACTGTTACTGCAGCCGACCCACCAGTCAACGAGAGAACCGATATTGCATACATGGGTACATTAGTTAGAGATGGGCATGGAAGTGGTATTGTTGTTGGTACTGGCGCTCAAACAATGTTTGGTACTGTTTTTGAAATGATGAGTCAAATTGAGAAACCAAAAACTCCATTACAACAAGCGATGGATAAGCTTGGTAAAGATCTATCCGTTTTTAGTTTTATTGTTATTGGTATAATATGTCTAATTGGTATTTTTCAAGGACGTTCTTGGTTAGATATGTTTCAAATATCGGTATCTTTAGCTGTTGCTGCTATCCCAGAAGGTTTACCTATCATTGTTACGGTAACATTAGCATTGGGAGTATTGAGAATGGCTCGACAAAAGGCAATTGTTAGAAGATTACCCAGTGTTGAAACCTTGGGATCAGTAAATGTCATTTGCTCCGATAAAACTGGTACCTTAACTCAGAACCACATGACAGTTACGAAGATATGGACTGCTGATTTTAAAGGAAGTTTCAATTCTCCATTTTTAATCGTTGAAAGACTTGATGACAATTCATTACATCATCAGTTGACTGACAATATGCGTAAAGTATTAGAATGTGGGAATCTTTGTAATAATGCTCGATACTCTACTGAAAATGAAAAATATGTTGGTAATCCGAGTGATATTGCACTTGTCGAAAGTTTACCACATTTTGGTTTAGAAGATATTAGAGGACAGAGAGAAAGAATCTATGAACTACCATTCTCATCCAACAGAAAATATATGGCAGTTTGTGTTCACAGTGGAGATATGGAAAAAGCTGAAACTATTGCTAAGGGTGCTACCGAAAAAATTTTAGATCATTGTACCAGATATTTTGATGAAAATGGTGATACGAAAGTATTAACTGATGCTACCAAGAATACTATTTATGAAAAATCAAAAATTTTGGCCCATGATGGTTTAAGAGTATTAGCTTTTGCCAAAAACAACAAGAAATTTATCAACGAAAAAGAACACGGCGAACCGTCTGACTTGGTATTTTGTGGATTAATTGGTATGAAAGATCCTCCAAGACCAAACGTTGGGAAATCGATCTCGATGTTGATGAAAGGTGGTGTACATGTTATAATGATTACTGGAGATTCTCCATCCACTGCGATTAATATTGCCAAACAAATTGGTATGCCTATTGTTGGAGATCATTCAGTAATGAGCGGCGATCAGATTGATAATTTAAGTGAAGGGAGACTTTCCGAAGCCATTCATAATGTGTCTGTTTTTGCTAGAACGACCCCTGAACATAAGGTTACTATTGTTAAGGCATTGCAAAGAAGAGGTGATATAGTTGCTATGACTGGGGATGGTGTCAATGATGCACCAGCCTTAAAATTGGCTGATATTGGTATTGCTATGGGAAAAAATGGTACTGACGTTGCTAAAGAAGCAGCAGATATGGTTTTAACTGATGATGACTTTTCTACTATTTTAAGTGCCATTGAAGAAGGTAAAGGTATTTTCAATAACATTCAAAATTTTATAACTTTTCAATTGAGTACTAGTATTGCAGCATTATCTTTAATTGCATTATCAACTTTTTTTGGTTTTCCTAATCCATTGAATGCAATGCAGATCTTATGGATTAATATATTGATGGATGGACCTCCAGCACAATCCCTAGGTGTTGAACCAGTCGATCATGAAGTGATGAATAAACCACCAAGAAAGAGAAATGATACTATTTTGACTCAACAAGTCATCAAGAGAGTTTTGCAATCTGCAGCAATAATCATTGTTGGAACATTGTATATTTTTGTGAAAGAAATGAAGGATAATGAGGTAACAGCAAGAGATACGACAATGACATTTACATGCTTTGTATTATTTGATATGTTTAATGCATTGTCATGTCGTCATTATTCAAAACTGATTTTTGAATTGGGTATGACTAATCAAATGTTCAATTTTGCTGTTGTTGGATCATTAATTGGACAGCTTTGTGCTGTCTATGTCCCTTTTTTCCAAAGTATATTTCAAACTGAAGCGTTAACATTTGGAGATATTTTGCATTTACTTTTGTTAACAAGTACTGTATTTGTAGCTGATGAAATTAGAAAATTCTTACTAAGAAGAAAGACAGTATACACTAACAATTATAATTATGGGGTATAGGGTGGTATAGCCTTATTGTATAAATAAATAGTAATAGAAGTTTCAAAACTACTTTTGCATAAAAGCACCCCACAAGAATTGGACACCCGAATCATCTCGGTAAGGCTTTATTCGTCAAGTTTTTACTAATAATGTATGAGCTAATTGCATACGCGCGTAAAAACATACATTTCTGTTAAGCTACCAACACTTCACAAACTTATATGTATACATAAATCTACAGAGACAATTGAACCCCATGGTTTTCAAATTCACCATCGACAACGTGTTGAACAAATATATACCCAAGAACCGCCTTTCGCGACTCCCCAAACCCATAGCTCGATTATTGGGCGCCCATCTGCCCTCACCCGCACCGGACTATTACATATGGCTCGAAATCCTAGTGGGCTCATTCAGCGGACTTTCTCTCCTCGAAGGTGTGTTCAAGAACCCCAACGTGTTTACTGACGCCCACCACGCACCATTAGTCATTGCATCTTACGGAGCAACAGCGATCCTTTGCTTCAACGCTTCCCAGGTGCCGCTTGCGCAGCCCCGCAATATTCTAGTGGGCCACTTTGTTGCCTCCCTCATTGGTGTATGCATACAAAAGCTCTTCTCGTTGAGTGAGCACGGCAGGAACAATTACTGGGCGAGCGGGGCTGTGAGCGTAGGCGTGGCCAGTGTGGTGATGTCGATTTTGAACTGTGTGCATCCGCCAGCAGGTGCTAGTGCATTGTTGCCGAGTGTCGATGAGCAGATCCGCCAGATGAGTTGGTGGTATTTACCGGTGCAGTTGGTCAGTTCGGTGTTGATTATTGTTGTTGCGTTGATAACCGGGAATGTTGTCCGGAGCTATCCCGTGTATTGGTGGCTGGCTGCTCCCACAGGAAAGACAGGGGAGGAAGAGAAAGAAGAGAAGGAAATCGATGAAAGTGAAGAAAATGGGATAACTGCCGTTAGTGGGATCAAAACTATCACCATTTCATTGGATAGTATCATTGTCCCTGAGGAGATAGATCTCGATGAAGTTGACGTGAGCTGGTTGGAAGGATTGAAGTTAAAAGTGATGAAATTAGAAAGTACCTAAGGGGCCGAATATATTATATTATATATATATATAATACAGTGATTTATACACAAGACTAACTATTTTCTTTTTGTAATGTTTTCAGCTGTAACCACCCCCAGGAATTGCTCATCTTCTAACTTGTCAAAGAGAGTTTCTGCAACTTCATCAGTTGACATGACTGGCCTTACCAAATCACCCATTATATTTTTACCCAAAACACACTCTTTCATAGCTACACCGAATCTTAACCCTCGCATTAGAACATCTCTAGTCGTTAACCCGCCTTCGTGGGTTTCGTCGTACATCACACCCGGTCTCATGAATATACTTCTTATCCCTTTCTTGCAGCTCAATTCGAACTCGGCTTCCCGCTTCGTTATGATGTACTCCTGGGGTACGATGGGTGGGTTCTTATCAGCGGATATATACACAAAGTTGTTTTGACTGCCTTCAGACCGGGCCTTGATGTAGGCGTCAGCGAGCAATACGGCCGAATCCCGCTGGAGAGCGTCGTACGTGGCCCTGGCTCCGACTTTTTGCATAGGGTTGCTGCCCATGACGTGGTTAACGAGGTTCTGCACGTCACTCAAAAAGTTGAAGTTTGAATTCATCGCTTTCTTGTACGACTGGTTCTCAAACAAAATCCCGATCGAGTGAACTACCGTTTGGAATGAGCCAAGCTTAGCCTTGTACGTGTCGGCGTCGAATATATCTGCCTGTTCCCAATTCACCTTGGCCACCCACGGTTGGTGGATTACTGACTGTGGTGGTTCTCCCCTGCGTGAAAAAGAAGTGACCTCGTAGCCTCTACGTATACCAACTTGACAGATCTTGTGTCCTAGGAATCCATTGCCTCCAAATACGGCAATTGACTTCAGCATTATTGAAATTTGCGGTGGTGGATCACGGAGATATAGAGTGGAATGGATTTTTTCCCTCCCTCTTCTTTCGCTACACTTGCGCATTAGATCTTACGATTAAAACAAGTACAGTATAGGGTATATTATATTATAGTAAATAAAAAAAATACACTACTATTGACCAAACTTCTTTCTAAACATTATTGATTCTTCATCTTCAACTTCTTCTAGAGAGGGATGTTTTAGCAAGCCGTTTGAAGATGATGACTTCTCAGTCTTTGATGGATTAGAAGCTTCAGGTTCAGAATCGATTGAATCTTCTTCTACATGGTCTTTTTGAGTCCGTTCAGACAGAGACGACACGGACCCAGAAGAAGGAGCTGGAGCCGTATCTCGAGCTGAGACCGGTGTTTTAGTTAACTCCTTCTCTTGTTTTCTCAATTGTGGAGGTTTTGGAGCAACCTTAGGCTTAGTTCTCTTAGATTTAGGCTGATTAGGCAAGACAGGACCTAAATTTAAACCAAAGAAATGATTAAGAAAGTCTCTTTGCTGCTGAATATATTCATCATATGCTTGTTGTTCGGACTTAGGTTCCTCTATAGCTTTCTTCTTCTTGTCAGGTTCAGTGGTTTGTTTTTGTTTTGATTTAGCAGCAGCAGCAAGAGTAGCAATAGCTGCTTCTCTTTTGGCTATTTCCTCGGCTTTCTTTTTTGCCAATTCTTCAGCAGCTAACTCAGCTTCTCTTCTGGCAGCTTCATTCTTTTTCCGTATTGCTATTTCCTCGGCTTCTCTCTTAGCCAATTCCTCAGCTTCCTTCTCTGCTTTTTCAATTCTATCCTGTTGTGCTTTTTTACGAGCTTCAATTTCGTTTCTTTTTCTTTCCAAATTTGCCCTTTTTTGGGCCTCTAATGCAACAGCCTCAGTCCGAGCCTGATTCTGGTCAGCAGGAGAATATAAATGTGGGGCATTCAAAGCATCAATTGCATCTTGCAATAAATAACGACTATTTTCCGAGGAATCCTCGTTAACATAATCGACCGATTCCTCTTCTTCTTCCTCTTCTTGCTTCTCTTGTTCTAGACTTTCTCCGAAATGATGGGCCAATAAGCAATTGATTATGTCATCCAAATTCGAGTGCACATAATGGATCCGCTTGGGAATGTTCAAGCATAATACATTCAGCTCCTTGTACCACTGCCAGTTGATGTTATGTAAGTCAATGTAATTAATATTGAACTGGAAATCGGTTCTAAAGTTATCGCGCTGACTTGAAATTATAATCTTCACCAATGGAGGTACCAGTTTCACCACTTTAAGTTCGTAGTTCTTGTAATTTCCGAATGGCTTGTAAATTTGGATTTGGAACTCGTCTTCTGTTTCCAACTTCTTTATGATTCTGGGGTGGGTGTTCTGTCTCTTTTGTTGATATTGCTGTTGATGTAACAAGGCCAATAAATTGTCCAAGTCTAATTCTGTGTTGAAGTATTGTGGCTGGTGATGGTGATTGTGATGATGGCTAGAATGGTTTGAGTAATTGTTATAGTATGGATGATACATAATCTTTCTAATTTGCTGGGTTAATTACCTGTTGGTTAATAATTGAAAGAAGAATTAAACGTTTCAGAAAATATTCAGGATTTGGGTGAACATTTATAGACAAATGACCCATTATTCATATAGAGAAAGGGATAGAATGGAATAGAATAGCTGATCATGTGGGTTTCGCACCCCGTTGTTTCTTTTTCGGCACTTGCTGTTAATTTTCGCAGTCGAAGGTTGCAGGTTTTTTTAGAAGGTTCGAGAATAATCATACGATTGCAAAATAAAATAAACACTATTCGGCAAAGACTATTACGTAGCAAAACAAGCAAGTCCGGATAAGTACTTCTATTTAGAAGTCTAAATGCGTTAGTACGGTTTTAATCAACTGTACAAAATTAAATGATAAAGATTCATGCCCTACAATTATCCGTACAATACCTTGCTCCGCTCCATAGCATCACCCGTATACGATACCATCAATAATGCTTTATATCAAGCTATTCGAAGTATACGAGTGTTTATAAAGACGATGCAACTAATTGAGTAAGAACTTTATCAAAGGAATTCCAATGATATCATTATTTTTGGATGCGATTAGCAAATTTCTTACCATATTACAAATTGAATTTGCAACATTTATGTTTTCAGGTTGCGACTATTTGATTTGGAAGCTTTATATGTATTGACTATTTATTTATGTACTTTTACTTTTGCATAAGCATGTGACGCTATTTTAATTGATTTCAATGTCAATTCAATATTAGTTGAATATCAGTGTTTAAGGTGATGTTAGTGTAATTAGTGTTGGTCCCTCTTCCGCTCTAATTTCAATCTAAAACCAGCTCGCGAGCCGCTGTAAGATAAATCAATAGCATGGTCAAGTACTATTTGGAATTACTAAGGTATTTTTTTCCGATACTAAATTGTACACAGCCAAAGTAGTTAGTGCTTAAAGGTTTGAATGCTTTTTTTTATCTAGTGACATTTGTACTTTGCAACACTTGCAGTAATGACAGTGGAGTCATTATAGCATTCTAAAGCAGGCTCTACGACTCTATTGCTCCAATTTGAGCAAACCCTTCAAATAACTTTATATTATGGTAGTTGTGGTAGTGCATGTTATAATTAGATTATATACCGAAAGAATTGTGCTTAAGAGGACTGCAATTACTGACATTGCATAAAGCTTGAAGACACGGCAACGAATTCAATTCAACAACGAGAGACCATCAACCAAAGAAGCAACGAAAGCTTGATGACGATTGTGGTTATATTAACGCGCTTTTAAAAAATATAGTAGCTATTATGTATAAACAACAGATCATATAATAGAAAAGAGAAATCCAAAAAGAAAAATCCAACGTTTGGACGAAGAATGACCATTAATCACAGCGATGATTTCATCGAATAATTAGTTAACCTTGGATGCTGATAAGATATTGTTTAAATAAAACGGCATTAATTGAATGCAGCGCTGAAATCTCGCCAACAATATGGTGGCCAGACTTTATGAAGCACAGTATAAAACAACACAAGTAAGGAAGCCAATACACGCACGTGACATCTCAGAAGATTTTTTCAGAAGAATACGCTGCTGTTAATTAATGCTATATACTTCCCTTATTGTTGGATCATTCCGAGGCGATGGTGACGGATCAGAAGGACAGTTCTTCCTTTACCTGAGCCAACTGTACGTGTATGTGTAAACATGTTTGTATTGCATATAATACAGTATATTTCCGCTATATGCAGTATATGTTCAATCGTGTCAAACTTGTTTTCTCCTTTCGTTTATTCCTGTGAAGATTTACTGGAAGCACTGCTGGTGATTCTTGTTGTTGACGATGACGTTGTTGATAAAGATAAAGACGCTTATTCCAATCACTATAGCTAGTGTTGTTGTAAACAGTTGAAGCGTTTGACGATTACTGTATTTGTAGAGTTGAACGAGTCGAAATTATTATACTGTATGGCAGAATATAATAATGGTGCACGGATTACAAATATAACGAATCTGAGGTCACTCAACAACCTCATACATAGCCCGAACTCTACTATTTTTAGTACACTCTACTTCCATTACTACATACAAGCAGTACCAGCAATAGTAGTAGCACTTCTACCTACAAAGCTACTAACCTACTATAGCCACAGCAGTTGGATCATTAAACATTTTATACCCGAACAAAATATCAAGCAACTGAAAGAATAAGACTAAGACTACGACAAGAGTAAAAGAGAGAATTCTTTTCGTTTATTTTCTTTTTTTTTTTTTTTTCGCTTCGTTTTGTTTTGTTTGTTTTTCCACTCTTCATGCCCTTTGATTTAATTAAATAGAATCACTTTACTATAGACAATCTGATTACCAACTACGATTCCATCCTATCCTTCTAGTTGAACTTGCAGGTATTACAATAGTCTGTTATCATATATACCTTCAACCATCAATAAAAATACCAACAACGACTCGATATTACAACATACAACCAATAGTATACTTCGATATTATACATTCGCTTTTGATACTTTAAGATAGTTTCATTGATCAATATTGACTGATCATTTAATTCCTCAATCCTTCCCTTGATTATATCTTTTGTTCATTCGTTCATTCATTCGTTCATTTGTTCTTTTATTTGGTCAGTACTTCCTTCATTCCTTTGTCCATTCTTTGATTTATTCATTACATTATTTTAAACATTAGACTTAGACGCATAATATGGATAAAACATCTAATATACCCACTACTAATAAAAAGACTAACAAAGCACCAAATCATCGTCTTATTACCATCACCCGCATTAGTTTGTTATCTATATTAATATCAGCGACCGTTTTGATATATTTATTAAGAGATTTCACCTTTGTTACTAAATGCTATCACAACCACTCCAAGTTTGATAATAAAAATGTCAACAGCATTATCGATGACGACAACGCCAAGAATTCTTCGATAATAGAACCATTTATGACTGCCAAAACAACCATACAGAACAGCAAGAGAGCTGATGATAATAATTCCACCACTGCGTCTGCTTCAAGTGATAATACTTTGAGTCTTTCATCCCTTCGAGATATAAGTTTTACATCGAGTACTTTAGGGCAAGGTTCTTCTTTACCAGGTACTAATAATGGGCTACGTCTGTCGTCTTCAATATCTCAATCAAGTTCTACACCATTCTCTCAAGAGATTTCGTCTTCAGAATCATCATCGTCTGAAAGATTTACGAGTGAAACTTCAAGATCATCCTCATCCACTAAAGAAACAACATCGAGCTCATCTTCCTCGTCCTCGTCCTCGTCGTCCTCATCTTCATCATCGTTTTCTTCACAGCCTCAAGAGACTGGTGAAACTACATCATCATCTAGTTCTTCAAGTTCATCATCTTCAACTTCCTCAACAGAAGAGAGTTCCATCACTTCTACATCTTCTTCTTCCTCCTCCTCATTAGTTTCTAAACAGGTCACAACTTTCAGTTCTGTGGATAACGGTAAAACCATTGTTGTTACAATGACATCCATAATTTCTTCACTGCCATCTGCAAATAATAGTAATAAAAATACCGATAGCGGTGGAGGGTTGTCTCATACCAACAAGATTGTAGTTGGTGTTGTTGTAGGAGTCGGTGGGTCCATTTTAGTTGGGTTGATTTCAGTATTGTTTTATCTCAGAAAAAGAAATAACAAGGATTATGAAGGTGGGTGGACTTTTTGGAGAAAGAATGAAAAATTGGGTAGTGATGAATTTTTCAATGGTGAGCTAGGTGTGAGAGATAGAAATATCAATCAAGGTTCAAATTTTTGAAACAAAGAATAAGTAGCAGTATTGTTTCAAGAGTTGTTTTTGTTGTAGTTTTTTTATATTTATATAGTATTTGTGGTTTAAAAAAGAACTTAATTTTGTACGGACGAATATGGTGTACGGGTGATAGTATCGTACGGATAGTTTTTAATAATGTACGCATTTCTATAAACAGACCTCAGAATTGAACAAACCAAGCCGATTCTTTGATAGTCTTTGTTGTCGCCTTCTTGATTCATTAAGCCAAGATCAACAAATATCTCGACGCGTTTTTTTTTATTGACTCGTTTTACAACCAATCATCTTTTCCACTAAATGTCCGAACTTTCAGTATTCCAACAAATAACAGCAAATGAGAGGTACACTTATAAACTACTTCAGCTTCCGCCGTCGATTATGTCCTATTTGGAAAGCTCTTCCGATCTCAAACTAAAATCCAATTTAAACTCAGTGGTGTTATGTACAGATTCAAAAACATGGAGATTAAGACAAATGAACCATTCAAACACCGTTCTCTTAATGAATGAACAACCTGAACGGAATGGCCTTATAGGGTTCCAAAAATGCTCTTATGAATATGAATTATCTGAAAGTTCTCCAACAATAGACGTTTCTCGTGTACCGATATATAATGGAACCATTAGTGACTCAGCCCCCAGCTTGCGAGAGTTGGAAACCCACTCACTATGCTCCAAGAACGAATTTTATCAGCTATGGCACGAAATCGGTGGATGCGAGCTCAACGGAGCTTACGTCATGTCACGTAGCCTCATTACCGAGTTATTATACTTGCTCATCACAAAAATCATGAGTCAACAAATGACGAGCTTTACCATCAACGATGTGAGCTCAATAATAACCCTTCCGTATAACCAGTCAATGTTGGAATCCGTGATTTACAAATTCACCTCAGTAAAAGATAGTAAGTATGTATTGGACGATGCTAAAATAACTCACTGGTTCGGGATAATCGAGTTGTCTAAATGCGGCGTAATAGAGCAGTCGGAATTTCTCGTCAATTGGAAAACAAGCTTGCCTTCATTTTACAACCCTCCGTTGGATATACTTGATTTAAGGGGCTTCTATTGTTCCCGCCAAGGAAGGGTGATCTACGTTGATCCCGAATCTTTGCCGGATAATCTAAGTGCTAGGTTCAAGGAATTATTTGAAATAGATAAGAATTGGGCATACGATGAGTTTGTGCCGTTTATCGAAAAGTTTGTGCCTGCTAGTAAGAAAATTGATTCTGTCATTTTGAAATACGCAAAGAAGAAGAAAATAGGTAAAGACAAATTTATGGTTTGTCCTAGATAACCATGAAGGATGCACTGTAACAAACAGCATTGTTCTTCTGTAACGAACGTAACGCTTTTGGGGTAGATAAAACACATTTCAATATTATATCTTTGGTGCAACTATTTCAGACTCTGGTGCGAAAAAAATTTTCGACAATAAATAATAGTTTAGAACTCCATACACATAACCAAATCATGAGTTCAGGATCGACATTCATTGCATCATTGATAGTATGTAAACCCCTCCCCTTCACACCACCCGCCTTTTCGTCCACTTATTGACTACTGTTTTTGAACCAATTGATGTACTAACATTACAATTCAGAGTGGTGCGTGCGCAGGGATTGCAACAGATCTAGCGTTTTTCCCCATAGACACCATCAAGACCAGACTACAAGCTAAAGGAGGATTCTTTGCTAATGGAGGATACCACGGGATTTATCGCGGGCTTGGATCATGCATTGTGGCCTCGGCGCCCCTGGCATCGTTATTCTTTGTCACTTACGACACCCTCAAGCGCAACCTACAACCGTATGTTACTTCTCCAGCTTCCAGACACATGATCGCTGCATCCATGGGGGAGATTGCCGCGTGCATAGTGCGGGTCCCTGCTGAAGTCATCAAACAGCGCACGCAGGCTTCGCATTTGGGCATTACGTCGTCGTGGTTGAATTTCAAGCATATTTTCCAAAACAACTCGGGCGAGGGCGTGATTCGTGGGTTGTACCGCGGCTGGAACAGTACTATCATGCGAGAGATTCCGTTCACGGTCATACAGTTTCCCTTGTACGAGTGGCTCAAGGTTAAATCGAGGGAGATTGTGAGTATGCCCCAGGCCTTCACGGGAGCGGTATGTGGGATGATTGCTGGTGGTGTTGCTGCAGCTCTAACCACGCCCTTGGATGTAATTAAGACAAGAATAATGTTGAGCAAAGATAGAGTGAGTGTCGGCGAGTTGGTCAAGTGCTTGTTAAATGAAGAAGGATTTAGAAGCTTGTGGCGAGGAATTGTACCTAGAACTTGTTGGATTTCCTGTGGTGGTGCTATTTTTTTGGGGTGTTACGAATTGGTCAACAGTGAGTTGATGAAAATTAATCAGGTAGTTACAAAAAAGTTGCAATAGATAGATACAGCATAAAATTCTATAGATATATTTGTAATATAGATTTAGGTAGATAATAGACACACATACTAGCTATGTAATGCAAGATAGAGATGAATGGATCAAAACCGAATCGGAAAATTGGATCGGATTTAAACTCCTGTATATAACTTTAAGTTTCATCTCCACAGGCCAACATGCAAATTTGCTTTAGTTAACTCGCTTTCTGCAATGACGGTGATTAATTATAATTTAGCTTTACTTCATTTTGCTTAACTTCATTGAGAGAAGAACGAAACGACAAAAAGGGAAAAGAAAAAAAAAAATTCGAAACTAAAAATTAAGAGTACTAAAACCGAAAGGCCAAAGGATTACTAAACATCTCAACTTATCTTCCTTTGTTTCACATACACTTGTATTTATTCTTTGTTTGTACCCTCTTGCCCCCCCCTTTTTCTTGAGGTCATGTTGTACAAATCGATCTTGAAAACAACTAGTAGATGGAGCAATGAATCCATCATACGCCATTTCAATTCAAGTGTCCCCAAGTTATTAGCGACAACTAGTACATCTACACCTACTCCATTATCGCCAACTAAATCAACAAACGCCTCAACGGGGAAATTGCATGTGTCAACACCGTTAGACCCACCGAAGGTGCAACCCCCTCAAGGGTCGTCGATATCGTTGAAATCAGCAAGTCGTGACGCCTCAAAGTTTGGTACCCGTCCGATTTATCTTGATGTCCAAGCCACAACGCCGGTTGATCCTCGTGTTTTAGATAAAATGTTGGAGTTCTACACCGGATTGTATGGTAATCCGCATTCATCCACACATGCATATGGCTGGGAGACCGATAAGGAGGTCGAACAGGCTAGAGAATACATCGCAGATGTCATAAATGCAGATCCCAAGGAAATCATTTTTACCAGTGGTGCTACCGAAACAAACAATATGGCCATCAAGGGTGTGCCTCGTTTCTATCAAAAGACGAAAAAACACATCATAACAACCCAGACTGAACACAAGTGTGTTTTGGATTCTGCCAGACACATGCAGGACGAAGGTTTCGATGTCACTTATTTGCCCGTAAATGAAGAAGGGTTGATCGATTTAAGTGATTTGAGAAACGCTATAAGAAAAGATACAGTCTTGGTTTCAATAATGGCAGTGAATAATGAAATTGGTGTCATTCAGCCATTGAAGGAAATTGGTAAGATTTGCCGTGAGAATAAAGTGTTTTTCCATACCGATGCTGCTCAGGCTTATGGTAAGATTCCTATTGATGTAAATGAAATGAATATCGATTTATTATCGATATCTTCTCATAAAATTTACGGTCCAAAAGGTATTGGTGCTTGTTATGTAAGAAGAAGACCAAGAGTGAGATTGGATCCAATCATAACCGGTGGTGGTCAAGAAAGAGGTTTGCGTTCAGGAACTTTGGCTCCGCCATTGGTTGCCGGATTCGGTGAAGCTGCAAGGTTAGTGAAACAAGAAATGGCATACGATAGACTACACATTGAAAAACTCTCCTACAAATTGAAAAAAGGTTTATTATCCATTCCATCAACTCAATTCAACGGCTCTAGAGATCCCAACTCGCAGTACGCCGGCTGTGTGAATGTATCATTTGCTTATATTGAAGGTGAATCCTTACTCATGGCTTTGAAAGATATTGCATTATCTTCTGGGTCTGCATGCACATCTGCTTCATTAGAACCTTCATACGTGTTACATGCTTTAGGTGCTGATGATGCATTGGCACATTCTTCAATTAGGTTCGGTATCGGAAGATTTACTACAGAAGCCGAGGTAGATTATGTCATTCAAGCTATCAATGAAAGAGTTGAATTCTTGAGAAAAATGTCTCCATTATGGGAAATGGTACAAGAAGGTATTGATTTGAACACAATTGAATGGAGTGGTCATTAAACGAACAAGAAATTCAATCAATCCATCCATTCATTCATTCATTCCTTATGTATAATGAACATCCAATGTAATAATTATTCGTTCGTTTTTTTCTTTTTTTTTTTCCCTATGTAATTTGGTAAAAAACTATAGATGTTTCTCACTCAATGAATCATACCTTTTCCTTTACTCTACTCCTGTAACGGTCTCGTTTAAGCGGTACGGGTTTTTTATTGCTAGTATATATTCACTCCCACCTCCCATCAGAATTCTTCAACTGTTCACCACATACAGCACTCCTAATATTTCAACATCAATGTCTCCAAATACCAAAAAAACCGAAGCTACAAGCACAAAGACCATCACTGTACTTCCTGGTGATCACGTGGGAACTGAGATTTGTAATGAGGCCATCAAAGTCTTGAAAGCCATTGAATCCTCAACACCATATCAAAGCATTCATTTTGAATTCAAGAACCATTTGATTGGGGGTGCGGCAATTGATGTGACTGG
This sequence comes from Nematodospora anomalae, assembly GCA_030572795.1. NCBI lineage: Eukaryota > Fungi > Ascomycota > Pichiomycetes > Serinales > Debaryomycetaceae > Nematodospora > Nematodospora anomalae. The sequence goes on along the minus strand of JAJMBC010000009.1, from coordinate 405,201 downwards.
TGTTCCCTTGCCCGATGAATCACTTGAGAGTGCCAGGAATTCAGATGCTGTGTTGTTGGGGGCTGTAGGCGGACCAAAATGGGGCACGGGCGCAGTGAGACCTGAACAGGGATTATTGAAGATTCGTAAGGAATTGAATCTTTATGCCAACATTAGACCCTGCAACTTTGCAAGCGATTCGTTGTTAGAATTGTCCCCTTTGCGGCCCGAGATTGTCAAGGGCACAAACCTAATCATTGTTCGTGAGTTGGTTGGTGGTATTTATTTTGGGGAAAGACAAGAACAAGATGAAAGCGTGGATGGGAAGACGGCATGGGACACGGAAAAATACACCGTTGATGAAGTCACCAGAATCACCCGTATGGCTTGTTTCATGGCATTACAACACGATCCCCCACTTCCAATCTGGTCATTGGACAAGGCCAACGTCCTTGCATCGTCAAGGTTATGGAGAGAAACAGTCGACAAGGTCGTATCGGAAGAATTCCCCCAATTATCCGTGCAACACCAATTAATCGACTCCGCGGCAATGATCTTGATCCAGAACCCCACAAAATTGAACGGGATCATAATCACCTCAAATATGTTTGGTGATATCATATCCGATGAGGCCTCTGTCATTCCTGGGTCCCTTGGTTTATTGCCATCAGCATCATTGGCTTCTTTGCCAGACACCAACTCGGCATTTGGTCTATACGAACCATGTCATGGATCCGCACCCGACTTGCCCGCAAACAAAGTAAACCCAATCGCAACTATCTTATCTGCTGGCTCCATGCTAAGATTAAGTTTGGATTGCGTTAAGGAGGCCGAGGCCTTGGACGAGGCCGTCAAGGAGGTCTTGGATAGTGGTATAAGAACCGCTGATTTGAAAGGTACAAACACCACTACTGAGGTTGGTGATGCTATTGCTGAAGCTGTTTCTAGAATATTAAAGTCAAAATCTACATAATTAGTAACGTTGTATTGTGTAGTATAATTAATAAATATCATGACATTAAATTCTACTTGAAATATATTTAGCCAAAATTAACTAGTTTCTTCAAAAGTTCCGACAATTGCGCAATAGAGTCGTCCCTCATGTATTCACTCAATGGTTTAGTGATTTCCATTTGCTGAGTAACAGTGTCATCACTGGAATCATTTGTGCTATTCTTGTGCATCACTTGCTCAACCGACTCTTCAGGAGAATAAAAAACTTCATCATCAGCACTTGTCAATGTCAGTATACTTTGGTTCGAACGGAAAGGACGTAGCGACGATTGCGGTTGTATTGTAGTGGCAAATTCTTTATCGATCAATCTGGCGAATTGTTCGGCGTACTGCGACGGTGTTAATGACTCTACTGACGCTTCACGAATGAAACTGGGTTTGAGTGCGGGAAGCGGAGACTTAGGATCTGTAAATGCGTTTCTCGGTGGGGCAAAATTCGACTTTATTGGTTGACCAGTAGTTGAAAAGATCAGCGATTGATTCGAAGGAGTTCTTGATTGACCAGATAAAACTCTTTGCTGAGATGAACCAGATAAAACTCTATTCTTTTTAGCTTTATTTAAAATATTAGCCTTTGCAGCAAATGCACGAACATCATCATTAGCTTCAAGTGACCTGTCTGACATTGCTCTATCATCAGATTCAATTATGCCTTTAGCATTAATTTGTTGCAGGAATTTCCCAACCTCATGAATTGATCTTATTGAACTTTCTCGACTTGTACTTATAGATTCCCAGTTTGGTGTTTCATCAACGTAAAGTCCACGTATAAAAGTACTTGGTAATTTAGGAATACTTGATTTTCTTTTGGATTTTAACGGAATATCATCCATAGTTGAAACTCTCCTGATTGTGGTTGGTGTTTGAATATAATTTTGTTGTGGTGTCTTTTCAATAGTTGGATATGCAATAGAATTGTCAATCTTCGGGAAACGAAATTCTGGCGATATATTAATCGATGATGCTGAGACATGCATGGGTGAATTCGATGTGCTTTTTGCGCTTTTATGAATACTGCCCAAGTTTCTTTGAGTTTTGTTAGTATAGATGCGAGTACTTTCCGAAGAGTCTTTTCTTTGCAAAGTTGGAATTGGTTTGAATAAATCACTATATTCAGTTTTCACACCTCGGGGAATAAAAGTATCTGGAATGTTGCATTTTTTTGATCGTGGTTTGGGTGTAGCATGTGTATATTTCTTTCTGAATATTCTATCAAGTAATGATTTTCGTTTCTTCAACTCTGATGGCTGTTGTTCCTCTATCTCATTCGTTTCCTCAACTGTATTCAAATACGCATTAGGAATTGAAATTGCTTCCGACAAGGTCTTATGATGCGTTGACTTGGGAAGTTCTTTGGCTGCATCCTTTAATAATTTTTGCTCGTCCCTGTTCATAAATTCATTAACTACATACTTAAGATCCATTGAATTACCGTTGATCAAACATTTCGTAACTTGATTATAAGTCAGAAAGATATTATTAAACGTATGCGAAATTTGGTTTTGGAGGAATTGGGATAATTCTTCGGGGATTAAAAAGACATCGATTCGTTCATTCCCAGCTTTATCATACCCTGTAACTTGTATTCTATCCTCATCTATGAACGACACTTGCAAAACTAGAAATAAATTGGGATGATTCTTGAAGTATTCAGGGACATCCACCTTCATGTTAAGAAATAAGGCAAATGGTAATTGACAAGATTCTTCTTTATATACACGAACATCATGAACCGTGTAGTATACACTTAAATGTTTATCACCTGCTTTAAACAAATGAAAAGGTGAAGTTTTATTTAATGCTCTAGATTTATCAATCATTTCAATGATATTATGCGATTTGATTTGTGGATTGTTAATTCTATAATTTTTGGTGAAATGCTTTTTGCTAGATAATGATTTGAACCCATTTGGTGATGTGTTCAAGAATCGTATAAAATCAATTTGTTCGTTATTGTCATCTGGTGCACAATACGAAGTTGCAATTACTTCATTAACATTACACCAAGCAGTTACTTCCATTGATGGGAATGAAGTAAGACTAGGTAACGGTTTTTCATTAATCAATGAATGCATAAGCACATCAGAAACCGATAATTTCTTGACATCTTTATCCTCATCCATCAAATAATGCTCGTTATCAACAATCGTTAGAAATAATAAATGATCCGAGAATACAATCAATATATCTGAATCAAACAATGATTTGGGTTTTACATTTGTCAATTGAATTATTCCAATAACTTTCCTAGATAACCAACCATATTGTAATTCAGCAGGCCAATTCGTAGCTAGTTCAGTCAAAATTTTCCCCGTGGGTGTAAATATTCTACGTCGAGGGTTTATGGTTTTCTCTTGTTCTCCTCCACCAAATGCGTCTATGACTTCGATTGCAGAATTATAATATTTTTCAATCATTTTGCTTTCTTCATTGGAATGACCTTGCTCAAAGTTTCTGATTTTAAAAGCCTCAGATTCGATAGCTTGAAATAATCTGATTAAAACTAATTTTAATCTCGGCAATTCCAATAATGATCCAGTAACGATGCTATCAATTTCTCTTATTGTATAACCAGTTTTGTTGATATTTACATTATCAAATATATTCTTTCCATTATTTTGACAAAAATTGCTTAATTGTGAATAAAAGCCTTTAATATTAGCTTCATGTCTGATGAAAGGTTTATAAAAATATGGTAAAATAATCCCTAAAGCTTTGATAACTTCCACATAACTTATCTGGTTTGCTTTTACCAATGAATCATTTAGAATACAGTTAATTCTAGTTATTTCATCAATAGTAGGTGGGAACACTTGGTTAATCTTAACTATACCTTCGGAGATTCTGGTAGTCTTATTACCACTTAAAGCACTAACTCTTAATGGTATTATCAAATTTTGCAATAAATCAACTAATCCCGTTGTAAAACTTGTTTGCACCGAAATTAATTCATCAAGTATCGATCGCACTAAGTCACTTGAAATTGTTGCCTTTGGTGGATCTATGGATGGAGTGTATAAAATCTGCATAACCTCGGGTGAATATTCCAAAAGGGGATCAAATAACTGATCTAATTGCTCACCCAAGAGAGACACTAGTCTATTATTTTCGTCGATAGTTTGATTTCTAGTTGATTCAGATGAGTTATCATATATCACATCCATTCCATACGACTTAATACTGTGTTGTTGCAATAACCCAAGTTGTAGTAATTTTCTACCTATCTCCTGGGGGGATTTTCCTTGCATCAATTGCATTATGTTCGCCAAATTTCCAGCATTTGTCTCGTCCCAGGTTTGTAAATTAGATAGATTTTCACAGTGATTGAGTAACCTATTGGCATTTTTCAAATTACTTATGGCTAATGATTTTCGCACATTTGATTTTTGGTAGCGTACTAACAAGTTTTCACAACTTGGCCAAAACCTTGAATTGACATCAAGTTTCATATTATTGTATTGGTATAATCCAAATTTTGTTATCGACTTAGTAGATATTTTTTCTGGTTTTGGCCCTCTGAAAACTATTGTTATAACTTGATCAAATAATACTTCATCATATGCTGTGAAAATAACAGCCTGTGGAAGTATTTTCATCCATTCTTCCACTGTTGTTGTTGTATTTGTACTTTGTTTGGATGTATCAAATTTTCCATCCAATTGTTTTATGGGAATAAAAGTCATCTCATCTCGAGAATGTCGCATGGGTATAGCGTTATTGTCAATGCTTTTAAAGTATGCCTCATCATGTTCACCAGAAGCATATCTTCTATATACACTCATGGACGAATACAGAACGAAACTATTGGTAAAGCCGTCGATTGTATTAATATTATTGGATATTTGAGTCAGAAATATATATATATGCAACAAATAGACAGATTTCAATACTAAAACGAAGATTAAACGTATGCTTGTTTTGGATCAGTTTTGTTTTGGGTTCGTTTGTTTCGATCATATCTGAAAAAAGGTTAAATGTAAACACAGAATCAGCAAGCACGTGAGCCACTTAGCAAATTCAATACTATATGTGGATTATATTGTACGAGTAAAAGAATGAAACGAAAACTGGGCACTAAGCATCAGCAATTTTGTACTTGAACACATAACTTTGGAATTATGCAATCATGTGGGAATTTATTTTAACACACGGATGCAATAGTCTTGATGTTGGGCATAAAACAGCTGATTTAAAATGTACCAGTTCTACTGCTGAAATCGGTGACGCTGTTGCTGAAACTCTTTCAGAATTTTAGACTCAAGATGTGCATACTCAAAAGGTTTAGTGTGTAATAAATGAATATTTATATTACTGCTTTGAAACGCACTAATTCATATTAAAAACCGAAAGAAAAATACCCCTGCAAAGGTTTTATAAATGTTGATTTATGAATGCTACATCCTACACTGAAAAGAACCTGCGTATAATTGTGCTAATTTATCACTCTATATTTCACCTTAACATCTCCAGCATTATTTGAATTCATATTGGTAACATCACTTTTTTTTGACGGATCACTTTTCACGGAGGAATAATAAGAATTCTAAAGGCATTGGTAGCTCATTAATCAGAATTTCGTAAAGTTGGTAGCTCGTTAACAGGCAATAAAACTGATTCCCTTATTTCTATATATTTACCTGTTACGACATTGTATCCCTTTAACGATAAGAATACTATTAGTTGGAAATCTTGAACTGTTGCCAGCTTGTGTAACATGTACGTGTATTACGGGTGGACTAATACTAACTTTAAACGAATTTAACTGATCGTTGGGGTTTACAATACACGTACCACATTTGATTGTTGAATTCTGGACATAACTATATATATATAGATATTTGTCTCACACTTGTGCAGTTTCATTTGTCTGTTCGAAAATGTCTTGATAACAATTAGATTCTTCATGTCTGTATTGTTTGGGTTATTGGAGGATATTTGAATATTATTCTCGATCATTCCACGAACAAAGACTATATGGTAAAATTATCCACAATCGAAAGAATCAAAGGATGAAACGCAGTTGCACAATTAATTTAAGAGATGAAGACATTTCAGAGAAGAGTGATACTACAACTTTTACTCTGATATCATCATTGAAGCAAACCCCTACGAGTTTATTTAATGGTTAGTCAACTATGACAACAACTTTGTTCAATAAATATGGAGTATAACTGCAGAATTTTAGATATTTGTTGCCGATGGTTCATAAATAGCACAAAGTAGAGAAAAAGAAATATTATTGAGATTAATCAAAGATGAATGTTTGAAACATAAGACCCCGCTACGCAAAACTCATTCATATATGGAATTGGAAGACATATAAAAACGTATTTAGTGCTGTTCCGTTTCCGTTTTATATGTAAAGCAATCTACAAGAAAAAGAGTAAAAAATGCCCCACAAGTACTATCAATAAGCTTCTTATCAAAAAAATAAAGGGTAGGGTCGGAAATACGAGAAAGAAAACCAAGAGCGGTATGAATAGATTCTTCTAGAGTGAGGTGTTTAGTTCATGGAGATTATCGAAGTTTAATCAAGTTTAATTTAAGTTATAATACTGCTCAATCGACCCTGCTAACGATAGCTTCGTCGTACTTAAATTCATATTGACTGAATTCGACATGTATTCAATCACAAGAAACTCAGAACAAAACTACCTAGTATTTAAACTAACAAATAAAGAATTTTGAAGAATTTTGCAAATGATCACGTATATCAATTTCGTATAGCAATTTCTACTACTAGCTTGAGAACTGCCATTTGTTACTATTAAGTAGATCCCATTAATTCTAGAAGCCTACTAACTGGACACCAAATATCACCCTATCATGAGGTGTTGGTCGGAACATTGTCCTTTTCCAATTGTTGTGCATATTGGGAATCCACGAGACGCGGACCTGTAACAATCTAGTAGAAACACCCTTTCTTCATTTCGTATAATATCATGTAACCCCCCCTTAATCCCTTAAAGATGATGTCTTTTGTTCTAGTTGTGCGAATCAGTCACCAGTATAATTGAAAAAAATACCAATTAGGAGGCTGAAAACTCAAATTTAGAATTTTTTCAATTATATCAGCTTCAACAATAAATCATTTATGAGAAACGTAGTTATACTTTAGAAGTAATAGATAATGCACTATGTAAAAATGTATATTTACCGATAGGCTTCTGACTACTTTCCCAATTCAACCACTAATATGTTGCTATACTGCTGCAGCTGACATAACTAATGGTCGTACGCTATAAGGTGCTGGTTCCTAATTGCTGGTTGTGGAAGGATGGTCTCAGGAATCTGGAAGTAATTAAACCTCACGATATATTTAATCTCCTAGTTTTGATAGGTGCAGCGATCGAATCGGATTGTAGGGTAACATCTGGAAAAAGGACTTCTGGATTCTCCACCCCCTTTTTTTTATAGTTTCGCTCAACTACGAGTGCGGTTCTCTGTTAGGTTTACCATTGGTAACTCTAAAATAATAAAATTTTGACATGTTGCTGATTCCCGTTAAGTTTGACTTCTGTCAGACTGGATGCAATAGCAAATGGAATCAATTTTATTGATACTTTACTTGGTGGTACAAACTATTTTTTTAGTAATTAGTTTCCAATACTATTTAAAACGTCACCAATTTTGGATCTTTAGGTAATCCATCTTTGTCGATGTTATTCTTCTTCAATTCATTTTGTGTATATTCCCATCTTGCCAGGTCAAAAGAGATATCCTTTCTTTGCATAATCAATTTAATCTCATTCTTTGCTTGTTCCAGTAATCCTTTTCTAGTATCCCCATCTTGTATGTTTGATTCTAAGTCAAAATTCAAACTGCTTAATCCATCGGCCACGTCCTCTTCAAAGCTTGCCAAGTTATCATAATAACCTTGTTCCATTCTTCTTCTTGTTCTATATCTATCATGAATTTCTAGTATGCGATGTCTGAAATGAAACAATACAAGACAAATCAACACTATTAGTATCAAAACTACGTAATGAGATTTGATTTGTTTACTATTATTTGTGGTTTCATCATTGGAAGAAATTGGCAGCAGCTGATCTCGTAACATTAGTATATGACTATTAGCATTTGACATGATACTCCCTCTTTTTTAATCAATTGAAAAGTTCGAAAATAATTGATTGCAGGTATCTTCTCTTAGTAATGCAAAGATCCTCTTTTAGTTTTATTACCGGATTTTTTTCTCATGCCTTTATGTCTCGGGGACAAGTACCACAGGCAATACAAAGCATACAAAAACATCATTTTAAAAAAACCCAATATAATACAAATACTCTTGCATTTCTTTATCACTATAAAACAACTAGAAAACTATTTGAATATAAAAGAACTGTCAGGACTCAGCTATTCTTTTTCCTCTTTCTTTTTCGATAAAAGGCTTGAATTAAAAATGCAAAACATCAATAAACCAATAAAAAAGTTGAATAATTAATCGATAAACCTAATCTCTCTTGGCATAAGTGATTACAATGTTTCTGCCACCATAGAAATAATCATCTAACTGCTGTATGGCACTTTCTGCCAATTCTGCCAATTCAAATTGTACAACTGCATTACCAGAGGGCCTACCATCTGATCCATATTGAATTTCGGCTTTTGTTGTTCTACCAACGGTTTCAAATAAATCATATAGATCATCATTTTGAGTTGCAAATGGTAAATTCGATACAAATATAGTATCAGAGGCTTCACCATTTCCTGTGACACCTTCAGTAAATTCAGAATTCTTTAAACCTGGACTATTGAATCCGCCAGAATCATTTCTATTGTATGATGATCTTTCACGATATCCGCCATGAGAACCGGAATCTCTTCCGTAATCACTAGATGCGCCACCGGCATTGGATGCACGACCAGGTCTAGTGTCCAATTTTCTACCTTCAATTTCATAACCTTGGAACATTTCAACTGCTTTATTAGCGTCCTCCTCAGTTTCAAAAACAACAGTACCAAAACCCCTTGATTTACCCCAATTATCTAATCTAACATCGGCTCTGACAACTTCACCGGCTTTTCTCATTAAGTCCTTCAAAGATTGCCAATTTATTGAAAATGGTAAATTTCCGACAAAGATTTCCGTAACTGGTTTACTTGGCGGTGGAGGTGGTGCATAATTACTTCTTCTACTGTCGTATCCACTGTTGTAACTACCTCCTCTATCAAATCTGCCAGCTCTGTTATCATAAGTTGATCTTCCTCTTGAGAAACTTTCGCCCCGGAAATTATCTTTCTTTTCTGGAGGTGGATAGTCTTGTCTGACGAATATTTCTCTACCGCGATATTCATATCTATCAAATTTATCTATAGCTGTTTTCACATCTTCCTTGGAATTAAACTCTACAGTTGCCATACCTCTAGATTGACCACGGTTTGTAACAATATCAGCCCTCACAATATTGAAATCATTTTTGAAAATATTCTCAACATCGGCTGAACTGCAATCAAAAGGAATATTACCAATGAAAATGGAATTATCGTAATTTCTTTCTGTTTTCGAACGATATGTCGAATCGTCGACGGTCCCACTTCCACTATAGCTTCTGGAACTGTAATCCCTTCTTCCGCCACCACGGCCTCCACCACGGCCGTAGCTACCACGGCCATAATCTCTTCCACCACCTCCTCTTTCACTAACATAAGTTGCTCTAGTGCCGTAATCTCTTCTTGAGTAGTTATCTTTATTGCCACCCGAGAAAGAATTATTTTTATCTCCTCCGTATGAATCTCCTCTCTCTCTGACCGGAGATCTATCTCTAACGGGAGAACGTGAACGGTCCTGAAACAATTGTTAGCAAAAAAAAACTCGAACAAATTTACTGAATGTTTACCAAGTAAGCAACAAACAAATGCATTCCTAGTTCATGACCATCATCAGATTTAATTGAAATAAAAAAACTCTGGCAGTTCTTCAATTAATCTTAAAGACGTCTAGAAGCATAAAAAATTTTGTAGCAGGTCCGTAGATTGTATACCAGCACACCAAATTTTTTATAGCTTGATTACTTTTTAACTCCATTTGTCACACGTTAATATTAAACCCAATCTATGTAGCTAATTCAATAACCAACATAAGCAAAGGTTGTAATATAAAACAATTCAGTCACACACCTTATTTGTTACCCACTTGATATAGATTTAACATACTCTTGAATAATCATCAATATCCATGCCTTCCATCTCGAGAAAATATGCACCTATGGAAAAAAAAATAAAAAACCTAAAGTGAATGAAAAAAGTTATCCTTTGATTTGAAAACAGCCTCTATATATCTTACCAGTAATGGATGCTATAATGAGGGATTGTGTACTAATGTTAATTTGGCCTTTCGCTTTAAGATCTTGAGATAAATTTCTTTATTTTGTTGGTTGTGAAAATTGTTTGGTCGCCTACAAATGACAAAATTTTTCCTTCGAAGTTTTGTATCTGTCTCGAATGATCCACGACACACGACTCGAATAAGTAGAATATCCATTCAATCGATCCAATATTGAGATAATAACATCGTTTCATTGAAAAAGATGTGTACTACAGACTATATAGGAATAATTTTATTTCTCGGGAAACGGCAAAACCAATCTCCTCTCGACCTCCGTTTCTTTATTAACTTCTTCCTCTCCATCGAATTTCAACCTAACGTTCCCATCTTTTCTGTTCCCCACAACAATGGCAGGATAGAAAGTAGTAGTTTCAGGGTATCTGGCGAGCACTTTACTCCCATACGCGTAGTTCACCAAGTCCAGTCCCTCGGGCGGGATCAATAGTATCTCTTTGTAATTTGCCTTGAACGTTTGTCCTGGGTTGTTATTTTCGTCCGGTTCGGGATCCCTAATTTCGAACTTGATACCATCGCCAATTATTTTGACCACCTCACACTGGATCCATTCTTCGCCATGCCGATTTTTCAATTTGTACGCTACCTCCAGCGAGATATGTATTGGTTCTGAGGGATTGTACTTGCTTTGCCAGAAGGACCGGCCCACTTTCTTCAACTTCTTGCTCTTGTACACATCCCTTGCGTTGCGTTTCTCCACTTTACCGGCTGTCTTCTGTGTTTTCCCCGATACTGATTTCGAAGTTACAGGTTTCTCGGGGGTCGCTTTCTGTTCTTGTTGTTGTAAAACCTCAATCAATTTACTTAAATTCTGTTTGGACGTGTCTATCAATCGCTTAGCTGTGCCTATGTTTGATTTATGGTCTATTATATCCTCTTGTAATTTGTTCAAATCTATAGAAGATAATTTGGCTAAGGTTGCACTGTCATTGTTGTGTGAATATATTGAATCAAAAGATAGCGACTCGTTCGAATTGCAAATATCTTGTAATGAAGTGATTACAATATCCCAATTTCCTTCAACTTCTGGCGTCATTTATGTTTATATAACTGTTTAATTTCTAATCTATTGCTGTGCGGAGATGGTTCCAAACAAACGTCGTACTCGCGGTATCTCGCCCTTGTTCTATTCTTTTTGGCTTCCACCAATTCTTGTTTGTTTTTTTTCTTATACAATGCTGTTTCGGAGATCCTCTTCCTTCTTCGATTCAATAGAATGTTGTACATCTGTATAATACTATCATCTATTCTAAATTTAGCTTCCTGTATCCTTCAACTACAATATAACAAATCTAAGAAATCAATATATGGCGTCTCATATGACCTAACCATTCTACGATTCTTCGCTTACGTCACCTCAGTCGTTTCAACCCTTGCATACTCCAAAAGCTCAACCATCGCAAAGCAGTATCTGCTTCGACACGCGAATGACATCCCCATAAGTCACATCGTGCTGTGGGTGCATGTGAACCTGTGCGCCGCTTCATGCTTGTTGCTCTTTCAATTACGCGTATACAACAAAACAAGAAACACAAACCAGGGTATGTCCGTATACCTCACGATCTTCCTTTTGTGTTTGAGCGTGCCCTTAGTTTGGTTGTTCATGAAATATACCGGGGGTCAAGCGAAAATCATAGAGTTGGATTTGGCGGATTACGTGTGGTTCATGAGCAAAGCGCTTGCTTGTATCATGTACGTGCCGCAGATTTCCATGAATTGGTTCGATCGGTGCTTTGTTGGATTACATCCGTATTGGCTACCTGTACATGTTTCAGCAGTGATTATGGAGGTTTTCGGGAAAACAGTAAATAGATGTAGTTGGTGGGAAATACCTGTCAATTTTGCAAGCTGGATCGAGGTTATAAGCCAGCTCATGTTCGTACTCATTATTACTGCTCAATATTATATGTATAGAGACAACAAGCCGAATTTGAAATTATGCAGTTCTTGATTTACGAACTATTCGTTTATTCTGGATCTGTCTATAATTTACCACCAAGCAATTTAACTGCTAAATGTACACCATAGCTGATTTTCCTATCTTCATCAATTGCATATTTCGGATGGTGTTTAGAATCGTCTTGTACATCTTTGATAATAACTTCCGAATTTCTTGGATCTGGTAATAATTTAGGTTGAAAATCATCTAATGTCAATTTACTTGCATATTCCATTAAATGATTGATTTCTTCTTTCATCTTGCATTTCAAATCTTTGTCTTTTGTGATTATGATAGCATTACTTTCTAAATCCGAACTATACGCACGTTTGGTGTAATTTGACGACCCAATCACGGTGATGCTTGGTTCGTCTTCATCAGGCATTGTGATCCATACTCCCTTTGCATGATATGACCAACCTCCTGGAGTATTAACAATTCCATTTTGCCATTCATACACACTGATCAATGAATCTTTAAACAACTTCTTCACTTGTTCTAAAAACTTTTTAGCGAATAACAAATAAGCTTCAGGTAGATAATACGACACACCTGGGGATTTATAAAATGAATTTGCTTTCGGAGAAGCTGTTATTACTTTCCCCTCAGCTTTACCATTCAATAATCTATCTTGGATCTGTGGTAACATATTAAAATACCCTGCAGTAAACCACCATTTAATCTTTGGTGAATCCAAATATGACAAAACTCTTAATATGGCCGGTTTTTCTGTAGAACAATCTTGATTTTGGGGAAATAATGGAGTAAATTGCGAAACTGGATATACTATAGTATCAAAATTTTCATGGTCTGTAAATTCGTCAAATGACTCTAATTCATGTTGCTTCAAAATGGGGTGTAAAAGGTAAGACGAATCACTTATAAATCGTTGTATATTCAAATGTGGCTCACAAGATTTATTTGTTACTGGCCAAGTCAATTTAAAGCCTTGTTCCAATTGTGTCGTATGTTGAATTTGATAGGAAATCGAGGATATAGCCGTATGAATTCTGAAATAGTAATCAGTTAATGCTTTACTTTTAAATAAATAATATCTATCCTGTCTATTTGTGAAATAGTCTTCAGATAAGTTAGCCCCTGATAAAACAATCTCTTCATCAAACCCATACAATTTCATATGTTGCAAACCCCAACCTTCATTTATCCTTTTTGGTGTTATACTCTTTGTGATACCGGATAAGTGTGGAGTGTGATACATTCTAATATCGATTCTATGTTTGCCATATTTTTCTTCCAACGGAACTAATAAGGACGCAGAACATGGACTTTTCGGGGCCTCCCTGGTGCCTCTCAAAGCATCGGTAAGAATGTGCACTTTCAAATCAGGATTCCTGGCCAACGCATCGTCAATGCATTGAATCAACTCATGCTGCGTTTTACCGATATACAAGGAAGACAAATATATTCTGTCTTTAGCTTGGGAGATCTTGAGTTTTAGGGTATTATAAAACTGTGACGGTTCTGTTATTATATCTATATCACCTTTATTTAACAAGAATCTGGGTGCGATAGAATCCAACAGTTGGAATATGGTGATTAGTCTTGGATGGAACGTATTTATATAATCTAATGGGACATTTGAATTGTTTGTCGAATAGCATCTTTGATGATGCTGGTGGTGATGATGATGGTGATGATGATGGTGATGATGGGAAGAATTACCACCGAATAGGTAGTTGTATATTGATGAAATCATTGGGGATGCCGCTGCTATTGTTGTTCTTGTTGTTCCTGTTCTTGCTGTTCCTTTTCTATTCTTTGATGATGCCGACCTATTTCTTAACTGTTGTTTATATAATAACAAAGATGATGATGATATAAATAATAATCTATTGTTATTACCTAAAAACATCCAGAAGAAGAAGAAAAGAAAGAAGAAAAGAAAGAAGAAAAAGAAGAAGAAGAAGAAGACCGAACAAAAATTAGATAAAAGTACAATAACAGATAACCATATATATAGATATATATATGAGGTATTGATAAGTGGAAAAAGCAGTACAATATAAAAGAAGAAAGAAGAAAGAAAGAATTTCATAAAATCTCGACTCACAGAAACAAAGCAAATGAAAACAGTAGTAATCGCAGCCAAAACGAGACAATAATGCGACACTAATGCGTCAATCAGTGAACACAGTAGTACGTAATTCATAGTGAGAAACTCCATTCTCTCCTCGTTCGGAGGTATTTCCTCTAGCCATTGTGCACGACCTTTTCGGATCAACAAACTACAATCTGCGAACTACAAACTTTCTGAGACTTATATGCAGTCTGTAGTTATATAGTTTCAGAAATGTGGGATTTAGTATTCTTCCCCATGACTGATCAACAATAAGCCTTGAACGTGGGGAACTATAGCACTTTTCATTCAAATATTTCAACTTTCCAACTTATTGTTTGTTAATCTTGCTATATTGATCACATTCACATGCTAGTGAATGAATTCTTTTCTCGGTTGGTTGGTTGGCTTTGCGCTCTGCTCTTTCTGATTGTTTTTGGTTTGTGGTCTTCTACTCTGTTATCTCACGGTATGCTGCTTCTCTTTTATCAGCGAGTGTTATTATTGTTCTCGTGTGACTGAAGCAAAATTGGTAGAAACCTTACATTTTTTTGCTCAGTCACTTGCTTCTATCAATGCTTAAACCACGTCAACGATATAGTTTTATATTTGGGCGTTCTTTAATTGCTCTCGGCGGCAAATGTTCTCCACAACTCACAGCTGAATAGAACGATTTTTTTTGCATTTTCATTTAGTTGTCTAGACTAGGGTGCACACGAAAACAGGGGTTTAATTGGCCAGAGAATGTGAAACTAATTAACATGCCGTGCGGTGCAAGCTAAGCCAACGGTTAAAGTTCATGGGGGGAATCTGGGTGAACAAATTAAGATTTATAAGGGTGCGGCGTCGATAGCCCCATTTTTTGTGGTACATTAAACTCGAATCGTAGAACGTTAATTTCGGATGGAAAAAAACCAAACCAAATGAAACTGTACAACCTTGACGTTGCAAGGCTTAATTGATCTATCCGATTACAAGAATCGTTCTTAGCGTTTGAGTGTAGTTTTGAAAATATATCACATAATATAGCTTATATCTCTTCTTATCTTTGTTCATGTAAACTGATTTTTGTCTGATTGAATAGATATACTTTATAAAAGCGGGAGTAACAACCACTCGCGGTTTTAAATTTCCCTTTTCAACATGGTTCACTAAATCATTTACTATTTACATGTCTCGACTATGAAATTACTGTCTATACCTTTATGCATATTTATCTGTCTTGCTTGAACAGTTGTAGTCTATATTTTATGCGTATTTATCTACCTTGCTTTTCCACTTCCTGCTTTAATTACAAGTACATCACCATCTTCAACTATGTATTTTTTACCATTTCTGTACTGTTTACCCAGTGACTTCAATTTTGCTTCATCGAATTCATCTATATTCTTCAAATCATCCCATTTATAAACAATAGTATTTATAAACGTCTTTTGCAAATCAGTATGAATCAATCCTGCAGCCTCTGGTGCGACACTCCCATTTCTTATCGTCCATTGTCTTGCTTCGATATCTCCACAGGTATAAAACGATATTAAAGAGAGTACGTTCCTCATTTCTTCGACTACGTTAGGTATAATAGATGGCTTCCCTATCATGTCCATATATTCCTTCAAATCTTTACCGTCCAATTCATTCAATTTAGATTCATATTCTGCACTGAAAAGTATTAATTTGTCTCTACCATTTGAGTTTTCTTCGATCCAATTTTGCACTTTTTGCTTAAATTGATTTTCATTTTTACCATATTCTTCCGCACTTACGTTTAATAAATAAACGGTGGGCTTAGCAGTTAATAAATTCAATTGATTTATAAAGTCAATTTCTTCATCCGTCCAATCATGATTAACCACCTTGATTCCCTCATAAAGTAACTCTGATAATTTTTTCAAAGTCTCTAAATTCTTTTCCAAATACGCTTGTCCTGGCTTCTTCATCATTTTTGTGCATTTTTCAACTTCAATTTCAATAATTTCCAAATCTTTTAAAATTAATTCATCATTAACAATAATCAAATCTCGTACAGGATCCACTTTGTTATCTTCAATATGAATAATTTCATCATCAACAAACCCCCTCACGATTTGTAAAATCCCATCCACTTGTCTAATATCATTTAAGAACTTGTTGCCCAATCCAGCCCCGGTACTGGCATTTCTTGTTAACCCAGCTATGTCCCATATGGTTAAATTTGTAGGTACATTTTTACTAGATTTGAAAATGTTTTGATAATGATTGAGTTTCTCCGACGGGACTAGAACTATTGACTTCTCGGGCTCTATAGTTGCATATGGGTAATTTGCGGGATTACCTAGAGTTGATTTCGTTAAAGCCTGAAAAAATGTCGATTTTCCCACATTTGCTAACCCTACTAATCCTGTTGATAAGTTATTTGAAGTACGCCCCAAAAATTTCTTTATTGGTACATCTGGCTGTGCTTTGGCGAACCTCACAGATACTGTTGTAAATTCTCGAATGAATTGATTCATTGAAGAATCAAATGTGAAAAACTATCTTTAGTTTGTCTTTCGTTTGTCTCTTTGTTTTTTTTCTATCAACTTTTTACCCATGCTATGTACATGGCATCACAAAGACATTCGTGAAATCTTGCAATTATTAGTTATACCATATTATACATTAGCTATTAATATTAAAATGGTTTTAAAGTAGATCTATCTCTATTTTAGCTACATAAACGAAGTAAAATTTCACTTTAGTGTCCGAGCAATGTCTATTCTAATGTGAAAGCATAATGTGATTTCTCTCTCATCTTTTTTCCATACTTGTAAAACAAGAAAGGTACGGGAATCATAATAGCTCCCAAACAGCCTAGCAACGTACTTGCCCATTGGATCTTCATATTAACAAACATTTGCTTTGCAAACAATGGAAAAACAGCACCAAAAGCAGATCTAATGAAAGTGTTACCCGCTAATGCGGTAGCAGCATATAATAAATAACAATCGATGATATAATTGAAACATGGTAAGAAAATAAGCATTAACCCATTGCCTACAAATGCAGCACCAATTGTTGGAACTATCCAATGAACATGCTGAGCATAAGCCCCCGTCCAGCCCAACCAAAACATACCAATTACAAAAGTTATTGATCCAATCATCATTGGTGGCAATCTTTCTTCAGGAATTGGCTTACCTCCATTTTTATCTATGGCTTCATTGTATCTTCTTTCAAACCATATAATTATCAAACCTCCAATCAAAGTACCTATCAACATTGAAATATAAGGCAACTCACCAACACCTTGAGTGAAATGATATTCACCAATGAAAATCAAGGGGA
Source organism: Nematodospora anomalae (assembly GCA_030572795.1). Lineage (NCBI taxonomy): Eukaryota > Fungi > Ascomycota > Pichiomycetes > Serinales > Debaryomycetaceae > Nematodospora > Nematodospora anomalae. The sequence goes on along the minus strand of JAJMBC010000009.1, from coordinate 387,546 downwards.
CAGCAGTTAAGAATAAATAAAGCATACCATAAATGAAAGCATTATAAAGACTGACTAAAAATAATATAGGTTCGGTAAATAGCATCTTCATAGGACGAGCGATATTATTTTCAACGATTTCTTTCATGCTTAATGAGACTTCTTCGTGAGGAGCGTAAATTCCCCAATTACCTGTTCTTCTTCTTAATTCTTCAGCACGGTATTTCAAAATTAATGGATGATGAGTTTCTGATAAGATGAAGGTATTCATCACCAATGACAAACTTCCAATTATACCACAGAAATACGATGTCCATCTCCAACCCAAACTTGAATTTTTAACTGTGAAACCTCCCATGATTGGTGCAATCATTGGACCACCGAATAACACCATACCAAAAATCGTAACTGCTGTACCTCTTGTCTTAGCGCTAAACATATCGGCCATAACAGCGGGGGCAACAACTAAGGGGGCGGCGCCAATGAACCCGGCGAAGAATCTACAGATCATAATGGTCTGGAGATCCTTAGCAGTGGCAACAGCAAATGAAAAACAAGCATATCCTAAGCATGAAGGCACCATGATCGTTTTTCTTCCAAACAACTCCGATAAAGGACCATAAATGACGGGTCCCGAGGCAAATCCAAGCACAAACAACGACGTGGTCAACGTGGCTACTGTCCACCCAATATGATAAATCTGCGACAAGTCGGTAGAAGCCTCTGCAAACATCGCAGATCCAATACTCACCGAAAACGCTCCCATACCAACAGAAGCAGTGTACAAAACCTTAGTTCTTAAGGGTAAATTACGGGGATGGTCTGGATCGTCAGGTCCATCAAATTGAACCACGTATGGATCCCTGCTTCCTGGATTTTTAGGATATGGACGTCCATTACCCATTGGTGGTAAAGGCTTGCTTGATCTGCTTGCACTTTGCACTAAATCGTCATAATCCATCATTCTTCTTGAAGCTATTCTTGATAGGGCCACACTCGACTCTATTCTACTCAACTCGTCGGGTGCAGAATTGGCACCATTTACAGTCGCGTATTTGCTCAAGTTTGCTTGTGCAACATTGTCTATTCCTGCTTCTTCGTCTCTTTTCCCGTAGAACTCTTGCACACTTTCCTCGTTTTCGTTTCCCTCCACTTTATTACCCTCCGTGGATGATGTTCGTGTTTCGTCAGAGTTGTGATGTGATGACAGTCCCGCATTTGAATTTATACTGGACATGATTCTCTTGATGACTGAATATTAGCAAAAACACAAGATATGGTCTATATTATAAGTGAGCTGAAATTCTGAAAAACTTCATTCCAAAAAAAGAAAAGAAAGCAGAAATGAAATTATATTTATATTTCACATAAACAGGGTAGCATCTCTTGTTTTTTTCGGCTAAGTAGAATCTTGCCGGCAAGTTAGATGCCGCGCAATCACTGTGAAGTTTGAATCATTCCATTTTAATTATTTACAAAACCTTAAACTAGACAAGTAAATATAGAACCGGAATAGGTCTATTGCTTGTTGAATAGTTATTCTACCTTCTTTTATTCATATGACTTCTGCGTTGGCTCAGGTGCCTATGCACTTATTTGGTAGCGGAACGGATATATTTTAAGGAAAAGTTTTGTATAAATCCGAGCAAGTTGAATCCTGCACGAAGTCTAATGTCTTTGTGGAGCTAAAGTTTTTTTGGTGAAGCAGCAAACGATTCACAACATAATTCTATGAGGCGAGCAAGTCGGAACACTTTAGTCAATGCTTATTTCCTTACACTATAAATTTGTCAACAAATGCTACAAATCTGTAAGTTTATAAGTAATTGTTGTTTTTTCTATTTTAATAGTCTTATCATAGTTATAAAACAAAAATGGGACAGCCATCATAATTACTCCTAAATATTCGTGCTTGTCCATTTGATTTCCAAATTTTAACAATTTGATAAGCAAAAATTGGGCATGTAGCAGCAAAGGATAATCTTATGAATAATTTTTAGCTAATGCTGCAGCTGCAACAAAGAACAATTGATAGTGTTGGCACTAGGCAATAAATCTGTGTGGATTTAGCACGTGACTGGTACAACCAGAAATTACCAATTACAAAAGTTATTGACCAAATCATAACGGGAGGTAATCATCCTTCCGGTACTGGCTTACTGGCTTACTATGTATTTCCATTGTTCTAATATATTTACCTTCAAAATAAATGTTTACGGCTCCACGGGACAAAATGCCTATAAACATGGACAAATAAGGTAGCTTCCAACACCTTGACTCCAGCCATGTCTACTGACAAAAACTAAAGGCACGGCTGTTGAAAATGTGTAAAGAATGGCATAAGTTAAAGCATTGTAATCCAAAAAATGACTGATTCCATGAATGATAACTCGATAGGAAGTGCACTGTTATTCTCTACTATCTCGTTCAAGCTCAAAGAAAGTTCTTCATGAGGGGCAATTGATTGCCCAGTTTTCATTTCTTCTTAAAGCTCCCACCTTTCTGATTAAAAAAATTGACGAGTTTCTTCCAGGACAAAGATATTTAGCATGAGCCTCAATCTTCCAATCGACGCCGAGGCATACAACCTTTATGCCCGATACATGTGTTTGCCCATGCCACTGAGAACCAGCTTAGGATCAACAAAGATTTTGGCTGCACGCGTTGCTGTCGCAATTCCTCTGCTCTTTGACGATAATGAATCGGTCAGGACAGCTGATACGGTGACAATAGGGGCACTTCGAGCAAAGAATCGACATTCATGATCGTTCGTAAATTTTTCGCAGTAATACCAGTTCAAATGGAAAACAAATAAACCCAAAACTCAAAAAAAAAATGATTATCTTTGTGCCAAATAATTCTGATAATGGAACTTAAAGAGTTGGCCTTGCTGCAAAGCCAAACGCTCACAACGTCCCCATTGCAGTAACAGATACACCTATATGAAAATTTTGCAATAGTTTTTCACTACCTTAGCAACTTTGCTGAGTCCATGGATATAGATAATGCAGACAATCCAGCATATACCGTGAAGATTGTCTTCTTACACGATGGGCAATTATGGGATGTGTTGGATAGTTGAGATCATTATAAACAATGTTATATGGGCACCTATGGGGTAATATTGGAGGGTAATCTCTTCCTTTCACTCATTAGAGGCAAAGGCCCATGTGATGCTGATGGCTTTCTCAATAAATAATTCCTCAGTGCTTGTAACTTTCTAGACAATGCTCTCGACTATTTCACGCTTGATTCCTGCCGTGAAAATTCATTACCGTCAGGTGGGGCGTTGTGCATATATTTGTAATTCTCAAGAGCGCACCCTTCATATGGTTTATGTCATCATCTTGCTGTGACGACCTCAGATTATATATATGACCAAGTCTCCTGCGGCATGGACCCTGGTTACAGGTCTAAATACAGCAAAGCTGAAAAGAAAGAGAGAAATAAGAAAGAGCCTACTTCTGCAGATAGTTTCCATAAAGCTAACGAGTTCAAAAACAAGTAATAATTTCATATTGCACGGGAAATAAATCCAGTTAAATCTGTTGGTTTTTATGGAAGTGCTTAATTTTGCAACCAATTAACAACTCGTAATTTTTAACAGGCTTAACCAGAGATAAAAAAGAAAATAAAAGACGCACTGTTGCAACTTATCCCTTTACAATACTAGGGGCGCAAAAGAGCCACATCTCAATGATGAACGAATTTCGATTCTTTAGCAAAAGATCTCAACCATATGTGATGACACTTTTCTTTTTCGCAGCTTTGGAAATTACAATAAGCTCAGTAGTATTACAAATTAGAAAATGATGGAGGGTTTAGCCCTCCACGTGCGTTTATTCGCGTCATACATATCTGCAGAATTGACTCAAATACTATTGGCGAAGTCCTCGTGCGTACGATATAGAATTAAACAACTACAATAGTGTCAGAACATATGTAAGATGAATGTGATAGACTTCGATATGTAAAAAAAGCAAACGTCAGTCCAAATTCATTTAATTATCCAAATTTGAATAAATTAACCAATGATTATACCTTGCTAGTGCAACATAAATCTCCAACACATCAGGATTATTAAATCCCTACATCAAGATCACGAAGAAGCTAATAAATCTGCCACAGCAACTGCCTCTAAAAGCAAGGATACCGAAGGTTTTAATTTTCCAAAGCTTATTCGGAAAGTGCCACCTCCAACACCTGAAATCCCAGGTAATAATGTTACAATTTAATTGAATAACTGAAAAACCGACTTCGAGTCCTTCAACAAGAGATTGAAAGGTATAAGAAAGAACCAAACGCCAAGTGGCCAACTGAAAGCAAAATTATACCTCAGATTTTGATACCAATTCACAGTTCAGGAAAACTTGAGACTTGCTACTTTGAGATAATGAGATACTTAGGTGTCCAATGCTTAAGGCTGTTAGCTGGAAGAACTTCATTAACAGAATCAAACTGAAATTAAATTTCTTTGAAATGAAAGAATTCTCTAAAAGCTTTGGGATAGGAATATACAAATATTCCAAAATCTACCATAACGGCCTCTATTAATAACATGAAGTTTTGTACACCTTGGAAAAGCAAGGTAGAACTGGCTCTCTTAATCTTCGGCAGTTCTAGGTATCTGTGCATAACTCATACATATGTGAGTACAGAATACTCATTAACGCAAATGACTGGAATTTAAGAGAAATCCTGAAAATAGTAAAAATCAATATATACAATCTAGAAGACCTAGGGCAAAAGTACGCCCAGCTCCTTGGATGATCTGGCTTTCTCACTTGTAACAGCACTAGCAGTCATGGATTTAAAGAGCAGAATAAGGCAAGATTGAACCGAGTTTATCCGTATTGAAACCTATTTTGCTCATTTCATCACACTCACTACTACCCAATTCAAGAGGCTACACAGAACATTAGAGGAGGTAAAAGATCCCATTTGCTGGCGAGCCAACTTTAGCTTCTTCAAAAAGCACCCTTAGGACTAACGCCAGATGGACCAAATAGCATAGGTGACTACTCAGTACATAATTAAATTAAAAAATTTCTTCATCCAGAGAAACAGAGCAAATCAATTGATGATTTTATAGATATGACCCAATTATTTAGTCAGTCATACTAACTTTAAAGCATGCCAAAGCCTTGTGACCTGTCACCAATTCAACCTCGGAATGGCAAAAATATAAACTCATTAAAATATCTTAAGACATTATAATCTTTTTATGTGGTATATCTGTAAAGTCCCATTCATTTCAACAAATAGTTAAATTAGAACTATCTAATTTCTTGATAATATTAGATATATCAGGGTAATTCTTATATAAGTTAGGATTATATTTATTGTTCCTATAATATTTTTAGCAGGATATATAAAGACTAAGATAATTAGTGTATACTGATAGTACTCAAATATATCATTAGGTGAGAACCTTTATGAATGCATTAACATTTGATGCTGAGCTTCCAAAAAAGGCTATATGGCAGAAACCACTTGCATGATTGCTATATATGCATTCGCCTCAACCACTTTAAGTCATGGAATTAGTATCGCCTCTCAAAAAGCAATATCATCTAAGACATCAATTAAATAACATATTACACAACTTGTCTCCCTTCCTCTAACACCCCCCTTCTCCCCCCCCCCATCTCCCTCCTAAACGTATACTACGCTAAGGTCTTTTACTTAAATATGCAAAATACAGGGATATCTTCAAGAAAGTACTATTACTGTCATATATTTTGATGTCTAGATTTTGTTTATATGCAGCATTATTTAATATGAAATTCTTGCGGCATAAGAAATTGCCCTAGATCCATTCTAATCTTGAACGGAGTAAATCTTTCTTGGGTATTCACGACTCTTCAAAACAATGATACTTGTCTTTAAATTAAATGTCAATTATCAAAACCTATGTAATATCTAATTATTTGTAAGCATACTCAGATCTTTGTCTAATTCTTCCACCATACTTGTAAAACAAGAATGGTACAGGAATCATAAGCACACCTAAGCACCCAATTAATGTACTTGCCCACTTGATTTGTAAGTTCACAAACATCTGATGGGAGAAAAGTGGGAATGCTGCACCAAATGAAGATCTAACAAAGGTGTTACCAGCAAGAGCAGAAGCGGAGACAAACGAATAACAATCAATAATGTAGTTCAACGAAGGTAGGAAGATCAACATTAATCCATTAGCAACCCAAAAAGCGCCAATTGTTGGCACAATCCAATGAACATCCTTTGGATAATCTCCAGACCATCCTATCCAAAAAATGCCTATAACGAATGTAAACGCGCCAATCATCATTGGCTTTAATCTTTCCTCCGGAATAGGCTTTCCTCCGTTATCGTCAACCACTTTATTGTACTCTTTTTCGAAAAAGAAAATAACCACCCCACCTGATAATATACCAAGCAACATAGCGAGATACGGTAATTCTCCAACACCTTCCCTCCATCCATATCTACCTGAAAATATCAATGGAATAGCAGTCAAAAACATATAAAGCATACCATAAATAAAAGCGTTATAAATACTGACTAAGAAAATAATCGGTTCAGTAAATAAAAACTTGATGGGACGGCTAATATTATTTCGAACAATTTCGTTCAAACTCAAAGTAACTTCTTCATGTGGAGCGAAAATACCCCAGTTACCAGTTCTTCTTCTCAATTCTTCTGCTTTTCTCATCAAGATGATCGGATGGTGGGTTTCCTGCAAGACAAATAGGCACATAACCAAAGCTAAAGATCCAATTAACCCTGAAATATAGGATGTCCATCTCCAACCCATGGCATGGTTCTTCACTATAAACCCACCTAGCACAGGGGCCAACATGGGACCCCCAAACAATACACTGGCGAAAATAGAAATAGCAATACCTCTGACTTTCGCAGAAAATAAATCAACCATTGTAGCTGGGGCAACAACTAATGGAGCTGAGCCAACGCACCCAGCAAAAAACCGACAAATCATAAGAGTTTGTAAATCTTTGGAAGTTGCAACTGCAAACTGGAAGCATACATAACCAAAACATGAAATAACCATGATGATTTTTCTACCAAATAACTCTGATAATGGGCCATACACAATAGGTCCGGTAGCAAACCCAAAAACAAATAGCGAGGTCCCTAAGGCTGCCACTGATATATTAACATGATAAATTCTCATTACGTCTGCAGTGGCTAGAGAAAACATGGAAGATCCCATGGCAACCGACAATGCTGTCAACCCTACGGATGCTGAATATAATACCTTCTTATATACTGGGTAATTGTGAGGGTGTGTTGGATCGTCAGGTCCATTATACGCGACAGTATATGGAGTTCTGTCAGGTAGCATTGGTGGATAATCTCTACCCTCTCCCATTAACGGTAGCGGCTCATTCGAAGTTTGGGCTTTTTCTAATATTGCCTCAGTGTTTGTTATTCTTCTAGACAATTGTCTAGAAGCTTGAGCATGAGATTCAAATCTGGATAATTCATCTCCACCTTCAGGTACATAATCCACTACATTGTCATATTTAACGTTCTCTAAATCTTCATGTGCTTCGAATGCTTCTGGACCATTGCTGTATGTTGTTAAATCCGCAGAACTTGAATTAACACGAGCTGAAGCAGAATTCGATGTTGATAATGATACTTCGTCATCAGTCATATCGAATGAATACAAGTTAATTGAATCTTGAACTGAAAACGAATGAAAACTGGTATGAGAAAAGAACTGGTTTATAAAAGTATTTTTTTATTTCCGCGCAACAGTAGGAGTCAATATGAAAGTTCCGTGAAATTTCGGCCAAACAGTTGGATGCAAGGAAGAAAAAAAAAAAAGCTTGGAGTTTTTGGAATCCCCACAATCCGGTTTTCCACTAGAAAGTTACAGTATTATCCTTTCCTTTCTGCTACGTGTGTGATGAACTACGCTCTATTCAATTCTTTAAAGCCTTCTGAAAGGGATATCATGTTGGGAACTTATAGATAATATATAGGTATCTCAGGTTGTGAAGCTTTTTTCAAAAAAGCTCGAAGTGACATATGCATCATTCGGAAACAACTTTTGGCAGTTTTAGGCTGCGCGATGTTCTACGAGAGTGCCGAAACATAAATATATGTACATTATGTGGCTTGCATTTAGTACCACTTATTTTTCTTTTTCTACCTGGACCAAGGATCTAGAGCACGGGTCCTCCAGATAATACCTCCCGGAAGAACAAGTAGGGACATATGGGAAGAAAAAAGAACGGTAACCACATATCTATGTTTAGATTACTAGTTCAAAGCAGTCAGTTTTGCACTTGTCGTTGTAGTGCTCGCTAGAATATGTAGCTGTTTCCTCTTCGATACTTCAAGGCGTTAATTTTGAGCAAAACCTTTCGTAGAAGATATATATCGCCTGAAGCAAAGTTATAAAAATAGATTAGTGTTAATGCATATTATTAATAATCCATATTATTAATAATCCGAGTAGTAAACAAATGTAGTCACATAGTTGGTATTTTCCTTATGGGAGTTAGCACAACCTCTAAGTCTCACCAGAATTATTATATTACTTCCGAAGAAATATATGTTGAGGTATTTTGTTGGAAACATAACTTGTCAGCAGGTTAAAATTTCTTCTTTTATGTACAATTCCTCTCTAAGCCCTTGCTGAAGTCCCTAGTGACCTTCAGCAATTTAGTTCCCTGATTATACGAAGCTGTGATATCTGCTGTACAAAAAACATGATATACTGCTCTGTGGCTGATTCCAGAACCATGTTTACGGTTAGGAATAATGAAGACTGCAATTCTGCAGTCTCCTTGAGAATCATAAAGCTGATTGATTAGACTTTTCATGATAATAAAGATTTCATATTTTGTTTTCGTTCATATCACCAATTGCAAACAGCTCGTAGCTACAACTTTTCAGATCCATGTTCCTAATTACAAGTGTTATCATCTGGTCTAGCATTTCGCTATTATGCTAAACTTTGTGCGGTGTAGTCCAGTCCAGCGTGTTAAGTCCGAACAATGTGGTACTAGTTCTACGTTTCGATATGTCTCTGTATGCATTTTTCCCTTTTTGTCTCTGTGCCTGGCTTTTGAGCTGGAGGGAGGAAACTTGTTATGAAGTGATGTTGAGTTCAGGCTGAAATTCGGACCGAAAACACAAAACCGTAAAAGATTAATAGTGAGGATTAACATGAATTTGCAGATTTATTCGTAGACATAGAATCGTCTATAAATGAAAACAGTTTACAATAATCACGCTTAAACAAGATGTTGAGTTTCATCACTATGTATCCAATTATTTTCTACTAATTAATGTGCTCTCTTAATTGTATTTGTTCTGAGTTAACTCAACGAACTCTTATTGTTTCATATATCAGGTACGGATAATCAATCTATACATTCATTTCTATCCGTCTTTTTTATCGATAAATCATTTACCGTAAAGAATGCTTATACTACTTCTGGATTTGGTGCAAGGGTTTTAATCGAGGCAGAAATGTAATCTTGGATTCGGAGTAGGATCTTCGTAACATACATAAAAAATATATCCTATAAATTTTGATATTCTAAGGAATTTGAAATCCTATGAAATAAATAAGATTCTGACGAATGCATATGAAGGTGGATATCCCGATAGTCAGTAGCAATACTAGCATTAATATATATATTTCAATTAATTAGTATTATTATTATTGTAATGGTAAATTTGGTTTTTATATTGTTATTATTTTTATAGTGAAGTTGCATTGAATTACAGTTTTAGATCGATAAATATTTAGTCCATACATTGTTACATGGGCCCTTGCGTTCTCCATAACAATTTGTATAAGTTAATCAAATGAATATCGAAACTTTTGAAAGATATAGCACGCTCTCCTCTCTATTCAATTCAAAATTCATAAATCCTTTAAATAATGACAAACTTTTTATTGCCGGCAATAATTCATATCATGGCTACAAATCTTGCCTAAATGAGCCTTGATTCTGAATTTATTCTAATAAAGACGAGGGAATTAATAAGTTGCAGTAAGTAAAACTGAATTAAAAATGACTGAATCACCTAATGTGATTTTGAGCTTATACTGATAAATCAAAATAATTGTTTAAATAAAAATATAGTAATAATCTGATGGGGTATGCTCCTGGAAAAGAGTCGGAGAGAATTCATTTGGTCAAATACTTGCGAAAACAAGCAAAAAAAAACATTGTGGTGCATAACCTCACACATCCAACAAACGCAACGTACAAGTTTACATATTAGTACCAATACCAGTGATTTGCATTTGTAGAACAGCAAGAGCATTCTTGTAAAGCAGTTTTTACTACAAAACATCCGTTTCTGTAATCAAAGGACAAATCTGATAATGAAAGCAAACAAAGGAAGTTTTGTAGTATCATTTATTCCTGTTTCAAATTGCGTCAAGCATAAACAAGGCTATTTGTCGTCTTCTTGGTTTCTTGACGATCCAGAACAATAAACATACACTTTTCATATCATATCATCGTTTAGCATACTCGAAGAAAAAGAAAAAGGGTTCAAAAGACATTCCATAAAAAAGACGAGTGTCAATGTAGAAGGTAGCGTCACCTATTCAGTTGTTGCGTGAATAATAGGCGGCACGTCAATGCCTTTGCAGACGGACAAACTGCTTTTGTATCAGAGTTGTTAACCTCGTTATTCAGATAATCGTCAAATATATACATTAACACTATGAGCATGAAGCAAGGGGAAACGGGGAAACTTCGCATATACTACCGTGGGGAAAGAACTGGAATAAGATACCAACGATACATCTTGAAAAGCTTCAATAAAATAATTGCTAGAGCACTGCAAATGTATGAACCATTACAAGTTTTGCCAGAGATGCTTGATGTTTTCGCGTAACAATTTTCAGACTGGGCTTCATGAGCTTCATTTCTTGCATGCTAAGAAGAATCAACTACCTTAACAAAGGTTTTGCATTTCTTCGTCTAAACAGGCTCTCTAGAATAGGGAAACCTTTCTTATCATGAAAAAAAGGAGCTGCGAAACATCAAATGCCAATTGAAGTCATCAAATTTGTCTCTCGTCGATAAAAAGAGCGTAATACCGAAGATATAAAATTATTAAAGTTTTACAAAACTTAATTTTTCATCAATGAACAAGCTTTACAGATATGAACATAGTATAGAAGAAGCCTTTTTTCTTTCTAGTTTTTAGTCTCAATTCGTTTCGTATTGTGAAGTAGAATAATAGATCACTGTACAATGAGATCATAGGTGTCATGTGAAATTAACTAAAGTTATCGCTTAGCTTAACAAGCCATGCATAGTAACGCTTTTTGCTAATTATAATATTTAATACAACTTCATGCACATATTGTCGAGAAATATAGGGCTCCTGAATTCTGGAGACTATTTGTAAATCGTCACTCGGTGCATTGTGCACAAAATATGAATTGAATCAATAAACTTTGCTGTCCTATCTTCCAATGAGAACGTTGAGCCTGTGACTTGAAAAGACAGTTAATGACTAACTGTTTTTTTTAATGCACTGATTTTATAGAGCTCAACTGGACGTTACTTTTAAAAAGTTGGCAGTCGTATGACTGGATTTCTAGCAGCATATTTATTAGATTCAAAGGTCTTAAATAATACGAAGTGTTTTTAAGCCTCGTTCTTTAGGAGTAAAAGAGGGTGCAAGGGTAGAAACGCGAATGGCAGCGTAGTAGTGAAAAAAAAAACCCTTGGGCCCTTGATTTCAATAATTTGCCTGATTTTTATTACAACAACATGTGCTTAATAATAAATCCTGTCATGCAGCGTCTTACCTAAAGGGTTTAAAGCGTTTTATTGTTTCGTTTGCTTTTTTTTTCGGTGTCCCTGTTAGTTTTGTGATTGCTTTACAAATTTACATGTACATTTTCATTATTCCAACTTGATGCCAACAAAATACTCTGGTGATTACCCCAATCTGCTCTATTCATATTAGGCAAGAATACTTCGTACTTCGTTACGCAAGATGAAGTTGTATTACTTTTTGGTATTTTATCTCCTCGTTCCTTTTTCTTAATTCTTTGACTTAAAGAAAGAGACTTAATGCCTGCTTTCAGTATTGTAACTTCATTTGAAGCTAAGGTGGCACAATACCTCGATCCGCGTGGTAACTGAAGGTCGCCATCAATTATGACACATACTATATTCCTAAAAAATTCTTTCTAAAATTATCAAAAAGACCAGACATGTACAGTGAAGTAAAGGTGACCTAATCAAAAGGCCGTAAAACCTTCTTGATTACCACAAAAGTTTCTTTAGGCGGTGAAAAACCGAAGTGTCGTATTTAGTTAACGATATCAGGTTTGTATTATCGGGACGCGAGACTAATCCCCGATTAAATGTTAATAGGTCAGACATCTGTCGGTTTGGAGTATAAGCTCTTAAAAACTGAAACCGTTTTATGGTTAAAAAAAGATTGATTACTCAGTTAGAAGGGTGTCTAAGGACCTCGAATTTGTGCAAACTACCGAGTATATTCGTTTATTGTGTACTAGATAATGCTTTTACCTCTATAGTCTGTTGTGGCCATGATCATTTTCAAAAGAAAATGAATACCGGGCAAGTATAAATTAGTCGTTGATTTATTACTATGAAGAATTAGTCTAACAATAAATATACGCAGTTCGCAAGTGTCGAGGTACTGGAAATTCCAAATCTTGAAGTCGTGTAGATCAGCTAAAAAAATTCAACATGGTATTTGTATGCAGTGAATTCTTTTTATCTTTTACCGATGAGAGTGCGAACTTGAGGTTGAGCGTATAAATTTGTTGGGTCCAATGCCATTCCATAAGCAGCTCAAGACACGGCCACTTCAAGACGGGCAAGAACAATAATGCCCATCAATCTGCTTTTAGACCTACCGTTGTCGATTAAGAAGTCAGTCATTAAGTATTTACCACAGCAATCCCTAATAAATTTAGCGTGTACAAATTATGAGTTTTATCATACATGTTTGCAACAATTGTACTCAAAAATAACAATTCAAAATGAACCTCCATTACGAGCAGTGCCTGGACGTAAAATTGATTTTCAAGATAGCTCCCAGCTGGTGATATATGGATTCAAAAATATTACTAAACCGGAATTAAATCTTCAAATGATTCATGCTCGATTGGTGGTTTTGATACAAGCAATCACCATAAATACGGAATTAATCAGTTACATCAAGCAGATACATGTTATTGGAAGCTTTAATGATATTATAGCTAAGGATTTGCAATTGTTGATAAACCAACTCTCGGAGTTGGAGAAGCTTTATGTCGGAAATCACGAGCTTCGTAAGAAGTTGAATTTTTCAAATCTAATATTAAAATCTGTTATAATCGATGAAGAAGGCATGAAACACCAACCTCAAGTTGATGAAATTTTGGTTGGAGAAAATGAGATATTGCCTTCATTGAACGATTTTGCGCCTCATTTAAAGTCATTAATATTACCTAATGATCCGAAAAGATATTGGTCATGGATTGAAAGTAATGTATTAAACAATGGAATAAAATTTCCTCAACTTGTGAAATTCAAATTTGTGTTCAATATACATGATTTTGAATTGAACGTACGATTATTGGAGTTGATAAATTGGAAAAGTATCAAAGAGCTAGAATTGGTTTTTGGATACAAAGATGATGATGACTACATTTTGGATTGTTACAGCATAATCCCACCATGTCCCCTTGAAAAGCTTTCGATTATACAACAAGATATCTTCCCGACTCACCTTAGAAATGAAATTTTTGATTTGGATACATTCGATTTCATAACTAACAATTTAGCTAGATTGCGCTATTTATCTATAAAACACAAAGTACCCCCATTAGGTAATATTCTGGATGGTTTCGAAGGTAATTATCGTAGAAGATGGGCATTATTTGTGGACTTGTTGCCCAAACTTTTAAAATCTCAAAGAATGATAATTGTGCTTCCAAATTTATTTCAATCATTTGCCGGATATGAACAATTTATGAATACAATGTTATGGAATGGTTGTAAATGTTCCCATTGTGAAATATATCTTGAGAAGCTAGATAAATTCTTGATGTATCATAAATATTATAATGGCCGATATCGTGACATGAATGCATCTCATTTATTCAGTATTATTGGACAACAATTGAACTTACGAATGATTCAAGATGAATTATTGACGCAATTGAACCATTTGTCGTTTCCATTAAGCAATCATTTATGGGATTTGCATAGCATCACTAAGAACAAACCGTTCAAGTGCTACGATATCCAAACAATAGATCAAGGGGAGTATGACGAAGAAGATTACGAATCTCATCTGCCGATAAAATGTGAATTTAACCAAAAGTTATATTCAAACATCCCTAAAAGCATAGGTCATTATGTCGACGGGTTAATTCAAAGAATTCTTAATTTAAATCGTGGTAATGCAGAGGCTGATGCCGAAGAAAATCTCAAAGATGGCGGGGATCTAGAATTTAAATCGAATGTTAAAAAGATTGTAATTAATGGTTTTAGTTTTGATATAGACAATGAGATTAACGGAACTCATTTTTTTGAAAACGTATATGATAAATAATAGGATAGAAGACTAATATAGACAAAGAATGAAAAAAATTGTAAGCCCTTCAGGCCTTAGTTTTTAGACGGTTTACTGATCATTAAGCTTCCATTCATTGTTTCGGAATGGGTCCATTCATGAACAGGTTTGTCCATACAACACAGGTTTATTATTTGTTGAAAGAAATTATTGAGAGTACCACTAGGCAACCAATTGAACCCTGCTAATTAGAAACAAATATGTGGGAGTTGCACGCAACATGTTCTCAAAATTTGAGCCTTTGTCGAGCATTGTCTTGCGAAGCATTGATTTCTCAAGACATAAAAGAATTGCATCTGATTGCTATGGGTTACAATACTCCGCAAGTCTGTTCAAAGAGAACCCTTTGCAGAAGCAAGAAATATGCTCATTGGGAATTCTGGGGCCCCTGCTTCTGCAAAAGGTATATTTAGTATTACAGTTTGCGAACAACTAAAGAAAACATAACACTACCATACTTCTAAGAAATAAAATGTGATAATTTTCAAGAACCTTAAACAGTCGAAAAGAAACAGTCCGAGAAATGGGGTCGACGATTGGTTGAGGCTATGCAATTAGCCGTGTTTGGAAAGACTCTTCTCCCCAATTCGCGAACTTAGAATTGGTTTACATAAAACTCCTCCCATCCCTCGCGTTCTGTATCCAACGCAAATAGGCGTCCAGTAAAAAAAAATATTCACTGAATAATACTCTGGCACCATTTCCCGCTTCCACGTAGTCCCATTATTGAAAATCAGTTTAACTAATGAGTAACACAAACTTCGATTTGAATTATTATTACATGATTAATATGGTCGAATCCAAAACAGAAACAAACATTCCATTCGATTGGAATTATAAAAAATAATTTGCGCCAGCAACGACAGCACAGACAAAAATAAATAAGTTGATATTCCTATAAGTTGCACAATGTCAAACACATGCGAGATTCAACCTTGGTGAAATTCCCTATTCCTGCTGTATTTGCATATATGTTGCATTAACTTAATACTGCTCGCCAAAGCCCCATAAAGGGATAATGAGCAGATCAGCCCAAGGAATTACGGAGACAAAAGGTAGTGTTGGTACAAAACGTTAACAACCCTAGAAACCCTGAAGTGGAAAAAGAAAAGCCAAAAAAATCTACCTCCACCGATACACTTGCTACAGCCACGGTAACGTGAAAAAAACCCTGAAAAAGAAACACTTCCTGCAAATCACAAGTATATTTCTTATGGCTCTTATATTCCGCTAATCAGTTTCGTTTTCTGTAAACTTCAGGAGTTATTGTTCGAAATCACTTAGTTTCTATCTGTACACTTTTTTATATGGTTATTGTATGCTTTTAGTGTAGGTGCATTTAAGGGGACAATAATCAACAGCTGTTTTATTCAAAAACAAGCAATCCTGAAAAGAATAGAAAAAAAAAAATAAAAATAATATAAAAACAAAAACAAAATTAAGAACGACATAATTAAATAGGATTTGAAAGAAAATAATCCATGAAATAAAAAACGAAGAAAAAAGAAAAAAATGTCGTTCGTTCTTTGATCTCCAGGTACAGATTTAGGATTCCAGAACACCTGGTATTTGAAATTTAGAGAACTTTAATGTACAACAAGCACGTTCACTTGTTTGTTTAATGAAATGTCATCAATTCTTCAAACGGAACAGGACAGTCAATCTAGAGTATATACAGTATTTATAAAGGGAATGTGTATCAAAAACAGGGTTATACACATGGCTCGATTTAACTACAAGTAGGGCGTTTATATACGTCATGAGGTGATTCTTTCATCTGTGTTACTTTCATTATTTTTTAGCTAGTCTTCTAAGATAGTTTAATCTGGTTCTGTGTCTCTGTATTTTCCTGGACCCATATTGAATTTGCAGACTGTGCATCAACGTAAACTAACACTTGGGTCACCTCCTCTTCTCTATGCCCAGTTTTTGCTGTTAAGTTCAACGTCTTACCACGACAGATGCTATGATTTTTTAATGAAATGGTCCCTGTAAACCCGCTAGTGCCAATGCAACTTACAAAGCCTATGTCTTTATTGCCCCTTTGTTCATAGCTTCTTATTCATGTCTTGATCTTCCTACAGCGGGGATTGAGGGGTGCAAATTGTCAGTAGCAACTTTACAGGGTGCTTGTTGGAATACAACATTTCTCTATTATGTTAGCCCCCCATTCCAGTCTAACATTTCACACTTGAAGATGAGACATCAGAAAAAGAAAGGAGCTAGGCAACAGCCCCAAACACAAAGATGGTTTTATTAATTGCGTTTATTCTTGTGAGCAAAAAGAATTACTTTACCTCAAACCATTTTACAATGGTTTAGATTCAATCTACGAATTCACTAACGTATCATTATTTTCTGGTTGAATTAACTTGATAAGCTCTTGTATTATCATCAAAAGCCTTATTTTTGATTGAATAACATTTAAGGTTTTTCAATACGATATTTGTAACCATGGTTGCACCCTAGCAGTTTTCTCATGAGATGAATTATCACAAGTGCGATCAAGCATTAACCAATTCTAGGTCAAGGAAAAGACAAAAGTATGATTCAAGGATCCTGAAGAAATATAGTTTTTCTCTTTTGCAATCTTTAGATTCTTCTCCCCTTTAGGTAGTTACCCCTAAAGCCTATTACAAAGGGATGATGTTGCACACCCCTATATGGTTTCTAACTTTGGTAATGGCAAATAGATACTTGTCTTATCAGGAACAGGTCAAGAGTACAAGAACGCTAATACTAATCATGTCACCTCATACAAGACTATCAATTTTTTAAGAAAAAAATGTACAAAAGCATTCGCTATCAACTCCACATCTGTTCCTTTTATCATAATTAGCTCTTACTGCAAGGCCAAGTTCCACACATATACGATGAATACCTGGCTAGCAAATTATTTCTGATTTAGGTGGTGCAAAAATGAGGGAAACGCCAAATTATAATAATTCCACACATATAGATATCAAGAAAAATGATATAATCGTGCGCAGTGTGGTTTCTTTTTTTTTTATTGTCATTTCATTTTGGGATCTTGAACCTCTGAGATCTTGACGTTACTACTAGATTCTCTACCTAAACAGGTTTAAAGCTGTAAAACTATTCAATTCGAGCAACTTCTCATTTCGAGTTTCTAAAAATCTTTTGCTCGGGAATTTTGACATTGGCAACTTGCCCGCCTTGTGCGCCCCTAAATGAACCCATCACCTTTAAGATGGTAAAAGCACGCTCCTGAGGGATGTTGTAGTAGAGCAAGCCTTATACAAGACTTATTTACGTAACTACAATACATAGAGGTTTCATTAAAATCAATAATGCAACCTTATGCAAGAGTTGTCGTAGTATTGTAAGAAAATGTCTGGTAAAAAAAAAAGATTAAAGTCTAAGGTGCATCGTCGATCAACAGTTGCAAAGAATTTTTCGGCCCTTATTTTGGGTTGCGAAAAGAAGCAGATAATATTATTTCCTTCTTTCTAGAATGGAGAGCCCACGATGAACAAAAAGAAGCCAAGCGAGAAGAACGGTGCTTTTGAAACCAAGATTTAATATATTCGATACTTGGCCATGACAAATGTTTTCATAAATGTAACCTCATATTTAAGGCGGTATTCTCTTATCAGCAATGCTCTCCTACCAACAGTATTGTTCAAAACATGGTGATGAATGAAGATAGTAAAGCAAGTAAGCAGAATCAATATCAATGAACAAAAAAAAAAAAGAAATTAAAAAAAGAAAGAGTCAAGCGGAGACTGATTAATCTAATTTCTTTTTATTACTTGGGTGTTATCTCAATCCACCCATTCTAAAAATATAGGGATATCACGAAATCATGCCCTGTAGTTTGTGGCAGAATTGGAAAAAGCTTTTTGCCTACGAGAACTTCCTTGACAAATTGGTAATTGAAATCGATACCGAATAATCCTAATCTTACGATGTTTAAACTATATAACCAGTAAATAAAACAGAATACAAACAGAACTAAATAGTAGAAAGTAAGACAAATCAAATCAAATTAAAGCAAGCAAAATTTTGTTAATCATCAGTCATAAAACCACAGCTGAATTGCACACACACTCTCTCACACGAACCCTTTGGGAGCCAATTTATTTCCAACATGATGCACTTCATCACCCAAATGATGCTGCAGATTGTTTCTTGCTCTCTTATTCTTGCCATTGGTATGGGTCTTGTAGTGCTGCATACAATTATCCTGTCTTGCAAACCTCGCGTCACAGGTCGGCCACGGACACACATGTTTTCTTTCACCAGTATGTATACGGTTATGTCTTGCCAAGTGCCCCGAGGTGGTAAACGACCTCGAGCACACTTTACAAACATGCTTTCTTCTTGGATCCCTTAGCGAGTTGCGCGAATTTGGCGATACTGCTGGTGAATTTTTTTGTATTGACTCTGGAGATGAATGAAGTAAATCACCAGCTGAATTCGATCGTATTTTTGGTTCAAATGTAATTGATGTGGGGGTGTGAGGACCGATTCCGGCATCTGGTGAAGCTCTGACGAGCATTGCGATAGGTGCGGCAACTAGAGGAGCACCAGAAGAAACAGCATATTGAGGTTGGTGGTGATATTGAGGAGTATAGCCGTAATAACGCTGCTGTTGATGAGGATCCTGAGAATATACAGAATAGGGTTGTGGCTGCGGTATTTGAGGACTATGTGAGGTAATAGTGGATTTGGCTGCATTGCTCGTATTGGCTGTCATTGGAGGTGTAGGTAATCTATGATTTATAGAAGGCTGAGTATAATAATTGTAAGGCGATGTTAAGGTAGAAGATGAAAAGTTATTTCC
This sequence comes from Nematodospora anomalae, assembly GCA_030572795.1. Taxonomy (NCBI): domain Eukaryota; kingdom Fungi; phylum Ascomycota; class Pichiomycetes; order Serinales; family Debaryomycetaceae; genus Nematodospora; species Nematodospora anomalae. Next base: position 368,162 of record JAJMBC010000009.1, on the reverse strand, counting down.
AATGGTAGTTGTGGTGTTATAATTTGATAACGATATGAATTCATGCGGTAAAGGTATTGAAGTAAGTAGTTCGCTAAACGAAGGTAATGAAGTACCAGCAAGGGACTTCTTGCTATTATTCATTTTGTCTAATACATTGGATGTATTGGTAGCATAGGCTTCTTGATAAAGCATTCTATGGTGAAAACTATTAGATAATGTACGTTTTAGCGGCAAAAAAAAAGAAAAAGATTGTTATGTTGAGCGATAGTACCAAACTACTGAGTATTGCAAATAAAATCAATGATGAGAATCGTTGAACTACCAAAGATATATGAATAATTCAATGGTCTGGCGACACTCTTGGAGCTAGATGATGATTAATTAAAGTTCTAAGTGATAAATATAAAGGATGTAAAAGCTTAAATTAAAAAAAATAGAGCTGAAAGGAAATGGTTTATATTTATATATCCGATATACATACATTCACCTAACATTGGTTTACTTACTATGCCAATAGAATAAGAACGAGAACAAGAATTATAAGAAGCATAACAGGAGTATAATAATTGTACAATTTATGCAATCTACGTAAATATTATATGCAATGTATATTAAGGAGAAACTTCAATATTAAAGAATACAGAAACAGATTAAAAATAGTTTTTGGCAAGATATTCAAATACTGCATATAATCGAATACTTATTTTTAACACAAACCCAAAAAATAATATGAATAAAAATAAAAAAATAAAATAAAAATAAAAATAAGAAATGTATAAAAAAATAAGAAATATTTAAAAAAAAATAAACATAAATCAATCAACATATGAAGAACTCAGCGTAAAGTGACTGAATATGCGTGAATGCATGTTATACTTAGCTTGAGAGAAAAAACCCCAGATACGTAGTGGCATAGTTTATATACGTGAAAATGTATGTCGATATATATATACATATCCGGATGAGAAACTATTCAACAAATGGGAGGCTTTCCTAGATACAATAAAACGGTAATTAATACGCAGTGAACTTAACTCTCAGACAATAAAAGGAACATAAAATAAAGAAAACCAATACATACAACCTGTTGGGCTGAATCTCACATTCCAAACCAGAGTGGTCCATATGCAGTATGGTCAATGCTAAGATATAAACGTAATTTTTAACATGAACTGGAAAAAAACAAAAAAAAAAGTATTTATCAGATATAAAATAATAATAAAAAATACTAGGGCAACCTCTCTTAATTCAGGATTACTATGCATCCTGCACAAGCTCATAAACATCTTTACAGAAGAAACTGTAAACAAAACCTCTTAATTAAGCTAAACAAAGCAAATCTAAATAGATAAGTCCATACAAAAAAGATTCTCCAAGTGTTTTTAGTGAACGGTAAGTGACCATACTTCTGTTAGAATTCCTTATTTCAGTTTTACTATTTTTCTTTCTATGTAGTTGAGTACCAACGTTACATAAAATTCTGGTAATATGATATTATTAAATGAGGCGAGCATTTCTCTAGTGCTCAAATAATATTTGGTTGCCGATACTGTCTTTCTGTAAAACTAACACGTTTTACTCTACGTAACCGTAATTTCATCTAAAAGCTTCAGCACATGTCAATTTGCTGAATTGAGAGTTTCATTCGAAATGATAAAAGCTAGGGTACATCAAGAACGTGAATTCCAAGCGTTAAAAGATGAAAAGCTGTAAAAAAACATGATGGTAAAAAAAAACACTCTAAAAGAAACCCGTTGTTCTCTGGTAGGAGTATTTCGTTTTTTTATAAAAAGCCAAAACCCTTTTTAAGTTTACATACAAGCTCCACATGGTTTTATATTGTGGTGCTTTATGTGAATTCACGTGGCTATATCCAGATGAATCTTTCTGTGGTGATTACAATTTAGTACCACACTTGGATCTTCTTTTCATTTTAAGCAATAGGTTGAAACTGTTCATTCCATAGTCAGGAAACTCTTCTATGCTCTTAGACCGTTGTCTCTTCGCAGTCCTTTTATTTTTTCTAAGATTGGCGACTCAAATGCTGGTTTCCAAAACTAATTCACCTAAAAAAAGCTTCAACGTGTATCTCAGCACGTAGAACTTGGAGGTGATAACTAAATAATTATATGCAACGTTAATAATTTAATGAGTCAATTAGTTATCACCTGTCAAGTATCTACGCTTAAGTTTCCTATTACAGAGATTTAATTCTTTCGGTTATAGTTTAGTAAAAACCTTATATCTTGATATTTTCAAGGGTATGATTTTTCAAGCAAACATACATTGTAGGAAATAAAGGAAGTTTAAAACTGTCCTATAACTTCTTGTCTGTCAATTGTTGCACATTCACTGATTTTTCTCGGTATATCTATCGTTATCGCAAAATAACACTTGCATCATGGGAGAAGCTCCTTTCGCTAATTCTAGTGATTTATTGAAGAAGAAGCGGAGTTTGATTGATAGAACTTTGCATTTTTTTCCGTTATTTGCTTTCTTTTTTTAAGCAGAGCCCTTCCAATGAATAATCTCCTATATATATTGAAAGATCCAATATAACTCACTGGTTGAGAAAAAGATCCTCTGGCCGAAATCAGTTGAGAATAAATCTTTCAAGTCTAAAATTTATGTTCAACAATTAATTGTTTGTCTACAGACTGTGATTACCTATGAAAAGTTTTGTAGTCAAGCAGATAGTCATTACCCACAAACTGAACACTGTTCATTTAGCTAATACCATCCAATGATGTTCTAAAATATTAGTGACATTGTATATCCAAACAGCTACCAGAGAAGCTTTCTCAGTCTAAATTAAGTAGGTACCGATCTCATGCTACCCAAACAACAAGCATTGTACCATTTTTAGAGCTTTAACTTCAAAAGCACATCAAACTTATCAATATAAAGCACATAGAAACATCAACTTGCTGTAAATGGTTGGTGGCTGGATTCTCTTGGAAACGATCCAACGCAAAATCTGAATACATGGTTGGGGCTTTTCTTTGTATTTTCAGTTATTGATTTGCTCCTTATAATACTCGATTGATCTCTCGAACTATCCTTGATTGTTGACATGCAATTGGTATAAGCAAGCTAACTACTATTCAATTTTCGCTCTCTTAATTTGTAGCAGTATGTCGTATGCATTTTCCCAATTTCAAAGTAAAGGACCTAGAGCTTTGTTTGTGGGATCCTGGAAATGAAAGGAGGTAATATTTCATTGATTAGTTACGGATTTCATGACTTTCAAATTCATTGCGAATCTCACTTCTATGCACAGTAAGGTTATCTAAGAACATATTTGTAATGCGCTGTCTAAGCTTAACCCTTCAATAGTTTATATTAGTAATACCCAACTGCAACACTCTAACATTAACTTTTGCAGCAATGCGTTGATGAATCTAATCCCTCAAGGGAAAAATTGAGAAAATCAAAGCGAGAAAGAGCAAGTAACTATAACCCAACAAATACAAGAAATACTGTAAAGCGGTTATGAGTTTCCATTAAATATTCACTATTCTTTTGGATACGCGTTGGAGGTATAGCGGTATCGTTGTAAGCAACCAAATTCTTGGCTTTGCTGAACTAAATAATTCCTTTTCACAATGCAAGGTTATGGGAGATAAGATAGAAAATGCATGGAAATGAGATTATTTGAAAAAAAAAAACGTTGATGACGAGCTGCAGGAGAATTAGAAACTTGCTGCTCGAGGATTGTTCGTGCTTTTGATAGATCAAAATGACCATGCGATCTAACCTCATCAGATAAACTCTCCTATTAATAATTGGTCCAGCATATGAATCTCATTCTTTTTCTCTATTTCCTTCGTTCGCGTCCTCAATCCCAACAAGGCACAAAACAAATAGTTCTATATAATACACCTGGAAGGGTAGAAGAGCGCAGTGATTCCTGAATTCAGTAGCTAAAATATATGCATTCTAAGCCTTCCAAGAGTTCTATTCTACAGTTGCTTGCAAGAATAAAGCACCTCGAAAAATGCTTAAAGGTTGTGAAAACAAAATGTTCTAGTCCGGACCTACAACAACAAAACTAGATCTGTTAAATTTGCGTCAACTTTCTCTAATGATGTCTAATTAGTTTTCAATTATAATTCCAATTTTTGAACCTTTGCATGAAAACGTCAATTATAATAATAACCTTATTTTTAATCTATATCTACAAAATAGGTATATTTATAAATAAAATGGGTATTGTTTTTATTTGGTTGACCTTCAAACATTTAACATGTCTAGATTATCATTTCGCTCAACACCATGAAGTTGACTAACTTTTCTTTAACTCGTGTAAAACTAATGCTTGTCGGATAAGACATGAAGCTAGCATGAAAGCCACTTGTTAAAGATAATCAAGCTTCTACTCTTCTACTTCTCTTGGTGGGTTAACAAAACAAAAGGGATGGACGGTAATTCAAGCTTTTTGGTTTTAGTCAACAATAGAATTAGAAAGCCGACATTTAAAATATCAATAACGCAGCAGGAATTAACTGCAATCAAAAGGAAAAAGAATCAAGACACAAAAAAAGAAAATGAAAAAGGAAACCGTCAATCTATCACAAGGGGTACACATCAACTTAATAATTTATGTATACTAGTACTAATAGATAAAACCCTAAATTTTAATAAGGTGTCAGTTGCTTTTATATTACCTTACTTTAGTTCTTTTTATTTTATTTTCAGTCGCTATGTTCACGTGAAAACAACGACAACAGTTGCTAAGAATGGAAAGAAAACAAGTTGTCCGAAAAATAAAGGTGGGGACGGAAGAATAACTTGACCGACTATTACGCACAGCAATTCACACCCTTATGTGCAGCTCAAACTCTTCGCTGGGCTATTGTACCCCCGAAGCTCAGCAATCATGTTCTTGGCAATAGCTGAACTTTTGGTCGGGGAATGTAGGACTAAATAGCATGACATGCATCATCTTTGTTTATCAGCTTCTACGTGCTATTGTTAACAAAGAAAATCTTTGGTTTGCCACTTATTGGTTTTCTATCTTTCAAATCTTGCCGCGGCTTAGTTTCTTTGCTTGTGGAAACTCATAGCTAGTTTGTTAACAGCCCCTGATTGTTTCTTTTGAAATTGTCCAACCTAATATGATAGATTCTGTCAGGGAAATGCGATACGGTAATAAATTGCAAAACCTTATTGCTAGAGCTATTGCATTTTTTCTTTTTAGGAATGAGATTCTCATCTTCAACAATATGGCTTTGTGGGAAAAGTATTTAATTACCTTGTTTTGTATGTGATTTGCTGGGATTTTCACTCATTTGCTTTAACAATGTCTATTAGTGCCGACACCTTTGGCTTGGCTCCGAAGATGTAACTTAACCATTCATGCATTAAGCTTATTAGCCGCCTATGCATTTGAATCTTACAGAGAACAAAAGCAAGCAATAGAAGGTCATGATCTTATACCGCATTTGCTAGTGTATACTTGAAACAGATAAAGCTACATTTAGGGTATTGTTCAAAAATTAACATCAAGATTGAGAATCAACGTTTGCAAGGAAAGGTTGAGAAGCATTCCATAAATACCGTTCATAAGGATGTTTTTGTCGCCAGATCTGGTCTGCAAATTTAATATGCTGTATCGTTTAAACTATTTTTAACCTGTACAACAACGACATTGGCATTATCGAACCACATTGCAAACCACAATTGTTTAACAAACTCTTATCATTCTACTAGTTTTTGTTTTTTTTCTTTTCTATGTCTCGTCACTGTATGTTATTCTTCAATTAAGAAGAGCCAAAGTTGAATGCTAGTTGCTACAAACAAAGATTTAGGTCATTTCTTTTTATTTCTGGGTTCCAGTAGAAATTCTACAAACCTGGAATTATGCGTTAAAGTTTTACGTAATGTACGACATGTGCAAAAACAAGGGAATAAGCATTCTGTCAACGTCTAATTAGGTTTATCCGCATTTTGCGGGACCCTATCAATAAAAAGCGATTTCAAGAAATCAATTTTGTGATGGTTGGTTAGTTTCCAGTACACTTATTACTTTAGTATTTGGACTTTCATATCAAAACCAATTTAGCATTTAATGCATATAAGACAGCTGCCTACAGTTTTTTTCTCTCCTTCTGCATTTTGAACCATTTTCGCGAAGACTGCCATATATGTAAAGGAGACTAAAGGAAGAAAGATCTGGTAAATGAATTTAACAGTAACAGGTAAATAAACTTAACAGCAACAGTTAATAACATAATTTCAATAGCAATTAATAAAGAAATTGGATTATTATTAGTTAAATAATAAATTAATAAAGTGGATTATGAAGCTATAAAGGTTTTTGAGCTTTTGTAACTCCTTCATATTAAGTATAAAATTTTTATGTTATTAATGACAGTTCATGATTTCCCAATTACTGATGTAGGAAGCTGCACATGCTCTAGCTTTAATGGATCAATGCTTTCCTTTACACAAACATCATTTCAATCATGCGTTGAATGCACAACTCCTGAGTAGTACTTTGTTCTAGACGAGGTGGTAGTGGTGGAGGGTATATTTTTATACCGAAGGTATATGTATTCTGGACTCATTGCGCAAATTGCAACGGAAAAAGCTACCTAACAGATCAACGAATAAGCATCCATTAAGAATATAAAGAGGAACTTGTTTACAGATTTGTCTAATGGGCTTAAGCTTATCACAATAATTAATTCTGGTCATGTGTAACTTTGAAGTTACTGACGTTTTGCATCTTCCACCAAATCAACTTTGACCAAATGGACCTTCCTAAAGTATTACAACAGAAAATGCACTTACAATACAATTAGGATTTGAAGTACAGCATTCATATCACTCGCGATTCTTACAATCTCGGATGTACGTGATTCTAAAGCGCAAAAAAAAGAAACCAAAATCAATTAAGAAAAGGAGCATGAATTTCCATTTAGCACACAATGCATAATTAAAACTCATTGAACGCAGTATACATAATTCAGAATCATGTTAATCCTTAACATATTACTATGCTGAGTTCAGCCCTCCTGTAGCCTCGCCATGTGCAACTTAAGCGACTGGAGCCCAAGAGGGTCGCCCCAAAAATAATTCTCGACAGTTCTCATTTGTTATTATTACCTGCATGTATATTTGAAGGCAAACATTGCATATAGACACCCTCAAAAAGTGGACGCAACTACCAAATAATGCGTGATTATCAGTCTGGAAATGTGCCTACAAAAATGTCGCTTAAAGTTGACAGAATTCCAATTATAGAAAGAATGATAACAATAGCCCTTTAAGGTAAATATATTATCTTTAACAGATTAGGGAGGAGGGGGGCCTAAACTAGGTTTCCATTTCGATCCTTTCAGTCGGACAAAAAAAAAGGCTCTCTAAAGTACTAAAATGTACCTGTAAATACGAATAGAAGAGATTGCTTTCTGCACCTGGTTAGTATGCCTGATACAAAGTTAAATCGTGAATTATAAGACAGTGTAAAGAAAAGTTATGTCCAAGTAAATCTGAACCGCTTGTCATCCTGTCCCGTCTTTGAATGTAAAGAAATACAATGGGTGAAGATATTGTATTTTATGAGTTATTGTCAGTAAATAGAAAATCTTTTAGTAATCGCAATATAAATTGTGAGATTGCATTCGAAGCTAGAGGAGGTATATTGAAGAAGCATAAAATGTGTAAAAATATTTGCACCAAACCTATAAGACAATTGTTTAACCTTAAACTAGATTGCAGTGAATGACTTACGAGATTAACAGAATTGGTACATAATTTTTTTTCATACGCCACTTTTGGAAAGTTCGTAAGTTATCTGGAATGTATTGATTTGTGCTTTGGTTAAGCTGTTAAGCAATTTTGGTAAATATTAAGTTATTTTTGCCCGAAGTAAAGCAAAGCTTAATTTATAACACTTTCTAGCACTTTACTTTCTTCACGATTCCACTTTCACTAGTTTGTATCTACATTTCAACCTCTCGGCTGTCTATACTGTGATTGCCAGATTAATAATTTTTTATAAATAACATTGTGGGATCCATTTGAAACGTGGTCGCAATCAGAATAGAACTCGCTAGCTTTGAAACAGATGTGTAATTCGATTGACAGCTTTTGGCAAATAAGCAAAACCAATGACTGCAGGAAAACCGCACTGTTTTCAAGATAGTCAGGATTTGAAGCAGTTTCGGGATTGCACTATAAAGGCAAGATTTACATATTCAACCTCAACAACCTACGAGGAAATCCCCTCACTAGATTTACGATTTCATTGCATTTCCTTACTTGGATCATATTTGTTTGAGATACGGCTCTAATATACAAGACCATTGTTGCAAAACACGGGTGTGTTGGTCTGGCACGTGAAATGACAATTGTCTGGGGTTTGAATCAATCAATCAATCAAGAAAAAAAAAGGGACAGACTTGCAAAGCTCGAAAACATTATGACATATAATTCTTACTTTTCCCACATACACGTAGGGTCTTTGAAGATGTTGTCCAAAGTTGCCAAAAGGTCCATCTCAATTTCATTGAATAATCCAGTTAAATTGCCATTCGTTCCATTGACTAGTGAGACTGGATTGCCTGGAGCAATTGGAAATACTCCTTTACTAAGACTACCAAGAATTTCTGAATCGATAGGAAGAAATATATATGCGAAAGCAGAATTCATGAACCCAGGTGGCTCTATAAAGGACAGAGCTGCATTATATGTCATCAAAGATGCGGAATCAAAGGGATTAATTAAACCTGGTGGTACTGTAATCGAAGGAACTGCCGGTAATACTGGTATTGGATTGGCTCATGTTTGTCGTGCTAGAGGTTATAAATGTGTGATTTACATGCCAAACACACAATCTAAATCAAAGATTGAGACTTTAAAATTATTGGGAGCTGAAGTACATCCCGTTCCCGCTGTTGCGTATACGGACCCACAAAATTATAATCATCAAGCTCAAAGACACGCGGAATCCTTAGACAACGCCGTGTGGACGAATCAATTCGATAACATTGCAAATAGACAGGCGCACATCGAAACCACAGGGCCGGAAATTTGGACGCAGTTGGACGGTAAAGTCGATGCTTTCACTTGCTCTACGGGTACTGGGGGTACCTTTGCCGGTACTACCAGATATTTGAAGGATATATCAAACGGGAAAGTTAAATGCGTATTGGCAGATCCACCGGGATCTGTATTGTACTCCTATATCAAATCAGGAGGTAAGGAAATGATCAGAGGTGGGTCATCTTTTACGGAAGGTATTGGACAAGGCAGAGTTACCGATAATTTGAAGCCGGATCTTGAATTGATTGACGATGCAATAAAAGTCCCCGATGAAGATTCTATAAGTATGGTATATAGATTATTGGACGAGGAAGGATTGTATTTGGGAGGTACCGGTGCTTTAAATGTTGCTGCAGCTATTGAGGTTGCAAAGCTGTTACCTGAGAATAGTAATGTCGTTACAGTATTGGCTGATTCCGCCCACAAATATAGCGACAGGATTTTCTCCAAGACATGGTTGAAAGAAAAGGGATTGTATGATGCTATACCAGATCATTTGAAGAAATATGCCGTATTGGAATAGAAAGATAAAACGAATATAGAATAAAATAGACCATCTGATTTGGATCTCTACTTGGGGAATGAAGGCAAGCTGTCATTGATATGATCTAGTAGATATCTGGTCGTGTAAACAATCCTTAGAGTTTACTAACCTTCTGATACCACATATGTGATTACCCACATAAACATGTACATATATAGTACTGTATACTGTGTACACCACTGAGCATAATATAAAAATTTTTTACATCACAGATCAAATATATATATATATATAATCAATCATCACACACATAGTACACAACCCACATCAAGCGGTAGCCATTTCGTCTTCTTCAATACATCTAACACCCTCATTTACTTAAAGGACTGGTGATATACTTATCTATTACCCCAACTTTGCATTGATACAGCGGCACATTTTACATTGTACCAAAATCTTTTTTTTTTTCACTTGTTTTCCATTTTTGCATATTCTTCGTCGTACTCATAAAACACATATATCACAGATTTAAATTTTAACAGCCACATATGGAACAACAAATACATCAAGCTGTTGAAATAGCTCTTAGTGGTACCGCAGATGCAGGTTTGAAGAATCAAGCATTTGATTTTATCAATCAAATTAAATCTACCGAGGAAGGTTATGAGTCATGTGTACAAATATTGTTAAAATCATCAACAACTCCTACTAATGAACAATTGAAATTCTTCGTATATCAAGTTATCGAAGAAAATATTGACAACTTGTCAAATGAACAGCTTTTCACCTTGAACAATCAAATTTTCAAAGTGTTGGCGGAATATATTACTAATGATTTACGAGATGCCACACATTCGAGAAATAAATTTCTGCAAATCTTCGCCAAAGTGTTTTGTTATGTGTATTTGAATATCTATCCAAGGTTTCTCAAGGATTTATTCCAAATGATTCAGTCAAACAATCAGTTAGCTTTAGATTATTACACTAGAATTTTGATTGGCATTCATCTTGAAATTGGTGATAAATATATCGCTAGATCTCAAGAGATTCAAGAAAGAAATAACTTGCTAAAGGATGCAATTAGAATGAATGATATGCAAGAATTGGTTTCCAGTTGGTCTAAAATATTATCTAATGATTCTAATTCTGATGAGATTTTGGAGAATACCCTTAAAATTGTGGGTCAATATGTTAACTGGATGGAAATTAACTTGTTTGTTTCACCACAGTTTATCAATACTATATTTGCATATTTGAATCGAGAACGAGAAAGAAATACCACTTGTGCAACGTTAGTTGATATAGTTTCGAAGAAAATGCCTCCACCTAATAAATTAGAGCTAATTGCATTATTAAACTTAACTAGCATTATATCCTCCATAGATCTAACTGATGATATAGAATTTATGGAACATGTCTCCAAATTATTGAATCAAATAGGTCAAGAGTTATTATTAGTCCTTGAACATCAACCAGATTTAATTAACCAAGTTAATGAACATTTATACAAGTTATGGCCATTAGTCTTCACATTTTTGGGTCACGAATATGATGATGTATCTCAACATGTAGTTCCATTCATACAACAATTTTTAGTATTATCCAAAAAAAGCCGTCAATTATATTCAGTCGAATTATTATCTACATTATTAAATAAAATTGTGTTGAAAATGAAATATGACGATGATGATGATGGATTAGATGAAGACTCTCAACAACAGTTTTTAGAGTTCAGAGCAAAATTAAAAAATTTTCAAGATGTAATTGCAGTTTTAGAGCCAGATTTATATCTAGAAGCTATTCCAGTCGTTATCAATGAATCAATATTTGATGGAAATCAATCGTGGAGAAAACTAGAATTGGGATTGTACGAATTAAGCAATTTTTCTGATAGTTTAAGAAACAACCTCATTAACGTTCCAAAAGATAAAATAAATCAAAGTAAACCGTACATGATTTTTCAAGAATTTTTGATCAAATTGATCAATTCGTCATTCATTCTTGAAGTCAACCATCCACAAATACAATCAGGTTTTTTTGAACTTGTTGTTAAGCATTATATTTTTTTGAATAATCAAGAAAATAGAAATGAACTTATAATCAAGATCTTGGAAATTTTTACTAGTCCGTTGGGGTTATTTAATGATTGTGAAAGAGTTAGATTAAGAAGTTGGTATTTATTCTTCAGATTTATGAAATTAACGAAACCAAAACTAAACAATGAATCATTAATCGAACAAATCATTGTAAAATTACAACCGTTGTTAACAATAAAAGCAGAATTACCCACTAAAGATGAAGATGATGATGTTGTGGAGAATGGTAATTTCAGTAATCAACAGTACCTTTTCGAGACAATGGGATTATTGATATCATTAATACCAGAGGAATTATCACTTTTGAAGCTGAAATTGATTGATTTAATCTTCCAACCAATTTTTAACGATTTGGAAAAATGTATTTCTATTCCAGAGCCGCAACAAGAACCGGTAATTATATTACAGGCACATCATTCATTAATGGCTTTAGGTACTATTGTCAGAGGATATGATTATGAATCCGGGCTCAAATTTCCCAGTGAGGTAGTTGATAAAGTCAATAACGCAGCACAAGTTGTTTTGATTACATTGGAAAATTTTTCAAAACACGAAATGATTAGGGATGCTTCAAGGTTTTCATTTGCAAGATTTATACCAGTTTTACAAGGTTCAATAATAAGTGGACATTTAACTAAATTAATTACATTAATTTGGTCATCATCGAATCTTAGAATTACAGAATTGAGTGATTTCCTTAGTTTCTTGGGACAAATTGCCCATATATACAGAACAGATGAAAACATTTATCAACTACTAAATAGTTTCCTAACGCCATTATTTCAAAAGGTTTTCCAGGTATTGGATCAACAGGTAATAGAGGATGAACAATTGAGACCTGACGTTTTGAGAGACAAAAATTTCTTGAAAAAAGCTATATTAAATTTTTTAAATTCACTTATAACTAATCATTTAGCAAGTTTATTAATCACAGAAACTAATAAACAGGAATTCCCACAAGTAATTTCCAAATTATTTGAATATTCATACAACTTATCGGACACTGCAGCATCAAAATTAGCGATTGTTCAATTGATAAATTTGGTTAATGTGTTTGGTAACGGTGGGAAAATCAATGATAATCAAGACAAATATGGTGAAGCATTGCCTCAGATTGAAGGAATTGATGAATTTTTAATGGAAAAGGTTGTTAATTTATCCTTTGAGTTACCCTTTCAAAAGCAAGAATTTAATCTAAGTGATGCCCAATACAGATTAATTGCTCAAGACATCGCCATATTATTGAAGACTTATCAACAAAAAAAACAAGATGATTTTATCAAATATTTATCTTCTTATCTTTTGAATATGGGCTCATCTCAAGATTTAATGAGTGAATTTTGTCAAAATTTAATCAATTTGGATTTAAAGGATTTTAAAAAGTACTTTGTTACATTTGTGACTCAAATGAAGGGGAAGTAAGGTATACAATTATAATCCTGTGAAAGAAAAGGCAATGTCGTATAAAAGAAGCATCAAGCATTAATGATAAGAACTTTTTCTAGAACATATGTAAATATGCATTAAATGCAAAACAACTTGTATTCTTATTCCACCTCCAACTCTTTGAATCAACTGTCCTTTGGTAGTTGATTGTATTGCATTCCACACGACAATGTTGATCTCTTCGCAGACAAAAGTGAGCACTCATCTCTACATAAATTTTTTTTTTATGTTTTTTTTTTCACATCCATCAACCAAGCACCATCCACTGCAAAATACCAAGCAAGCAATTATGCCCAAGAACAAAGATGGAGAAGACGTAATCATACCTGCGAAAGATGACGAGGAATTGATGTTAGAAAAGCTTGTTTTTGGAGACACCACCGGTTTTGAAAACAACTTGAGGAAATCGGATAACTTGTATGAGTACTCGGAAGATGATGATGTAAGTGGCGAAGAGGAAGAAGGATATGGCGAAAGTGATGATGGAGCTTTGGATGATGTTCAAGACGATGACTTGTTTTTTATCGATGAAGGGATAGAAAATGAGGTAGATGACATGGATATCGATGTGGTAGGACAAGAAGAGGACGAGGATGAGGACGATGGGGATGAGAGTGACGATGCATGGGAAGATAGTGATGATGAAAAATTGCACATTTCGTTGACTTCCTCAGACAGGTTGAGAAAATTAAGAAAGACACCCCAGGACAAGAGTATTTCTGGAAAAGCATACGTGACCAGATTGCGTTCCCAATTTGAGAAAATATACCCACGTCCACAGTGGATAAATAATATAGAGCACGATCAAGACACGGATAGTGAAAATGATGAGGTAGCAGTTGATGATGCCGTAGAAGATACGCCAAACACAGCGTCGCTTTTGAAAATCCTTTCTACAACGCAGCAGTTCATTGTGACCAAGCAACTAAAATTGATATCGCCATCGAGAATATCAATAACTAGATTGAAAGACGCAAACTACCAAAAGCCGTCAAAGTCGGCTATCCAAGCAATATCATTCCATCCCACGCATTCAATCTTGTTGACTGCGGGATTCGATAAAACGATCCGTATATATCAGATTGACGGAAAGACAAACAATTTCATAACATCATACTATTTGCGCAATTGTCCAGTTATGGCGTGTCAGTTCTCGCCTCTTGCAAACAAGAGTCTTGTGTTTGCAGCGGGCAGAAGAAGGTACATGAATAAGGTGAACCTCAATACGGGGGATGTTGAGAAGATAAGTCGAATGTATGGGCATCAAGATACACAAAGGTCGTTTGAGAGTTTCAAAGTGTCGCCACAGGGTAAGTATGTCGGTTTGATTGGGAATTCCGGGTGGTTCAACTTGCTAAATGGAAGCACGGGACAATGGATCAAAGGGTTCAAGATTGAAGGAACAGTGATAGATTTTGATTTTGCAAGCGATGAGTCGTTTGTGGCAGTGGTGAATACAAGTGGTGAAGTTTGGGAGTTTGAACTCAATGCAAAAACATCTTCGAAATCACCAAATAAGATAGTCCGCAAATGGACAGACGACGGAGGAGTAGGAATAACCAAACTCAAATTAGGAGGAAAGAATAGGTGGTTGGCAATAGGTAACAATAACGGTATAGTGAACATTTACGATCGAAATACTTTCCGGTCGTCGAATCCTAAACCAATCAAAACAGTAGAAAATTTAGTCACATCAATATCAGCACTAGAGTTTAATACTGATGGTCAATTGTTATGTATTGCATCCAGAGCTAAGCGAGATGCGTTGAAATTAGTTCATTTGCCCACGGGATCGGTATATTCAAATTGGCCAACCAGTGGTACCCCATTGGGTAAAGTTACGAGTGTTGCCTTTTCTCCAAATAATGAAATTTTGGCGATCGGTAACGAAGGTGGTAAAGTAACTTTATGGAGGTTGAATCACTATTAATAGGCCTAATCTCTACAAAATACACATAGATACTTTATGACTGTGCGCTTGTCCTCTGCATCAACTATCTCACCATTTAGATTTTGCTCGTCCCACACCATTTGTAGTGCATTGTTTCAAACTCCATGTGAGTAAGAAGAAAAACCGACAAAAAAAAGCAAGTTCTTCAAACGAAGTTACCTTTCATTCTACATCCACCCAATACACAATACACCACAATACTAGACAATGGGTAAATTAGTCGGTGCTCCGTACGTCACAACATTGCAGCTTGCTCGCGTCGTGCGGTCTGAAATACTAACAAGTTATTCTAGAAAGACTCACACACGTTACCGTGATCCAATAACCCATCAGATAACACCAGCTTTGTATCGTGTCCGTGCCCCGTTCTTTTGGCGTAACATGCTTGGTTTGGCTATTGTTGGAAGCATACCCGTCGGTGTATACTGGTACACTGTCCATTTGATGAGCGATGACGATTTCGCGGACATTCCTATTCCGCCTATTGACGATGACGAGTTGAAAAAATTGAAAGCGGAATACGAGGCAAAGAAATGATGGAGGGGGGTTATATTTAATCACGTTTGCAATATGACTTAATGTTTGTTGTTAGAAATATGTGTTTTTTTCTTGTATATATAAAATATAATGATGCTATTTGTTGTTTACAATGATCAAAGAGGATTCGTGAGTAATGCAAGTTCTCTATATTGTGTTTATCTATAAAATTTGCTAATCCACTTCAAAGAATTTAGAAACTCCTCGAACTGGATAAGGTGCATGCTCGCCATTGTCACCATAAGCATCAATTATATCAAGATCATTATTATCATGTTCGCCAGTATTGTTTTGTGACTCTTGTTTAGACGAATTTGTCTGCCTTTCTCTCTCTGACATTGAATATTCGCTGGTAAATGACTTCTCTATTGGATTTATTGAATATGTGACATGTGATTGAATAGAATTGATAGAATTAAATGGATTTGAATTGTTGAATTGCGAAATATTGGTGGAAAGTTGTGCTGGTTGCATTTCATCAGTGAATATTTGTTGAAATGTATTTACATTAGCTGCTTGAGACGAATTACCAAGTTCCAAGTCCTCAGTAAATGATTTCTGTACAGGTTTGTTCATTAGTGGAGCATGTGAAGGATATAAAAATGGACCATTAGAACCATTAGTGTATGATTTCTGTATGGATTTGTCAGCGGGTATTTCATCGGTGAATGATCTTTGTATAGGTCTATTGGCCGGTGTAAACGTCGTTTCTACAGTGTCGATGGGTTGATGATTGTCTGTAAATGATCTTTGCATTATTGGCACTGGTTTTCTAGTAGGTGGATTATACAGGTTCTGCAAAGGAGTACAAGATCTGTCTAGTTCAGTTGGGTGCATTGGATTGTGAGGCACAGCTTGTTGTTCAGGTACTTGTGGATATTCTCCATCATCCATTAATTTAATATGTGATCTTTGTCTTTGTTTAAAGTATGGCAAGCCTAAGGAAGAGGCCAGATTATTACTATTGCTTTGGTTATTGTACAAGTTATTGTTGCTATTAAGCAGTTTTTGTTTATAATTCTCGTTCAAGTCACTCAATCTCTTGTTAAAATAAGCAGTATTATTTCCCTGTAATGTCGAATGCATTTGTTGTGATGGTTGCAATTGATTAAAAGACTCTTGTTTCCGCAATGACGGTATAGATTCTTGTTTTCTTAAGGTAATACTAGATTGATTGGCATTTTTTCTAGTCATATTATATAAAGGTATTGACTCAAGAGATTCACATTCGGCATTATAGAAAGTTTTAGAATAATCTTGGTATCTGGGTAGGCCCGGGGGTTCGTGATCTAATAATGGTAGTTTTGCAATTCTTTCTTTTGATAATATGCCTTGTTCTAACAACTCTTTCTTTGGTTTATGATGGAGATTAACCGCATCAGTGACACTCTTGTTTATAAGATAACAACAATACTCTTTAAAAGTGTTATGGTTTCTATCCTTTAATGAACATTTCAAGGGAATATAAAGGATCATTCCAAATAAGAATCTAACCAAGAATATAGCATAAATAAATACCGATAGACACATAAAACTTAAAATGACGGCTAAATAATAATTTGTTTGAGCAATTTGAACAATATTCTTTAATACATCACCATTTAAATCACCACTAGTGGCGTAATATTTTAAAGTCAAAACGTTAATGACTTGTCTTGGGGTATCTGCTATTAAAATTTGAGCAGCATTATCCAACTCATAATAAGTTAAAAAGCAACAGGAATCAAAAAAATTCCCTTCATCGATACTATTCAATAAACAGAAATAATAGTAAGATTTAATCAGATAAATCTTTCTACATATTGAATTCAAATAAACTAGGGCAATATTTTTGGTACGATAGATATGAATAGCCCAAATCCAATGATATAACAATAAACAACATTGGAAAATAATACAACCAGTAAAAATCCATTTAGCTATTTCATAAGCATATGGTTTATAATCATTACTTGCCCATCTATGGAAAACCAAAATGTTTAGACATGAATAAATATCAACTGCCAATAGTATTACTGATAAGAATACTAATATCCACATATAAAAGTACCAAAATAAAGTTGAACAATTATAATTGTGGAAATCGTTTAAATTTATAACATCAAATGTTGAAACATTCAAGCTATATTTCTCAATAGCTTTTTCAGCATTCAAATGATCTTTGATATTCTTATCTGGCATGAGCGAATGAGTAGCAGTAGTTGCAGTCTATAGTATTTGCATCGGCGATGGGGTGGGGTAGTGGGGGGGGGGGGACAGTGGCTAGTGGAGGGTTGGGATTAAATGATTAATGGAATATGGAATAGGAAGATCTGATAAAAGAAAAAAGAAATATATCTGGAGATGTATGGACTGAGTACTTCAAGTGACCCTAAAGTGATAATGAGCTGGCGATTGATACCAATTCAAATGCTGATATTACTATATTATATGAATGCAAGGATCTAAGTATACACAGTTATATATATAAAGAAATGAGTGGGACGTAGGACGTGTTAATATAACAATCGCTCGTCTGTTTGATCTGAAAACAAAACCTCGTTTGAGAATCTTCGATTTCTGTTTCATTCCAATTCTCAAACACATTGATTTGCGTTGCGTTTCATATTTGTATCAGATTAAATTCAATTGAAAAAGAGTATATTCGAATATTTTGGAGTATAAGGTAGTAATTCTCTAGCATATTCTCCTTTTAAGTTGCCTTTCCTTTCAAATTCTTCTTCGCTCTTCGTTCGTTTTCGCAACGTTTGGTCACGTGCATAATAATTAAACCAATAGAATCAGACGAGAGACGGCTTTCCGCTCAATCCTACCAAGTGATTCAGTACACGCGCTACCAATAGTTGATGGAGCATATTGAGTTATAACCCCACCACTTGCATCAAACAGATAGGATTGAATACTAGACAAATTGCATTTTAAATGCTATTTTTTTTTCTTTCTATTAAAGTGGAAATGGTCACTATGGAAGTAACTTTGCAATTCGGGATAGATTTTATTTGTGCAATACGGCAATTGGTCAATTTTACCGCAATTTCGGAATTATTTATCGACTGAATTAAGACTGTGGCCCCTTTAGTATCGCCACGGCTTTGGCACAGAATGACAATTGCCTGTTTGTAAAGCCTCTGCATAACTAGGTTTAAATCCATTTGATGCTGCTATGGTGATACTCCCATGCTGCATTATATTTGAATGTTCGAAAAGATTATTCGCCCGTGAACTACATAGTTTTTCGGCACCTTTCATCATTTGCAAGTACCTTGTGCATCAAGGTCAATCAGCAGTTTTCCATCTTTTGGAAAACATTTCCAATAAAGCTATCCTTTTTCCTAGAGCGCATTTGAAATAAAGCTATCCTTTTGGGCTTACTTAGCTCATTATGAAGGGGTCTTTCAGGTCTTTTTAATTGTTATTAAATTCGTCAACAACCCCAAGTAATTGTGGTTTTGAAAAAGTCTCGAGGTGATTCCCGGACAAACACTGGATCGAAGATGATTAACATCCCCACTCGTAATTTCACTTCTAATGAGGTCACGTATTTGATAACTGTCTTTCTCAACTAATGTAGTAGATCAAACTTTCGGACTTTTTCGAGGATAGACCATGTTTTGACTGCAAAAAGTTCGAGAGAACATATAAGAACTAAACTTTCGCTTACGTCGGCCTGGTTAATCTTAATTTCAACCGCATATTTGCCAAACCCGATGAAGGAATTATGATAAAAGAATAATAGTCACCGGGTACCGTGGAGAATGGAGAGGCAGGAAAAAGAAAAAACACAGTTCGACTGAACTGCATTCCTGCTTGAAAACCGACATGTGTACAACAACCATATAAGATTATCTTGACAGCAATAGTAAAATGACAAATCAAATGGCGTAATAAGAATTTTACGGCTTGCTGCAGGTAGTTACTTGGAGGTAGTTGGTAGGCAGATAGTTTTCTGATCTGAGACGGAAGAAATTGTCGAAGAGGAATAAAGGCCTGTCAAAAAGAGAGCCAGGCGAACACCAAACTCTCACAGCTCTCATTGACAAAGAAAAGCTACAAGAATGAAAATAAAAAAAAAACGAAAAAATGTGCTGCCAAAAATCCAAACTTGACCTCTTCATTGAACATCATATATCCTTCTTGAATCAATCAATCAATCAATCAATCAGCCAATTCATTAATTAACCGGATGTTATAATGTCTATACCAGTAGCATCACTAGATCAAATAATAAGTCAGTTAGATCAAGCTAAACAGTTGGCACATACGCAACCCGATACTTACTCACAAGTTTTCCGACAAATTTTACCCATTATAAATAATAATCAATCTTACATCATAAAGAAATGGGGTATAAGTTTTATATACGATACTTTTATAAATAATTCGAAGTTGAATCATTCAGACAAAGTGGATTTGTCTATTGATTCGTTAGATACTTTAAATCTTTTAATTGGTTTACCTAACCAAGACATCACTACTTTCCGTCATTTAATTGATATTTCGTCGGTTGTTTATAAATTGGTCTTTCAATACATCGCGGAAAATGATGGATGTAATCAAGTATGGAGTAAACTAACCGAATTAAAAAACTCTTTGGTCAATAAATACCAAACTACCTATCCTTTAGAACCTTCAGATAACTTAGAACATGACTTGTTGAGAAATATTGCCACCAAATTGGACTTGTTAAAATTTATAATGATTGTAATCGATTACCAGTCCAAGACGCAAATTATTGGTGAACCTGTACAAGGAGGATCAGGGTTTTCGTTAGTTAACGTACCTTCAAACCATTCATTAATTAAATATGAAAATATGGAATATGAATCTGTAACTTTATTGAATAATTTGGTTTTGAGAGTCTTTAACCACGATATAATAATACCTCCATTACTTTCGGCAACCTTGAATCACTGTATCATAATTTTGAAAAAGAAACCTCAATATGCACCAAATATTTTGAAGGTCGTAGAGGGTTACGATACAAATAAGAAATTGCAATCAAATTATCAATCACTAGAACAATTCAAATTAGCAAAAAAATACATTGATAGAAATATTAAGGTATTCATTCAACATTGCAAAAAATGTAATTTAATCCCCCCACAGTTTCAAACTTCTTTAACTAAGCAGATGAATATTTTGATTGACAGGGGTACAGAAATTAGAAAAAAGAATATATTTGTATTACCTGAACCAAACTTGAAGAAGAGAAAGTTTGAAGGCTTTTATAACCCTTCTAAAAAGATTAAAGTATTGAACTATAAAAATTTATATACATTAAACGATGTAAATAATGAATTGAACAATTTCGATTTAACTACAGTCCCACAGCATTTATTATCAAATATGGTAATAAATGCCTTGCAGAAGGCTTCTGTGAGTAAATTGTCCAAAGCTTTAGAAATCATAGCAGAAAGATACAAAGATGCGTTAACTAAACCGCTACAGCAGCAATCAATGGCAAGTATGGTGAAACAGGAATTTAAGAAGGAAGCACTTGAAGATGACAATGCAGATCTCGACGAGGATGAAGAAGATGAAAAAGATTTCTATACTCCTGAAACTGCCTTCACGTTACCTCCACCTACAGAATTGTCATTCCAAGATAAAAAGAAGCATATTGCTATAATCATAAAGAATTTTTTCAAATTAGCTAAATTACAGACACCTAATGGAGTATATGATGAATCTGATTCGGAAGATGACGAAGCCAAACTGAAATCCAATGAAATAACTAAAGAATTAACTAAAATTGCGATCAAATCATGGAAAAAGGATAGCTGGATACTACTATTAACTAGATTAGCCACGAGGGGTATGAGAACAAAAGCCGAAGAAGATGGTATAGAGGCCAAATCTCCTGATGATGAAAACAAGCAAGAAATGAGTAATATGATTAGAACAGCAATATTTGATTACTTTCTTGAGAATATTCATGGTAGAATTGACTTGATTATCGAATGGTTGAATGAAGAATGGTTTAGTGAACAAGTTTTCCAACAAGAAAGGAAAATACGTAAAGATGGCAGCAGCAGCAATGCCGTAATATCCACTGATCAAGTACCAACACCTATCTATGATAAATGGGCTAGTAAAGTATTGGATGCAATGATTCCATTCTTGGAACCAAATGATAAAAAAATATTTATTAGATTATTAAGCGATTTACCTGTCTTAAATGAAGATTTGATTTCAAGAATTAAGTCATTATGTTATGATCCTGCTCGTTCAACGATAGGCTTTTTAGCATTACAATTCTTGATTATGTATAGACCTCCAGTCAAAGAAACATGCATTAAAATATTGAATGAATTAGCTGAAAGTGATCAAGAAGACATTAGAGAAGAAGCTAAGAAGAAGCTAGCCAAATTTGGATAGAGCATTGTAATGTATAGGTTAACATAGAATAATCCATAAATAATTTATATTCATACTTTTGCTAGTGTAGTTTATTTTGTATTTTCTGATTTTGTTTGTGACAACTCAAAATAAAAAACTAAAGAAATCATAGCGAGTCAAGAGAGTTGGAGAAAACAAATCAATAATTTCTTATCAACTTTATATTTTTAATCCTCAATTATCCTCTATATATCCCACCAATTAAATCAATCATGAATAGCAACATATTCAATGGCGAAGATCCATGGTCAACGTCAAGTGAGTGGAATGATAATGCGAGCAGTAACAACAATCAGTCGTCAATTACCCCAACGCCTTATCAATCCATGTACGTTACATCATCACAATTGTTGAATAAACAAGAAGCATCGAGCAGCATGATAATTTCTAACGTACCTGAACTGTATGAAACAATACATTCTCAATTGATAGATAAGATTTACACCATAAATGACTTTGAAACACACATTTTGGATAAATTGGTGTCCATGGAGTATTTGACCAATTTTCAAAAGTCAAAGCTTTTGGATACGATATATGATAATAATTTGATGCCCTTGACACTATCCAAGAACTTCTACCAAGTTTTGGGTCTAATTGCTTTGGAAATTGATGTGCCTGGAAGTGGGGATTACGTGACTCTCCAATTCAGATTAAATAATTTGCCTAATTTACCGAGCAAATTTATTGATTTGGTTAAGAGGCAAGAGAAGGAAGATGAGGAGAATAATGATCCACTAATGGCAAACACTTCAGCAACGGAACGTAATGATGAATGGGATACAAACAAAGCGGATCCTATACTTACAGATCATTCTCAACATGTATTGGAGGAAACCGACCAAGCGCAAGAACAACAACCAGTAGACACTAAATACATTGCGAAGTATGTTGAAGATATAAGAGATGAGTTCAAGCCGTTGATCATGGATTCCGATTTGGTTAAGATCAAAGAAGTGCCAGAGAAAGAAGGAATTTTGTTCAAACATATAAATTATATTATCACTCATGATTTAAAATTGGGGAAAGGTGCGTTTTTGGGACCTAAAAAAGTTGTCAGAAGGTATTCTGACTTTGCTTGGTATGTTTAAAGGAAAAGATAATAATTGAGGTTCATTTTTAGGTGGCTACTAACATCAATTTATAGGTTATTGGAGTTTTTATTGGAAAAGTATCCATTTAGAGTGATTCCTGGATTACCACCAAAGAAATTTACGGGTATGTATATTCAATCACAAGGATTTTCAAAGACTGTTGTTAAACTTTAATACTAATATACAAATAGTAGGGGCTTCACCAGATTCTCAATTTTTACAAAGACGTCGTCGTGGATTACATAGATTTTTAAATCAATTAGTGAAACATCCGGTATTAAAAGAGGAGCCAGTTGTACAAACTTTTCTTACCGTCCCTACAGATATTACAACTTGGAAGAAACAGGCCAAGATTGATTATTCGCTCGAGTTTAAAGGCCAGAAGATTCAAACCAATTTTATAAACACCATATGGCCTGCAATCGGTGAAGAATTTTTGAAGAATTGGTCGCAAGCAGAGACCAACATCAAAAGTTTGATTGAAAGATGGACAAAAGTAATTATCATTGTGGAGAGACACGAAAGAAGGCAACAACAAATTAGTTTTGATAATGAGAAACTTGTCGAAATGCTAAATCAGTTCAAGAAATTGGACACAAAGATATACCCTCAGGAAGATAACTCTTCGATGTTACAGAACAATGACATAAATAATATAAATCAATCTTTAACGTACGTTGGAGAATTTTATAACAAGTCTTCCCAAGTAATAATTGATGAAAGCTATATAATAAATACAAAGACATTGGAGAAATTCAAAAATTACATGGATTATTTGTATTCATTACAAGAATTATTTGAGAGAACCAAGAGACTTTCAGCAAATCAAATTGAATCATTGAACAAACGTATCAAAGAAAATGAAGCTAGATTCAAGAAACTAACCACAGAGAATGCCGATGTCAAAGGAACAGATATAGCCAAATTGAGACAATTAATTATAAACGACAAGCAAGAAATTTTTCAACAATTGAACAAAGATTGGTTGATCAAACAATGTTGTTTCAAGGAATTTATAATGTTTCAAGAAACCCAGTACTTGATAAGCGAGATCTGGATTGAATGGTGCAGAGATCGTTACAGATTCCAAGAAAAATTAACGTCACTCCATGAGAACTTGAATAGCGAAATTGTAAATGATATGCCATTAAATAGATAATTATTTAAATAGTTTCTTTCTTCCATTTATTAATTAATTCATGAGTCTTGATATCCAAATTGTCATTAAAATATGTCCTATCCAACACCTTGGTGATATTTAGTTCCTTTTTAGCTTGTAGGAATTTTTCTTCATCCCGTACCTTTAGGCTAGCTAGTATCTTACCGACCTCAATTGCAAGTGACGCGCCTTTTGGGAATGCATGATCAAAACCTAATTGCAACTGACTTTCTTTCTTTTGCGATATTCCATCAAGATAACCTTGTTTAAAATGAGTTCGAACAACATCATTGTTTGCCGATGTTAAATCTTCATCATCCCACACATCTTCATTATCAGAATGCACCACTTCATTTGCATCATCCGTCTTCTTGCAGGCGCAGTTGCTATTATTATCCTTACAGAACATTGCTGATGCTGTTCTTGTGTTTTGTAGTACGAGTAGTTGAATCGAGGCAAAGAAATAAAGACATTGCTAGAAAAAGAGACAATGAAACTTGCGACACGCGGAAACCCGTGAAGATCGGAATTGAGAAACCGAAATCTTAATTGAAAAAAAGAAACCTGGTAGAAAAACAGTAGAAAATTTTCCCAATTCTTTACTACTAACACTAACAATCACTACATCATCAACAACAACGACAATAAATACAGCCGAATTCAAGTGTCGACCCCGAAGCCAAAGCCAGAAGAAATATCCTACAGCCTTATAGATCGTTGCCGACTGATTCACTAGTATAGAAGAGTTTTCATCTGCGTAAAATATCGTTGTTTCAGCGCATTTCAACCACCGCTTTTGCCATTTTATTTATTTACAACCGACCGCAAACAATTCAAACTATTTATTAGTGCTGGCCACTTTCACAACCATATTCAATTGATACATCTATAGAACCCCAATGTCACAACAAGATATAATCACACAGGTAACACCCGACTCGTGCAATTATAACGTAGGCGCCACAAACGTCGGCAGCAATAACGAGGAGTCGGATGTTGACTTCAATTCCAAAATCCATTTGAACATCAGGGGCAAAGAATTCACAATAACGAGAGACGAGTTGATGAGCTTGCCCGAAAGTATATTGCTATGTTTGTTTCCCAATGGAGTGTTTCTCGATGTTAATGGGCAAATAATTACAAATTTAACCGAGGATGATATTGTGTATGTGAATTTCGACCCCAACTGTTTTGCATATATCATTGATGTTTTTACTAAGGCACAGCTAGATTTGGAAGAGATGCCTCAGTTGACTCCTCAAGCTAGCTTTACGGGTGCTAAACATCAACAGGAAAATATTCTCCAAACTAAACCGGCAATCATTGTGTTGAGAGAAGATTTGGATTTTTATGTAGTACCACCGATCGCGGGACTAAACACGGAGGATATGAAGCAATTGAAGTTGGGAGTAAGCGTACAATTGTTGAAGAATAGATTGATCTTTTCAGGATTGGGATATAAGTTTGATGATGATGATGATAATGACGATGCTGAAGTTGAAAAAGTTCAGGATGCAAATGAAAGGGAAAGAGACGGCAGTAAGGGCCTAGGACCTGCTGAACAACATTTATTTGATATGTTGTGCTCACTGGGATTTGAAGTCAGGGATAAATGGGGTTCGCGATCTTTGGAGCCAAGTAAATGCGTTATCAGTTCATTATCTTTGGTTAGATTGAAAACGGCACAACCATCGCCAACACCACCAGAATCTCCATCGTTAACTCCAGTGAATTCAACTACGAGTGTGAATGGTAGATCGAGATCAAGATCAAGAATTGCACAATTGGCAAGTTCTGCTTCAAGGGCAGCATCAAGGTCATTATCGTCAAAGAGGAAACAAGTCGACACGAATCAAACCAAATTATTATTATTTTGGAGAAAACCAGCAAGAAAATGCTGGTGGAGTCATGGTATGGTAACTATAGATGTTGAAGCTCCTGATTTTGTTCAATTAGAAAATCCAGAATCTAAAATGACCGTCAAAGTACATATAAGAAGAGTATGGACTTTAGAATTATCTGTCATTGGTGTTCAATAGCTAATGTATTCCCTTGTAATACTAAGATAATTCAGTTCACTTTAATAGTTTAATACACGTAGAATTTAAGTTCTCATTTTTTCAAGAATAAAAAAAAAAGTTCATCTCTTCAGACGTGTGTGTTGAACACCATCAAATAAACCAATGTCAAACGAATCATACGAACAGGAGAGACTTCATCACACGCCATGGGTAGAGAAATACCGTCCGAGGAGTCTCGACGACGTTGCTTCTCAAGAGCATGCGGTCAAAGTCCTTAAGAAAACCATACAATCGGGAAATTTACCCCATATGTTATTTTATGGCCCTCCGGGCACAGGAAAGACATCCACCATCCTCGCATTGGCCAAGCAACTTTACGGACCGCACTTGTACCGGTCGAGAGTCTTGGAGTTAAATGCCTCAGACGAAAGAGGGATCTCGATTGTGCGTCAAAAAATCAAGAACTTTGCCAAACTCACCGTGTCCAATCCCACTCCCGAGGACTTGCGCAACTACCCCTGTCCGCCGTACAAGATCATTATTTTGGATGAAGCGGACTCGATGACCAACGATGCGCAGAGTGCGTTGCGGAGGACAATGGAGACGTACGCGAGCATCACCCGGTTCGTTTTGGTGTGCAACTACATAACGCGGATCATCGACCCGCTTGCGTCGCGTTGCTCCAAGTTCAGATTCAAGTTGTTGAACAATGAAAATGCGTTGAACAGACTCAAGTACATTGCTGCAGCTGAAGAATTGCAGATGGACGATGACGACACCGTGCTCGAAGAAGTGTTGCGGATATCTGCCGGGGATTTAAGAAAGGCAATCACGTATTTGCAGTCGTCTTCGAAGTTGAGTCAAATGGACTCCTCAACAATCACTAGAGAAATAATACTCGAAACAGCAGGGATCTTGCCGGATGAATTGATTGCTGATATTGTTAAATGCATCAAGTCTAAAAATGACAAGAGGTTGATTGAGAAGATTGATGATATTATATTACAAGGATGGAGTGCTCAACAATTATGTGATCAATTACATGATAGTTTAATAATGGACGATGAGATTGAATCACTAACCAAAAATAAGATATCTATACTTTTGTTTGAAATCGATAAAAGATTGAATAATGGTACTGATGAACATATCCAGTTATTAAATCTTGTTTTACAAATCTCAAAAGTTATGTAAATCACGTTAATGTACAAAATTATTCTAATTGTATGTATTTACAACACAATTTGTAGAGAATTATGGGTATATTGTATGATTTTCTTTTCTTTTTGTGACAACAAACTATAAACTACAAAACCTAGCGACGAATATTACCCTGCTGATTTGACTGTGACTGTTGCGGATGCTGTTGCTGTTGCTGTTGCTGTGGTTGCTGTTGAGCGTGCTGCGGTTGAGGTCGCATATTTTGAAGCGGAGGCATTCCCAAGTACTGAGGGGGTATAAACCTAGCATTAGGATTATTCATAAACTGTGATGGTATTTGATTCGGTGGTACAGGTGGAAAATTAGAACCTGGCGGAGGTGGCATAAATCCATTTGGAAACATTCCAGGTGGTGGGAGAGGCATACGACCTCCCTGTGGAAATGGGAATTGCCGCTGACCTTGACCTTGACCTTGACCTTGATTCTGTTGATTTTGATTTCCTTGACCTTGTTGTTGTGGATTTGGCATCGGCGCTTGGAAACCAGGTGGAAATTTGCTTCCTTGCGGCGGCGGCGGGGGCGGTGGCCCCCTTAACCATGGAGGAAATTGACCAGGTAGTACTTGCTGTTGTTGCATTGGAAGCTGTGGGTGCTGTTGTGCAGGATGCACTGGTTGTTGTTGTGGCTGCTGCTGCTGTTGTTGTGGAAGTAATTCAGGGGAAATTTTATTTTGCTCTGGAGCTGGACCAGTTGATGAAGTCTGCTGCTGTTGCAGTGATTGTTGTCGTTGCTGACGAGAATCATTTTGCTTTCCTTGTTTGAATAATGCAGATAAACCATTACTATTTGGAGTAGACTTTGCCGTGCTTGGTGAGGGTTGGTTAGAATCTTTTTTGTTAAGCAAAGACAAAAAGAAATTATCATTTGAAGCATGCTGTTGTAAAGAAGGATGTCCCGACTTCTGTGTTAAGTCTAATAAGTCACGTCCTAAATGGTTCAGTGCAGCATTTTGTGGTGTCAGTTGTACTCCTTGTTGCTCTGTTTGTTGTTGTTCTTGCTGCTGTTGCTCGGGTTGAGGAGGAAGATGACTTGGTAATGTGGATTGTGGATTCTGCTGTTGTGGTTGTTGCGGACCTCCAAAAAACTTTGAAAATCCCGGTGGAGGTCCAGTAGGGCCCGCAGGGGTAGATTGAGTTGATTTTGAAGTCACCTTCACATCAAGCGGTGATGCAGTGGCATTAGCTGGATTTGAGTCTGGATGTTGGAAAAACGAAGAAAACCTTGAAGATCTATTAGGAGCCATGGATCCTGATTGCGTATGATTGTGATGATCATCTTTCTTACCTTCTTCATCAGATTTAGGTTGATTTTTCATAAAGGAGAAAAAATTATCAACTTCATTACCAGCATTAATAGCGGCATTTTCATCATTTTGTTCCTCATTTTCATTTATAACCTCCCCATTTTTTCTTCGCTCTTGCAATTTCATTTGATACTTCCATTTTTCAAAATCTTCCACTGTTTGTCTCATATTCATCATTGAAATTGTTTCATGTTCTCCACTCTCCGCATTCCCATTCCCGCCAATATCGTCCCATTCTGGTTCAATTTCATCCGGTCCCTCACCTAACAACTGGGATATTTTCTCGCTACTCAAAGAATCCAATTCCAGAGCCTTATTGAACCCCAGAAGACTATGAGGATGATGCGGATGCGACAGCAGATGATGATGATGCTTCCCTCTTTCCCAAGTTTCATTCTGGTGCCTTCTAGATTTCTTCCTATACGTCAAATTACCGTCTCTTTGACCCAAATGCTCCCTCGTTTTCAACCTCCAAAATGACTTTTCGGGCAATTTGTCTCCACATTCAAACAGGTCCACTTCATCTCTTAACTGTAACAATCTTTCCACGGTATATATCCTGCCCATACCCTGTTTCTTGATGGGAACCGTGTTTAAAAACGATTCTTCCTTCTCGCTCTCCTCTCTTTTCCCCTCTTCCTCTTCTTCTTCCTTATTTTCGTGCGCTGATTCAACCAATTCCGGTGTCGATTCTCGTGCAGCGTGAGCTATTGCCGAATCGAGCAACTTCGACAACGCATTGCTCGGGTCCAAGCTGTGTATTGACGATGGCGTCGTCGCTGACTGCGATTGCGTGTGGAGTATGGTATCTTTATCTGATATCGTGACGATTGATGGGTCAACTAACAATGGATTTGAACTGTTGGAAGACATCTTGGATAATTTGGTTTGATGTCTCCTAGGGTTGAATAATCAAATGCAAAAACGTCGTGTAATTGATAGTAAACAATCTATTACTCGCTTCACTGGTATTTTTGGTACAATCTGGTGCTGTGATGTTCCCTTCTCAGTTGAAATTGGTTATGCTGTCTTTTGAACTGAACTGAATTGTACTGAATCGAATCGAATTGAACGGTGGGTATTAATGAATGTATGTAAGGCCAGCCTTTATATGTAAGGGAAAAACAAAAAATTTTTATGACTTTAAAACACACGGTAAACGCACGACCTTTGATATATGCTATACTCTTGAGAGTATGAGATAAGGAATGAAGACCATTCATGATGTAAAAATCGAAATGTAGACTATACTAACTCTAATAATACAAAAACTATTACAGGAAGATGAAATGACCCAATCATACTCTAAACCATAACTAATAAATAATCATAATCATAAAAAGGTAAAAAAAAAACTTCAAAAAACACATAAAACTGTAGCAATTACAACTAACGAATAACCGCTTCTAGTCCCTAATTATTCAAATATGGATAATTCAACTTCATAATCTCACGACACATTATGAACCAGTCAATTTCCCTTAAGTATATAGTGCCATCTTCAAATCTGGTCGATTGTTGCTGCTTTTTCAATTTTTCGTTCTCTTCCCATTTGAATAATTCATACATGAACCGCAAGTTCGGTTGAATTATTATATTTAGTCTTCGAACTCGAACGTAAAGATAAGCTTTAGGTAAAGACACTTTCAATCTTTTCATAACTTCGGCTATGACAACAGTTGCACTTCTACTTACACCAACACGGCAATGTACAAGAATCTTGGTATTGCCTCCACTTTTCTCGTACTCTTCATTAATAAACTTCAAAATACTGGGTAGTTGTTCAGATAGCTCATCAATTCCATCGTCTTCCAAATTATTCACTTTCATAACCGTATCTATTGTTGTATGATGGCGATGATGACGGCTCTTACGTGGGACGATGCTGAACATTTCAATATTTCCGTCTTTCGATTCATCAATGATTATATCATTGTGCCTTTGGAATTTATAACCATTCAACCATGGAAGATTCTCACCAACAGATATGACTTTCTTAATCCCCAACTTGTTTAACAATGGCAAACACAGTGCATGTTTTAATGATCCTAAATATAAGTACGGTAGAATTTTTGAGGGGATCGATCCATCAACCTCTTTAACCCAATCCATTGCAATTGGTTCATCGTCAGAGTCAGAGCTCGAAGATGAGGAAGAATCTTCATTTTCATTATCATCATCTTCTTCATCCTCGTTAGCAATGTATCCCAACTTAATATTGTGTATTTTCTTATTTGGTGAACCCAATAATAATTCATTTATTTCTTGCGAAGTTAAGGTTTCCAATTTAGACCAATCTATATCATTAATCTGAGGACTAAACTTTCTCAATAACGGTTCAACCTTTCTAAGTATCAAAACATCACTGTTGAATATATAAAACGGTCTGCCAAATTTCAAATGCATTTGTAGCATCGCCTCATCAAGTGACAAATTCAATGAATACATCAAATAGCAAAACACCAATAGCGAGCATTCTGTATATCCATCAGAACAATAAATTAATGAATTTAACCCTGAAATCGAATTCAGTGAAGAATACAAATAAATCAATTTACAAGTGTTTATAATCAGCTGCAAATTTTCTCCTTTACAATCCCCAATACCTACGGATCCCAGTGGAGGAAACCCCAAATAATGAAATTCATCTGAAGATTCATGTGAAGATAAAGTATATTTAAATAATAAATGTGATAAATCATCTAGATCAGGAAACGATGCTTCTCCGTGACAATGTATAAACAATCTCCAATTGGCTTTTGGCGATGATAAGAGATTGGGGATATCTCTGGCTTGGAATCCCTTGTTTATAATTGAATTTTCGGGATTATTATATAGGTCTGTAAGGTTTTTTTTTGAAACATTAATTTCCTTGTCTTCTAAAATGTAATGTAACATAATTTGATGATCCCAATAATTGCCTATCCAAACATTTTGATTAATTTTTGTTGCCGAAGACATTTTTGTACTTTCAACTTTTTCATTTAATTGAAAGTCATTACTCCATACTAGGTACGGGTTTTTCAATTCATATAATAAGTTATTGACATCAATTTTCGAATAATGAGAAAATGCAATAAGTGGAGCAGATGATGATGGAGCTGCTACTGGCTCGTACAAACTAGATAAATCATCTTTCAATATAAACACATTGTAGTTCATCAAAGACGATTCTTTCTCCGCGTCTTTGTTCCCCTTTACTACCTCTTCTTTTTCTTGTTGCTGCCGTTCGTACTTTTGAGCTAGACAAAGCACTCTTGCCATTGACTCTATTCTTTCATAATCTGTTCCGTATAGTATAAAATCAGAACATGTGGACAATTTAGCTACTTGAATATTGAAATTACGTAACGATATACCTCTATCAGGATCTAAATTTAAAAAAATTGGTAAAACTTTTAATTTAATACAATCAGCAACTAATTGATCAATAAAACTTTCATCCTTTTTCCAAATCGTCAGTATGATGTCCTTAATTTCTGCTCTTGATACATCAATTTTTTGTAAAACCTCAGTTAATTTCACAGTATTTTTTAAACTAATAGGTAGTGTTTCATCAGTAACACACATCAAAAAGCGAATATTCTTTGGCTTTGATACGTTGTAATCAATGAAAAAATCAGTCGTTATGCCGAGTTTTTGTTGTAATTGCTGTTGTTGGATCAAAAAGAAGGATTTTTGAGCAAAATTGTCTTTATGTAATCCGTGCAACCAAGGAAACGTTTCCTTTGTCTTTGGCAATCTTGAATTAAAATACCAATCAAATACAATTTTCACTTTTTCAATATTTAAAGTCTTTATAAGTAGGGAACAATCTTGTCTATATAATGGTAGTGACTTGTAAAAAGAAGTTGAAGAATCCAAGGGATTGAGATTTATATTTAGCTTTGCAGTTTTCAACTCTATCCCATCACATATATCACAAGAAGTATTCTGGACCTGATCAAATGCACCATCATCCACTGAATTCCGACAATTACCGTCATTAAAACTTTTCAACCTTGCTCTGAATCTGTCACGTTCATAAATTAAATCATTTGAGGAAGAGGAAGATCGTTTAAAGGATTTATGCAAATCAGATGAAGATGAAGGTGGTGTAGTAATTGCAAGTGAAAAATTGGGCAAAG
This sequence comes from Nematodospora anomalae, assembly GCA_030572795.1. NCBI lineage: Eukaryota > Fungi > Ascomycota > Pichiomycetes > Serinales > Debaryomycetaceae > Nematodospora > Nematodospora anomalae. Next base: position 335,291 of record JAJMBC010000009.1, on the reverse strand, counting down.
ATGAATTTGATATTGAATGATGTATCGCTATGCTATTTGTGTAATCATCAGTGTGTTTGCAAGATGCTAAGTCCGATGAGGACGGACAAGCGAATGTAACGTTAGTTTTTGAATCAATTTCTATAGGAAGGCTTCTTTGTGGGGCGGGTCTATAAATGTGAGTACCAGCTGTAGCAGTAGTTGTAGGAGCCGTAGCAGCAAAAGCCGTAGCAGCAGCAGTAGCACTAGTAATAGTAGTAATGTTCAGAGGTGCAGCAGAAGGTGAATTAACATTGGTGTTATGTTTACTTATGACCTCATTGTTACAACTACTGCTGTTGTTATTATTATCATTACCGCTATTGCCTTTATTATTAGTGGAAAGAGATGATGCTTGAGAAGATACCTGTATACTTGGTATATTAGCTGTAGTTGTCATATGCAATTTGTTGAATTCAGTAGGATGCAATATAAATCATATGGGGGATAAAAATGAAAACGGTGCAATCAGAAGGAGGAACTAGTGTGACTCTAGTATTAACTTGACATACGATGTATAAATGTGGTATATGTGGTATATGTGGTATATGTGGTATGTGTGATATGTAGTTGTGTTGTCTAAGATATGTGTTATGGATATTGAATTAAATAATAAAAATGCGTTGAGCTTTTTAAGAATTATATGTTGAATACGGATAGATGTCAAAATGACAAATAGAACCAAGCAATTATTTGAACAGTCGCTAAGGAAGTGTTAGAAACAGGTGCAGCCTACTGATTGTGGATTACTAACGGTAAAAGCAGTGGCTAAAGTGGATATCACACCTTGGATGTAGTGTAGTGTACTGGAACTGTTTTCTTATCATCTAAATTTTTCTGCTCTTTTTGTTCTCCTAGTTTTGTTAGCGAGACGACATTTTTTAACAAGGTATAGACTATATACAGGTTGCAGACATTTTACTGCATATAAATCTAATTTTGTCTCCAACCTATTTACACGACAACAATGACTATGACTATGACTATGACTATGTCCATGTCTATGTCTATGACTATGACTATGACTATGTCTACGACTAAGTATATTACTGTCTATACTATACCATCCTTATTCAAGTTTGACAACCAATGTACAATAACATAGAGAAATGCGAAAGCGCAGTTGGCCATATTCGAGTACTATGTTCTGTACACCTTCTACTTTGTCGCCAATTCCCTTATTCTAGCGCAGAATTAGACTTTTTCAACCAGCTCTTTTCATTCAATTCAGATGAGGTTAGATCAGCATTTATTCCAAGTCTGTTCGATACTCGATGGATGCACCAATCTACAATTCTGCTCACCTATTGGAGACTTCAGTGGTTAGTAAAAGGCTAATTTGTCTAGCTCGAATTGCCTAGAAATAATTCAAAGGCAGTGTTTGATGTGCATGCAGTGTAGAATTCCTTTAGGTCAACCAGTAAATTGATATGCGCTAGTTAGTATGCTCTACCACGGTTATATGGCACCGATCTACCTTCCTCCCCACCAATAAATAATTGTACTCTCAATTTGGTTTTCATGGCTCAAGTCAATCCCAAAAATGAAATATGGTCATAACTGCATTCTACAACGATAATTTGAAGAATACATGTGAAGACAGTTAAAAATCAAATAGATACTATTTATGTATGTAGTTTTGATAGCCTTGTAATTATGTTGATGGAAAAAGTGGATCGCGTCAACTACTCCACTGATCAGTGGACGAGCAAGAATTGCAACCTCAACAGCAGTTTTTTTCTCTTACGTACTTTGTTACACTCTCTATCATTCTCTTGTTCAACAAGATCAAATATCAGTTAGATTGTATTGCACTCTTTTTCGTTCCTATTCCTTTGTCATCAAAATCTAGCTAGTTTCCATTTATTAATGATAACGCTTAAAGACATCCTCAATTACTTTCACGGCCCAAATTCAAAATGCAACAGAATATCCTTAGGGTTTGTACCAACCACATTTCACAAATGGAGAGTCTCAGACGTTTTCCTCTTTATTATTCTCGTTGTACTATACTTCGTTGTATATGCCATCCCGCCGTTCCACAGACAATTCTATTTGAATGATATAACGCTCCAACACCCGTTCGCCGAAAGAGAACGCGTTAACAACCTCGAATTGTTCATATACAGCACCTGGATTCCCTTGGCCGTAACACTTGTCCTAACGTTCGTATTAACGACTCCAAAATACAAAATTTACAACACATACGTCGCGTGCTTGGGCTTGGTGCTCTCTGTTTTATCGACCTCTGTCGTCACTGATATCTTGAAAAATTTCTTTGGCCGCCACCGACCAGACTTTTTGGCAAGATGCCAGCCCAAACCTGGCACACCCGCCGACGTGCTCGTGTCGATTGAGGTGTGCACTTCCAAAAACATGGACCGCTTGCAGGATGGGTTCCGGACGACACCCTCGGGACACTCGTCGATTTCGTTTGCAGGGTTGTTTTACCTCACGTTGTATCTCATGGGTCAGTTGCAGAGCACAAACACAAGAGTGGGCAGCTGGAGAACCATTGTGTGTTTTATTCCAACGTTGGGGGCGTGTTTGATTGCCTTGAGTAGAACCGAGGATTATAGACACCATTTCGTAGATGTTTTTATTGGCACTTTGTTGGGTTTGATGATTTCTTCGTGGCAGTATTTCAGATTGTTTCCAAGTGTATTTGATGCTAAGTCATATAGTAATTTAATAATGATTGAGGGAGAAAGAGAAGAGGAGATAAAGAATGATGAAGCGAATTACACTAGACTCAATGATGTGTAGGTATATAGTCTAAGGAAGAAACGATTGACAGGAATTAAAGAAGATTTGAAATGCATGCATTTCAAGTACATTCATTCAATTGGATTAAAACACTATATAAGCTGAAATATTCAAATAATATATTGAAGCTGTTCTAACTAAATATAAAAAGCTTTCAACGGTTGAATCTATATTAGGCTTCAAAGCGCTTAAAACTCATGCTTGTTAATATAATAACACCAAGATTAAGTAAAAGATTAAGTTTCACAACATTTAATATCCAATAAATTATCACTCGAAAGAGACGAACTGGGGTTCAACATATGTCGGTGTTCTTATTCGACTATTTTATTTTACATAAATATACATCCTATACTGGTTTTCACATCAACGTAGTTCGACCGCCGATTTCACTACTAGGGGTACCGTCAGGCATGTTTCCATCTCTTGCATCTACAAACTGTGCATATATCTTGGCAAGCTTGGCCTTTTCCGAGTGGGAAATCGAAGGCTTTGTTTCCCTCAAACTTTGAAGGAAGTTTGCCTGCGTGATCACCACTTTTTGATCCATAGATTTACTCACCGTTTTAGCCGCATTGTCATCATCATCAGCCTTAATGAACTGTTGAATCTGATGCAATAATTTGACTCGTTCTGCAGATTTCATCTTTTTCTGAGAATCACTACTTATTTTGAAAAACTCAATTTGGGAAGCATCATTAGTATCAATAGGTTTTGTATCTTCTTGCTCTTGTTTTTCCAACTCTTCTAATTTTACATGAACAGCCTTCAAATACGCATTGTATCCCAATCCTTGCATGTCTGCACCACTAAAGCCAACGGTTTTTTTGGCAATCTCTTCAAGATTCACATCCACATTCAAATTCATCTTGGTGGTAATACTCTTCAAAATGTCTAATCTGTCTTCATAATTGGGAATGTCACAAATAACACTTTTATCCAACCTACCAGGTCTTAATAATGCACTATCAATCAAATCGGGCCTAGAAGTAGCTGCTAGTACGTATACCCCATCTAATCCCTCTGCACCATCCATTTGCGTCAACATTTGATTGACCACACGATCAGTCACACCGGTGGAATCGTGACCTCTCTTGGGTGCTATAGAATCAAACTCATCAAAAAATAAAATACACGGCTTTGCCGCTTGTGCTCGCTCAAATAGCTCTCGCACACTTTGCTCAGATGCACCGATATACTTATTTAAAATTTCCGGCCCCTTTATCGAGATGAAATTCAATCCACACTGTCCGGCAACTGCACTTGCTAATAACGTTTTACCACATCCTGGATACCCATAAAGCAAAATGCCTGAACGCAATCGTAATGGACAATTGGCAAAGATCGGAGCGTACCGTGTAGGCCATTCCAATGTTTCCAACAAGATTTTTTTGGCTTCAGTTAATCCACCAATATCAGACCAATTAATTGAAGATTTCTGTAATTTGACACCACGTAAATTTGAAGGTGTGTATCCAGATAATGCCTTTTCTATATGTACAGAATCTACTGCTTGTGCGTCGCAAAATAAAACTTCGTGGTATATTCTATCAGCCAAGATTTTTAAATCATTAGGTAAATACCCTTCAGTTTCGCTAACTAAATCCATTAAATCGACATTGATCTTACAATCCAACTTCTTGGTGATGTAATTTGTCAAAATTTCAAATCTTAGCGCTTTGTCGGGTGCATTCAAATGGATAAAATTCTCAATCAAATGAGAGCCCAATAATAATTTATTAATGGATTCTTTGGATGTGGCAGATAATAATATAGACAAATTGGAGTTGTTCTGATTATGAATCTTTTCCAATTGAGAAATTAGGAATTCAGTCAATTGATTTGATTTTGTGGCATCCATATTTTCCATTTCAACATTCATTAATTTATCTATATTATCAAGTATTAAAATTGATGGTTTATTCCATGAGCATTGTTGCAACCATTTGGAAATATAATTCTTGGATAAATTCTGGAAATTCTCATTCATTAATGAATCACATGAAATATATTTTGTGAAAAATCCATAATCTTGTGAGATTTTATTGCTTATTAATTTCAACAATAAAGTCTTACCACTACCTGAATTACCGTAAATTAAAGTACCAGTATTCTCAGACGTTGTGAACGATTCCATTATTTCCTCAACAGTCTTCTCTAGACCAATCGCTTCAAGGCGTTCATCGTCTGTTTCATGTTGGATAAATGATTGTGGCCGTAACAATTCATCACCCAACTCTAATTTAATTAACTTCTTAGTTTGTAAATTGTACGGCTTAATCCACGCATTGTAGTCATCATTTTTCCTAAATTTTAATAACCCTCCATGTGGTAAAATATTTGGGATTATAGGAATTTTGGTGTAGTTGGTCATTGATGAAGTTGAAATCTCTGGATATAATGTGTCAGTCAATTGTTGTATGGTCTTATTACTCTTGGTCAGGTTAATTTCTTTATTCTTTCTAGTTTGTACAATATACGGATGAATAGTGAATGTGGTTGGACGTTTTGGTAAAGATTTCACAGCTGGCTTCAACACTATTATATTACCAATTTGGTTTTCTATGCTCAATGCCACAGCTAATTTTGAGGACACAGCAACATTTCCCTCGAGTCCCTTTTTATAATCAACAATTCTGGCCACAACTCTTTTGTTTTCTTTTACATCCTTCTCATTATCTAAACCAGTCGCTTTATTTTCATTTGGACCGGGTATAATTGATACAGCAACATACAGCTCATTGAAGCCATCAGGCAATTCATCAAGGTCCATGTAAACTCGGTATCCTTTATCATCTACGTCAGCATATAATTTTTGAGGTAACGAGATTCCTCTTTTCAAAACCAGAGGCAAATTTGAGTAATCTTCCTTCTTGGTCTTGGCACTCTTATTACTAGTGACACTCTTTGCACCATTCACCTCCTTTTCCCTGACTTTAGGAGCGATTGCTATTTCACAATACGGAGAAATCTTAGCGTAGGAATGCAGATTTGTACCCAAATCAGTAACGAGTAATTTCGCAGAAGTCGTCGAACTTGGATAGACTACCAAGATTTGATTCAACGCAACACATCTGGTTTGACTCAATAATTTATCCTCAATGGACTGTGCGTGCAATTCAACCAACTCCCAATCTGAGCTTGTCATTGGTTCTAAATTAATATTTGTGGCTTCATAGTTACCCAATTTCAAGTTTATGATGATTGATGATTTATCGGCCAAATGTAATGATTGCGCAAATATAGGGTCTATTTCTAATGTTTGCAAGGTTGATGAAGACATTCCAGACCAACCAGCATAATACTTGATCTTTTTGGCGGTGGGAGTTGTAACGATTTCTATTATAACATCTTGAACTTGAATATTCGCCGTGAACAATAGATTGGCTAAATTGGAAGGTAAATTGACTAAATTGGATTTTAGTGTTTTGTATGAAACAGTAGCTCTATGGTTATCCATGGTCAAAAGAGCTTTATACACGATTTAATACTTTGGATATGTAAAAATGAAAGGAAAACGGGTTGGTGAAATATATTTCTCCAGGTTTCAATACTTAATAAATCAGGTTGTTGATTGATCGAGTGAGAAACAATAATATGGTAATAGTAATAGTAATAGTAATAGTAAGGCAATACTGCTACTATTACTACTAATAGTAATTAAGCTTATGAATTTGATGGTGGGGAAGACAGAGAGAAAAGCAGGGTAACATGAAAAAAAAATATTAGTGAGACTATATTTTACCGAGGAATAGCATCAAATCAAATACATACCCTCCGCTTTTAATGATAACCTCCACACCAGGTGTCAAGTTGAAATGCAGTTAATGTAAATAAAAGCTTTATTGCTTTGCATTTATATCTTCGTTTGGTCAAAATTCTATATAGCTTAATGAGTTGTAAAATCCGCCGAATGAAAGCATTCCAAGGAATTTAGCTTTTCTTGTACAGTAGGTCGTATAGATAATAGGATTTCTTCGGCAATAGCAATGGCGACTAATGAGATAGTCTTAATTGGACGGTAGCTTGCGTCGTCATGAATATCTATATGTGATGATACATAAAGAAAGAATTGAGAAAGTCATAAAGACACTTCAATCACTGGTCAATGTATGACAATAGAGTCAAGGGTAATGCAAGAAAGGTATCGCTACTTCTTAACAGGCATTCAGCCACCGTGTGAAGAAACTGAGTTGTTGTGGCGCTTTTGATCTTGTTGGATCGTGAAACTGTCTTCTCAAGTGGTAGCGATAATAGTCGTTTATCACTCTTCAAGAAAGCATCACTCCACTCTAATCATTAGGTGTTCTTAGATAAAAGCATCTGTATAATAAATTATGTACTTTATAATTGACCACACAATAAGCTCATATCACGTTGTGTTGATTTCAATAGTCGGTGATGGACGAATGAAATGCAATAGAGACCGACCTAATGGACTTGAAAACCACAGGAATGGATATGCATTTTGCGCAGTTATGAGTAACAACAGAAGATGCAGCAAGGATAGTGAGCGTATGAGAGACGAATATTTAAAATTGCCCGAACAGATTTCGCAATTGCTCTGTATTCATTATACGCATAATCCTTGCTGGGAGCTCTTCTAAACATTTCTCCTTGGTCAACCGTATAGAACCGTGCTTTAAGAATTGTACATGGACGTGTCTATTATAGTTTTTCCAAGTTTTGAAACCTCATATTAAACTCGATAGTACCTCTGTTAGAATTTGGGCTTTGGCCCCTTTCAAGAATTAGATATTTGAAAGCTCAGTACTACAGTGCGTTATGTATTGATATTTCAGATAATTCGCGTTAAAGATGAATTGAAAACTTGAGCTCGTCCAACTTATTTCAAAAATGTGAATTCCTGAATGGTGTGAAAGTTTAAACTAAAAGCCAGTGGAATAACCTTGACTACTTCATAATCTAGTGAGCCTGCTCGGCGGCCGGTTCCAATACAACCATTTCGAAAATGCGATTAAATATGCACACCATCTTTTTCAGCAAATTTGAATGTATACTTGACTTGTTACGAACATTAAAAACTCAAATAGAAACAATAAATCGCTCTTGCTGATTCGCATACGAACCAAACTTTAGAAGTATTAGGAAGTAGACTCCCCTCATAGACAACTACTCAGGTAAGTTTTAGAAAAGGGTTTGATCTTGATAAAAGTTAACCGTTATCTCCCACACAGCAAAAGTCAACAAGCTCTTTCAATATGCACCTCATAAATATACTTCATTAGTATTTGCATTAATCAATACCTATGTACAAGAAAGAAAAGAAAAAGTCCCCAAAACCCCAAAAATTCATTTTTTGTTGTTAAATTCTTGAAACCTATCAAACTCGTCATCTTTACTATTTTGTAAATCTTCCCACTTCTTTCGATGTTTCTCTTCTTTTTCCTTTTTAGCCTTTTCAACCATTTGAAGAGATCTTCTTCTCAAGGATCGGCATTGTTCCCATCCTACAATATTTCCCAAGAAAAATCCGCCCATCGACCAGTTTAATGATTTACTTGGATTCTTATGGATCAAAAAGGTAACTACCCCCAAGACACCCATTGCCTGGAAACCAGTAATCATCGCTTCTCTAAAACATGGCATAGTTATAAACCTATCCACTGTGAAATCCGAAAGGTGTAGACCTTTAGCTGCATCCACCAATGTTGGTTGTTTAGGTAGCTGTTGAGACAGTGCTTCCGAATCATCAAATTTCGGCGGGAGGTCTTCTAAAAACTGCTGTTGTTTTTCCTCTGGTTTATACTCAGTGACAATTGATACTTTTGAAGGCGGTTGTGGTGTACTACCTCCCCCGAACCAACCCATATTTCGTTTACTCTCTATTTCAGCAGGGGTGATATGTTAGATCAATGAAGAATAAAAAAATCGTCGAACTGTTTCGTATTGGTTCCCAGTACTTAGTGTGCATATAATTCACACCAGAATCGTAGGATTTTTTTTGGCTTTCAATATTGGTAATTGAAAATCATCAACAAGTTATTTCTGACAAGGAGAATTGAAAAGTTCAATTGGCGCTGAAGACGTGTTGCATTAATTATCATTAATATAAATTATTTTGCGTTATGCTTACACCTGATTTATTTTTAGACCCGCAATTGAAATATTGGGTTTTGTTACCAATATCATTGGCTATGGTGTTGGTGGGTTTACTTAGATCTAATGTCACTTACCTATTACAACCACAGCCGAAATTAGAGAGTTATAAGATAGTAAGAGAAAGGTATGTGTAGCTGCTTGCAGTCGTTGCCATGGATATTCTTACTAACAATCGTATTAGACAATTTCTACATAGAGCAAAATGCTTTCGTGAGAATAATAATGTATTAACACGACAAGAATTTGAGACTAGAAAGCTGTATTTTATAAATAAATTGGAGTCTACTGAGTTTTACGCAAAAATAGAAACTGAAAATGATAAGTTCTCAGCATTAGATCCAACGCAAAATGAAGCTTTAATGCAAATGGCAAAAGGTAATTTATTGAATTACATTCCTCAAACTTTAATTATGGGATGGGTGAACTATTTCTTTGCAGGGTTTGTCATCATGAAGTTACCGTTTCCATTAACTGACGGATTCAAGAGCATGCTACAAACTGGTATAGCTACCCCTGATTTGAACGTGCGATATGTTTCTTCCATATCTTGGTATTTCGTTAATTTATTCGGGTTGCGTCCTGTTTATTCATTGCTTATGGGATCAAGTCAAGCTGATGAACTAATCAATCAGCAGCAACAACAACAAGTGATGCCTAATATTGGTGGTCCTGGTGGTCCAAAAGTTGATAAAGTTTTCAAAGCTGAAGCAGAAAACATACAAATTTTATCTCACGAATCTATATTCGACGGCATAGTTGACAGATTTTTAGAGAAATATAGCTAGTGTGTAATACAAATATAACAGATTATTACTGACTGCCCGACTGACCGACTGATCTACAATTGGTGTCATTCTATGTACCAGATCACAGTATAGTTCTTTCTTGATTTTTCAATTTTTATTCTTTTTTTCTTTCACTTCTGCAGAAAAGATGCAATCTACTAGGCATCTTCTCTTTATCAATTTCATACCTCTATAGACACTCGAACGCAATGGCACCTCCAGCAACAGTTATATGTATCGGGATGGCAGGTTCCGGTAAAACCACATTCATGCAACGTTTGAACTCATATTTACACACGGAAAAGAAGCCACCGTACGTGATCAATCTCGATCCCGCAGTTTTGAAAGTCCCATTTGGAGCGAATATAGATATCCGTGACTCGATCAAGTACAAGAAAGTGATGGAGGAATACAACTTGGGTCCCAATGGGGCGATTGTAACTTCGTTGAATTTGTTCGCCACGAAAATCGATCAAGTGATCAAATTAGTGGATAAGAAAGCTGACAAAGTATCTAATGTGATTATAGATACACCGGGTCAAATTGAATGTTTCATATGGAGTGCAAGTGGGTCTATTATAACTGAGGCCTTTGCATCTAGTTTCCCCACCGTCATCGCCTACATTGTGGACACTCCAAGAAATACTAATCCAACTACATTCATGTCGAATATGCTTTATGCGTGTTCTATTTTATACAAGACTAAGTTACCCATGATTGTAGTGTTCAACAAGACCGATGCCCAGAAGGAAGATTTTGCCAAGGAGTGGATGATGGATTTTGAAAGTTTTCAAATGGCAGTTAAACAAGACCAGGAGCTAAATGGAGAGCAAAATAGTGGGTACATGAGTTCTTTAATCAATTCAATGTCTTTAATGTTGGAGGAATTTTATTCGAATTTGGATGTTGTGGGAGTAAGTTCATATACTGGATCGGGGTTTGATGAGTTTATGAAAGCCGTGGATAATAAAGTTGATGAATATAATGAGTTTTATAAAGCCGAAAGAGATAGAATATTGAAAAAGAAAGAAGAAGATGAGAAAAAAAGGCAAACTAAGTCATTAAACAAATTAATGAAAGATTTGGATATGAAGGATAAAAATGATGCCGAAGTGTTGTCGGATTTTGAAGATGATGGAGACGAAGAGGATGAAGAGGACGAGAATCAAGGTGAGGTATTAAGAGACGAAGATGAACCAGAAAGACAATATACATTTCCGGAAGACCGTCAGTCGGAACTCGATCTCAAGGCAAATGCTGATTTGCAAGCTTATTATCAAGCTGCGATGGAAGCAACTGCAAAACCAGTATCTTCAGAAACAGCGGAAAATATTGCAAGATATATAAATCGTCAATGAAAACTATGTATATATTTTTATTCTAATTGTCTATTGCACTTAATACACCATCAATATCATAGGGATCTTGCCATTCTTTTTTGAATATCAAGTGTGGTTTGTGTTTTGCCAAATGTAGGATAGTTTTACCGAATTCAGAATTGCACCAGGCAAACCAACTACGTGTAAAATCCTTACCTTGTTTAATATTCACATTTACACTTTCATGCATTAACCCTAATCCAGCGGTGTTCTCCATAACCATTTCTAAACTTGATAATATTTCTTCATCGTCATTTGAAGTTCTTATTTTTACTAGCAATGACATTGGCCAGGCGTTTCTAATACCTATATGGGGACCGCCTATACCTTCAAAGTACGAGCCTTTTAAATAATATGGATTTCCTGCCTTCGAGAGAATCATTGTTCTCGTATTTTGATAAATTTCATCATCTAATGTTGTATAACCCATATCAGGTATTGACAATAAAGATGGGATATTGGCATCGTCCATAAAAATGGCACTTCCATACCCATCTACCTCATATGCATATACTTTACCGTATCTAGGATGGTCCACAATTCCAAACTTCTCGATTCCTGAAGTCAAGGACTCAATGAAGTTATCAGTATATTTGATCAACATTTTAGCATCTGAAAGAATTTCTTTGTCCAAGAAATTCTTTCTTACTCTTTTCAACTCCGTTAGCATATGCATGTTTGCAGGTATAAAGAATTGTAAAATTGTAGCATCATCACTAGGTCTGAAAGCACTTCGGATCAATCCAGTACCAAAATTCACCGGATTACCCACACCTCCCAATGGTAAAGTTTCAGAGCCAATATTGGTATTTCTTTGGAATGAATAATAAAAAGGCAATGCTTGGCCAGTCTCTTCATCAAAGGATGGTTCGCTTTCCCTACTTAATACAATTAATATCTTCTCGAAAGCTCGAAGCCAATGACTTGTAATAAACGAAGTATCACCACCAGAATTTTCAAAATATTCATTACTTAACGTAAGAAATGAGGCCAAAGAATCTAATTCATATTTACATTCAAATACTTGTTTCCAATCCGGTCTTGGTTGCACTTGATCAAATGCCGTATTTCCGTGTTTAACTCCTGATCCAGGTGGAGGATGAAATGCATTACAATATGGAGAGTTGATTATGTAATATGCCTGGGTATTTATAGCTCCTAAAATTAACTCCCGTAGACCCTTATCGTATTTGATCATTGGCTGGTACACCGATAATTGTCTTGCTGCATCTCTAAGCCATTCGGCATGGATATCGCCGGTGACGATAAATGACTGCGGCAAAAACTCTTTCGTATCGCCCTCTTTGGCTTTCTTGTGCCACAATATAGTTGTATCCAAAGTATTAGGTAAACAGTTTTCAATTAATCTCGCTAAGTCAGGATTCTCCACTTTGTTTTTCAAATCGCTGATAACCTTCTCTACGGCTTCAGAAACAAACGTTCTACATTTTGGAGCAGGTCTCATATATGGGTATTTGCGTTCTCCGCTTGAATATGGGGGATGTCTTTGTTGAGAATAAGAAACATAATCAGGACACCTATGTACTTTCTTGTCCATATTCTTCAAGAATGCTTCATTGATTGGAGCATCTTTGTACAAGTCATATCTGTGATTTTCTAAGAGATCATTTGGGGAATATTTGGAATCTTGGGATTGTATGAAATATATGTCGTCTACCGGAGAGGCAACCTCGTCAACCGGACTTCTGTAGTTTGATAATATTGAAAGTATTATAAATACGCATAATAATGCTAATATGGGTCGTATTATTTTCGGTACTCTTGATTGAGAAATCATTGCCATATAACTTGCGTCGAATCAATGCTGGTTTCTTCGATTGAATCTAATATGGAGATGAGATGATGGTCAAGTCTATCTGTTCGTTTAATTTTGTTTGGTGGATATGATAGATAAAAATGCCCAACACAATTGATTAAACTCACAATCAATCATAACATAAACTACGTAACTACCAAATGTATACAATTACTATCATTGAATAACTCAATCATTTTGACTTTGACTGAAGTCACTTTTCGGGCTCAAAAAAGTATTCTCGCGTCATAACGATAGAGGGTTGGGGCTTTGGAACAAGTTTATCATTTTGCTGTTGCAGAATTTAACATCAATCCCACCATTAGTCTATTAGGGGTGTGCCTATTAAGGATATGTACAAGAAATCAGATCTACGTGGTTGTGTCGTCGTCGCCAGTGCAGTCTAAGGCAAAAGATATAAAGCATCCTTCTGTTGATTCTCTTTCACACGGACCAACTCTTTTGAAGCCAATTTATCCATTATTATAGAAAGATTATCATTCTGCTCCTTATGTTTTGCTAACTTCAATAAATCTTCATAAGCTAGTGTCGATGAGTAAGTATTGTTGTTCATCACATCATACATCAACGCTTTCAACTTGGCATTTTGCAAAGACAATCTTGCTCCAATAATCTTAAATGACGAGTCATCTAATAATTTGATAAAATCTTTATGATCTGTATCCAACTTTAAAACATTTAACATATAAAAATTGGTAAAATGTAAATCTAATGGTCTAGTGCTGCATATTTTTGGCCCATCTTCGTGTTTTATGTATTGACTTGTTTTGTAGAACCTCTGACTTAGTGACGAATCATTAGGATCGATCTCTTCATTTTTGGACGTATTTATTATTTGTACAGTGTTTTCTATGCTGATTTGATCAACTAAATCGTCCTTACTGTTATTTATTTCATCCCATGGTCCATTTTCTAATTGTCTATTGAATTCTGCATCTGTTGGGATTTTTTTATAAAAGGAATTTCCTTTCAACGCTAGGTTAAACAAATCAATATGTTTTATGCTCGAAAACTCATAAAATGGAAAGAATTCCTTATTCAAGTCACGAATCAGGTATTGCATTTTGATGTGTGGTTCATTCCAATGCTCCAAAGACGCTGTAGAAAACAATGAATCCTGCTGTTTTAAAATGATCACTATAGGAGCCTTCTCATTGAATCTTTGGCAATAATATTTGAAAGATTGCTGATGTATTCGTTCTCTTGGAACTGAAGTTAATGGAATAAAATATGAGTCTAGTGCCGATTCTATACGATCTGCGTATAAGCCGTCTTTTTTACTAGTATTAGGATGTTTGGATAATAAGGGGTTGTCTACCGTTTGGCTTTCGATTCTATTGAACAATTGCTTTGTTAAATCTAACTCATAACGTCCAAAGTTTATAGGATTTAGGTAAAGATGTTTTTCTCTATTTCTATCATTAATGACCCAAAATCCCCTCCTTCGGTTTTTATTTAGCACAGACCATCGTTCACTTATTACATTTGAATCTCCTGCTTCCCTTATATATGACCCAATCTGTTTTTTGTATAGTGAATTTTGATGACGAGATAGATATTTGTATATATTTAGTAAATGTCGTACCAGACGGGGTAATTCTCCTCGGTGAGACATGTTATGAGATACGGTATTCGTGCTATTTCGAGACGTTGCTCCAGAGCTATGTGGGTGCAATCAACTGATTCTTGCGAATGCTTCTTTCTTCACAGATCGTTTTATTCTGTGTGTTCGTCTTGTTTCGATGGGGAAAAACAAACTTTTATGAACCACCAGTTTATCACCACTTTGAGTATTCTATCACAAGGGACCAGGTATGATTAAAAGAGCAATTACTAGGAATTTAATAGCAGTGAAAAGATACAGTAATCAGCTATCCGGAAGATGTACTGTTCCAAAATTACATCATCTCACTGCCTTAAATTCTCCCATCTTTTCAAGATATCAAAGTAGCTCGACAGAGCTTACAGGACAACAGAGCGAGTTAATGATTCAATTTACGTGCAATGTATGCAATGAAAGGTCAACACATACAATGTCGAAACAAGCTTATAACCATGGTACAGTGTTGATACAATGCCCCGGGTGTAAGTCAAGACATTTGATTGCCGATAATTTAGGATTTTTAAGAGATAATAATTTCAACTTGCAAGAGTACTTGAAATCCAAAGGCGAAACAGTTGAAACCAACCCTAATGTAATGGAATTTGAAAGCTTGCCGGAAAATTTAAAGGAGACTTTAGCAGGTGCTATTAAGAACGACGCTCCATCCAAACAAGAAGAGGTCTTGGATCTTCCAGAATCTGATGCGAAAGATGATGAAAAGAAATAGAATAGAATAGTTCGTATTTTTTCACAACTTGATTACACTGCACGGTTTTAATCAGCGAAAGATTACCCATCAAGTTGGTTTATATTATACGTTATCTCTGCAACAACAGCAACAGTTATATGTACATAGTCATTGATTGCAAAAAAAAAGCGAGTAGAACAGAAAAACATTTTCGTAGTTCATCTTCCCTTCATTTCCAACTATCAAATCCTCGAGGGAAAAACTTCCGACCAGTTAGTTCCATTTCTTTCTAGACCCAGCTTATCGGACAATGTTAGCAAGGAATGGTATATTATTAAGGTCTCGAACAGCAGCTTTGCGTTTGAGCTTGACCAGGTTTAATTCAAATATTTCAAAAGAAGACAAAACGATTTCAAATGGAAACGAAATACCAATAGCACAGGACGATGGAAAAGAGGATGGAAAAACCATTAGCCATTTAAGAGATAACTTTCAAGAAAAGATAAAAAAAAACAACGTAGAATTAGAAGACGGCAATTTAGCTAAAGGTGGTTTAGACACAAATGATGTAGTCAACAAATATAAACATCAGCTTGAGCAAAAAGCCAAAGAATTGGGAGTATCTGACATTTTCCAATTAAAAACAAAATTCAAAAATCAAATTGAAAAAGTGAAAATTGAATTAGGTGGAATCGATCCATTAAAAGAACTCGAGGAATGGGAAAAGAAGAAGCAAGAAGAAAAAGAACGATCAACGATCAAAGTGAGATCACCAAGAGATAAGAATGCCCCAGAATTACCTTACAAGGCATTAAGCAGTTATATTGACGTCGAAATGACTTCAAAGCTTCCTCGTGATCAGATTGAATTAATCTGGAAAGCTAGATTTCAAACCAATGAACGGGCGTTACATGCAACAATTGATAATATACAGTTTGCAAATATCTATGCAAATGCATTCAAGTATTCTCATTTTATATTACCACTCCCTAAAAATGATCAAGGCTATGAATTGGAATTTGTTCAATGGTCATTCGTTGGTCCAAATACAATTCATTGTATGTTCACAACATTAGCAGAGTACAAATTACACGGAGAGTATGCTAAACCACATACCACTTTAAGTTTTCATCAAGAACTTGCACAAGACAAAGATCTTGTATTAATGAATGGGTTAAGTGAGAAAGATAGTGGGTTGACCATGGATGAAGCACAATTGTTAGTTTTGAATTTGCAAAGATTCTACAGTGGGAAATTCCCTGAAAAGACCCAATTATTGAAACAATTTAATGAAGGTAGCGAAAATTTTAACATGGATGGATTAATTGAAGAGGCTACGACCGTATAGAGACATTAAGATTCAGCATTAACATGTATATACTTTTTATCTACGGTGACCCCGAGTAAATTTGCGAGTCTTTTGTTTGGAAGGAAAGTATTCATCCTCATCACTAAGAATTTCCATATCATCCTCTTTGTAGCTTGGATGATTCTTCTGACGAGTATTATGTAATTTACCACTGTTCGTTTCGAGAATTTCAACATCAGAATCGTCAGAACTTATAATCTCTTTACTTATTGCAGATTGCGACTTTTTCTTACTTCTTCCAGTTGCTTTCTTTTTGGGCACTGGTTCAGGCTCAGGCTCAAATGAAATTGGAGCCTGATTTTCTGTTTTTAATTGCATCAATATTTGTTTGAATGTATTCTTGGCATGCTTCTCATCACCATAAGAATGAAATTCATTCTCATCAATATCTATATCCAATAGCATTTTGGTTTCTCTTTTGATCTCTGCATTTATATACTGACTCAAAATATTTTTATCATCATTATTGATAAACTTTTTCACAGCTTCATTGAGACCTGTTTCTGGAACCAATGATAATTGGGTTTGCTGCAAAAAATCACTCACAATATCTTGTAATTGCAATTCAGTAGTCTTTTTGCTACTTAAGCTCTCTTCGATCAAATCAGCATCAAATCTTGTCTTCTTTGTCAATTGCTCTCCTCGATTAGTGGTCTTCTTTTTATAAAATTGTACAACATCATTTACATTTGCAATTTTCCCAACAAATCGATTCGAAAATCTTCGCACATTTTCAATTTCATAACCTCCACTATATTCAACTCTTAATCTTATCAAGGGTAAAGGAATATTTGCATTATCAAATTCTGGTGACGTGCCTTCACTGAAAATGTCTGGATTGTTGGATTTAAATAGCTCGTTTGCTTTCTCGATTGCTTTTTCCACTTCTTCTGTCAAAAATGCTATTACATCGGCTTTAGAAGCTGCTCCAGGAATCAAGCTTGTCTTCAGAAGTACAATTTCTCTTAATACAAATGGTCTTACTGTTTTTAACTCAATTGGCTCTATGCAGTAATCTTTTCCCCTTATATTGATTAAGAACACTTTTTTATCGGCTACTTCTCCCTCGGATAATGACGTAGCTATAGATGATCCAGCTTGTAAAACATCGAATGTCGTATCTGGATTATGCACTGGAAAAGGAATACATTCATGTTCATGACCCCATAATATAAAGTCAAGAAATGGGGGTAAAAATGATTCAGGAATACTTGAAGTAAATGAATGAACAGCATGATTCTGATGTATAACGAACAAATTGAACCACTCGTCTGTTTGAATAGCAGGTCGTTGAAATTTAACACCACCATCTCGGAATAGCCTATGCAATCTTTCGTCTCGTACATTTGCCATGCCGTATAATGCTAGTTTTGTTAACCCTTTTTGAAATAAGGTTGGCGAAACTGTGATTGACTCAGTATCTTTTACTTTTCCAAAATGATTTACAAGTCCTGAGACGGCCAATATATCCAAAGCCAGTAGTAACCCTTCACCCGTTGCATCATCATGATTCCCACTAACTGCAAACACAGGAATTGACACATTCAAATTAGGATCCTCATAATTAACATTATCAAATCCATTCGACATTGACATCGATGGATCACTTAATAATTCCAATTCACAAGGACGATCTCCCATACAATTCATTCTTAATGACCTCATAACATGATACATTGACTTTTTGGATGGCTTGTTGATATGGAATAAATCACCACCTTGAATTATCATATCTACGTCTTTTTCTTTGGCTATCTTCGTTATTTCATGAAATGTTTTCCAACCATCATCTCCACGAATTGGATCACTTTCATAACAGCCTACATGATTATCTGTTGTTAGTAGGATTCGAATTGTATCTGGACCAGGCGGTATATCTTCAACCAATGGCATATTGGCGAGTTACCTGTAGTCGGACTAATTATCCTTGTGTGTGTATACTCTACGCAGTAACTGCCATTTTTTTCATTGATTTAGCAAAGGGCTTTAAACATCACTTGATCTCAATCTTCTTCTCCTTTGAATCATTCAAGAATGCAAAATGTGTCAATATCCCTGGACCTAGAGCATCGGCAACAAGATGAATTGAGTAGCATAGCATCAATATATGGGGATATTTTCAAAGATATTACGCCAAAGAAGTTAGTATGGAATAAGAAACCAAGCCCTCATTTTCAAATCTTTTTATCATCATCAGAGAATGTAGATAATCCCACAGTATCAATTACATTGGATATCGAATTCACGGCGACGTATCCTTTATCACCTCCAAAGATAAATCTACTAAACCCTAAGAATTTATTGAAAATTAATATCGCCAAACTAGAGAAAAAGACAAAAGATCTAATTAAAGAATATCCCGAAGAAGAAGTATCATTTACAATAATATCAGAATTAAAATACATGCTTGACGAAATACAAGCGACTACTGGAAAAGTGCTATCGTTGGAAGAAGAAAGAGAATTACGATTGAAAAATGAACGCAAAGCATTAGAAGAGCAAGAAGCACAGAGAATAAAAGAACAAGAATTGGCTAAAAGGAAACAGAATAAGGAATTGAACGAGCAAATACGACAGATTCAAGGTGAATTCTATGAAACGGATAACGAAGAAGAAGAAGATGATGATGAACTAGAGATTACGTCGGACCCTCTACTACCCAATAATGGAGAGCAGCTTTTTATCTTTGAAAATCCAATAGAGGCTACTATTCCTACGACTGGAAGTAAATTCAAATTTAAAGCGATTCTGGGATTTATCAGGTATGCCAAGAAAGATTTATTTACTTCAATTGGAGAGCAATATATTGTTAAACCATATATTGGAAAAGATGTCCAAGCAAAAGTTGATAAGCGAGGTATAGACCTAACGTACATGCTTACTGTCATTGATTTAAATAACAAATACTGGCAAACAGACAGCGGGAAGAGAGAAATACAAGACTTGGAAAAGGAATTGCAACTCATATTGAATATGAATGAATCGCACATTTTGAAACTTGTGGGTTTTCAAATTGATAAATTAAATGGATGGAAGATTCGACTATTAACTGAATTTTCAATCTCCGCCGATTCATTATATGAAATTCTCCCAACTGCAGAATTTATTAATTGGGCATTTGCCAGAAGTTGGTTAATACAATTGCTTCCGGGTCTTGAGTATTTGCATAATGCTGGTTTTACGCATAAATTGATCTGTCCTTCAACAGTTGTAGTATTTCAAGAAAAGGATCGATTGTATCATCAAAGTTCTGAGAATGAGCAACATAGTGGGTATATCAGTGAAAGTTCCGTTGAGTACAACCGTAATAAAGTATTAAAGTTGAGCCATCCTTCATATGGATATAGGTTGTTGGAGATGCTACGATTGCATCCTAATGATGGAGATAAAAGCAGCATACGACTTTCGCAATTTATTCCGGATACATGGAAGGCTCCGGAATTAAAATCTTCAGGTCATCATCAAAAAACCGACGTTTGGGATTTAGGAGTTCTATTTGTTCAAGTCATGTTAGGCTATGACATTTTAAATACTACTTATCATACGCCAAATGATTTTATAAATAATTTCTCAATTGAGGAGTTTCCAGGTGCCGAGGATTATGCTTCACTAGTCTATGATTTATTGTCCAAAATGCTACAAGTAAAATTATCAAGACGTCCGTCGCCACTTGAATTGAATGCTGTGAAGTTTTTGCGTGATGCTCCCGTAATTTCCAAACTACAAGAATCCAGTTTCCACAAACTAAAAGCTTCCGAAATTGAAGCTAAGCATGTACATTTAGCTGAGCCAGAACTTAATAGAAAGAATCCTAATAATAATAACCTGATGCTTCCAACAATTTCACGAAGAAGATTGTCTAACAACCAACACCCTTATTTTGGCGAGGGACATGCTTCTGCTATGCTCTCTTCTGGTTCACAAAGAAATATGGGTCGATATGAAAGAGATTTTGAAGAAGTTGGTAAATTAGGTAAAGGTGGATTTGGTGAGGTTGTCAAAGCTAGAAACAGAATGGAAGGTACTTTTTATGCCATAAAAAAGATTAAGCATCGTGCAGATAAATTAGATTCTTTGTTGAGTGAAGTCTTATCCTTAGCTAGATTGAACCATCAATATATTGTCAGATATTATGGTACTTGGGTTGAAGAGCTTGAGGACACTTCAGTTAGCGCACCTGAAAATGAATTAGCTATCGCTTCTGATGAATGGGAAGAGGACGATTTTGAGCAAGAGAGCGGAACGATTTCGAGTAGCTATAACAATATTGGTCGATCTTCATCAATGTTACGGAGTCATGATAATTCTTTCCAGGTTGATTATATTTCTAATTCATTTGATCCTAGAATTGAATTTGATGATAGCTCTTCTGAAGATGATAGTATGGAGGACAATTTTGTTTTTGCTAATTCTACAGACGAGGAAGAAGTGAACAATGAAACAGAAGAGGTTTCCACTGAATCATTAGAACAAGTAACGAAATCACCATTTTCAAAAGCCAAGCGTGAAGCACCAAAATCCATACTCTATATACAAATGGAGTTTTGTGAAAACAATACGTTACTTAATCTCATAGAGCAAGGACTTCCGGGCAATTCAAATGAATATTGGAGATTATTTCGACAATTGCTTGAAGCTGTTTCATATATTCATCGCGAAGGATTTATACATCGGGATTTGAAACCAATTAATATTTTCATTGATCGATCGAATAATATTAAAGTCGGTGATTTTGGATTAGCTAAAAACTCTCAGTTTTCCTCTATTGTTTCGACAAACAATCAAGTTTCCACTACAGATAAAGACAATGATTTGTCAACTTTGGTTGGGACTTTGTTTTACACCGCTAATGAAGTTGCCACTGGTCACTATGATGAGAAAGTTGATATGTATTCACTTGGTATTATATTTTTTGAAATGTGCTTCCCCTTAGCTACTGGGATGGAAAGAGCAAGAACGCTAAATAATTTGAGATTGAAGACGGTAGAATTTCCGGCAAGTTTTATCATTAGCAAATACAAAACTGAACAGAAAATTATACGCTTGTTGTTAGATCATGATCCGAAAGTTAGACCAGGTGCTGCTCAGCTTTTACAAAGCGGATGGTTGCCCGTTGAGCATCAAGATCAAGTCATCAAAGAAGCTTTGAAATCATTAGCTGATCCCGCATCTCCATGGCAACAACAAGTTCGTGAAACTTTATTCAATCAGCCGTATAGTTTAGCTAAGGATTTGATGTTTGATAATAATGATAAGCATGCAGCGGCAAGCACATCAAGTGACTATCTTTTATTTAACAAAATTATTGAAGAATTGTTCAGAATTTTTCGGAATCATGGTGCAGTAGAGAAATTAAACACTAATTTAGTCTTACCCAAAGTCCCATCACAATCTCGAGAGCTGGTTTATGAGATTTTGGATCGGAGTGGGTCCGTTTTGACACTACCTTATGATTTAATTCTTCCTGCTGCTAGGTCTTTAAGTAAAGGTGATGTTACTATACCTAAGTTTTACCGTCATGAGTTTGTATATCGTCCAAACGTCCGAGGAGCTGGCATTCCTGATCGATATAGTGCAGTTAGTTTTGATATTGTGGGACAAAACAGTCAAGGTAGATTGACCAATGATGCAGAGTGTATTAAAGTGATTGATGAAATCATTAATCTTTTACCTTGTTTTCCAGCAAAGAATACGATAATTGTCATCAACCATTATGATATACTAGATGCTGTTATATCATTTGCTTTTGGAAATGTAGGAATTGATGAGAAGAAGAAAGTCGATGTATTTGGAGTATTATCACAATTAGGTATAGACAAGAATAGTGATGAAATCAAGAGATATTTGAGAGAGGACTTTCAAGTTCCACACACGGTCGTTAAGGATCTTGTTGAAAATTTTAATTTTACTTGTGAGCTAGATAAAGCTAGACACAAATTGCAGAAACTAATGATTGATTCTCCACATTTACTCAAGGTCGAAAGAGCATTTTTGCATTTGATTGAAATTGTTCAAATTTTGATAAAGCTAAATGTTAAAACACAGGTTGTTTTCAATCCATTGACTAATTATAATAATAAATATTTCACCCATGGTATAATGTTTCAAGCTGTTTTCAAGACCGATAAATCAAGAAGGTACACCAGAATAATAACAGGTGGTCGATATGACTCCTTAATTAATTCCTTTGTAAACGTGACTACTAAATCAAGCACTCCACATGCAGTTGGATTTTCGTTAACCACTACGCTTCTATTTAAAATGATGAAGAATTTAGTGTCAAGAAAGTCAAAAACTGATTTGATTAAATGGAGGGGTACAAGGTGCAATGTGATTGTTAGTTCAACTCAACAGGAGTATATAAATCACTGTGGTTATGAACTATTAGCACAACTATGGTCAAGAAATATTAGTGCGGACATAATATCTACTGCAGGGACTCAAGATGAAATTATACACAAGGCATACTTGGATGGAGCATATTGGATTGTTCTCATCAAACAACCGCCGAGACGTAAAGTTAAGAAATCGTCAAACTTTAGACCGCTCAAAGTTAAAAATATCATTTCTGGTAAAGAAGTGGATATCGATTATGAAGAATTGACTAATTATTTGACGAACGAGATTATAGAAATCGATATGATGGAGGAAGAAACCGAACCTGTGAGTACGACCCCTGCTGAAAATTTATCAACGCCCATGGAATTGATGGGACCAATGCATACGGTGGACATTGATCAAAAAATTGTCGTTGTGAATAATGATGCACCTAGAGGTCGTAAAAATAAGCGAGAAAAATGGGAGTTGGAAAACGATGCCAAAATCGGTGGTGCATCTGTTTTAAAACAACTCAGCTCCGGGCCCGTAATTGCCGTTGATGCCCGAGATGAGATCTTGGACATGATTAGTATCACTTCGATTCATCAACAGGATGAATGGATTAGAAAAGTTGTTTTTAGCACCAACAATTTTCCCAAAAGTTTTGCAATGAATATTCATAATGCGTTAATGAAAGAGGCTGCTAAAGGTCATAAATGGTGCATATTAGTTTCTCCGAAGACGCAGCATACTACGATTGTAGATTTACGTAGATGATATGTATTAAATGTACGAAGTTTTTATTTTTTCTTTAAATAATGATTCTTCCAAATCCAATATTCTTCTAATCTCAACTTACCATAATTCAGATAGTTGAAGTCGATATTTGATATTTCGCTTTGAATCATTGCCCAAATACCCCAATAGAATCCAGGCAATCCATAAAACGTGGCAATTTCTTTGATCAATTCTTCAACTTCTGACATTGGCGCATTTAAATCATTGAGATATCCCCGGCACCATTTAATCAACACGGGATTTTTTGGACTCGGGGTTGGGATGGCAGCCCTATCACAATTGAAACCTTGCCATTCAGCTAAGTGATTTGCAATATCAAAAGCTCTTGGCGCAGGTAACATATACTCATAATCAATGAATTTTATTGGATTCAATTTTTGTGATGGCAATTGATCGATTTCTTTGAATTCAAAATCATCCGGTATGATTACGTTTCCGGATAATAAATCACAATGGCATGAAACTATAGGAGAATTTGAAGACTCTAGTTGTTCCTTCAACCAATTAAATTCAAGCTTTATCACATCTTTCAAATTGTATTCATCGACGGAAGCTTCTAAATTCTGATTAAATGAAGCGATTAATTCTGGGTTTATAGGAACTATATTAATCCAGTCATCTAATAATTCCCAAATGTTGGATATAAATTTCTTTCTATTTGATGGCCTCTTTTTAGAAAACGATGATGATCTTCTCATGCCGAATTTTAACGATCGTATTTTTTCAACACCAGATTCGATCAATTTATAATTCAATTGGTTATGCCAATTTCCTAATTGTTGAGCAATTAAAGGGGATATGGTCTCTTTACTCAATTCTTCGGGGTGTAGGGACCTACCTGAAAGAAATCCATATATTAACCCGTTTTTAAATCTAGCATATACTGGGGGTGCCAACAGTATGCTATTTAAAATTAAATGAGATATAAATTCACGATGCCTGTCAATTATTAAATTTGTTCCATGACCATAGACTCTAATTAATACATTTTGTTCTTCGTATTTGCAAGATAACAACATATTTGTAATACCTCCAGTTAACTGCTTCAATGAAATTTTATTACTATCATTCCAATGTGGGAACACTTTTCTCAATAGACTTTTCAACTGCTTAAAGTCATTTTCAAGATTCTCCGACAAATTTATGATTAGCTTAGGCAAATATATTGAGTTTGTCGAATCATCATCGATTTCTTCGGGAGGGGTTGGAGAAGGGGACCTAGAAACAACAGTAGGTGCTAAACTAGACGGTGCTGACAACGTAGTAGTCTCCGTTTCAAGGTCTGAGTTCGATGGGTTATTGAGGCTATACAACAAGTTTTTATTTCTGAGATATAGCTTATCGGGAGTAAAATCAGCATCATCTCGAGTAGTTGTGTGGCCGTTCGTTTGATCTATAATAGGGGAATTGCCAAGGGGTATAAAATGGACCTTTTGATTAGATATAAAGCAACGAGCAGCCAAAGCAAAATCGTCTGGTTGTTCTTGAGAATTCGGTGGTGACCGATAGTCATGCTGAGGTTGTTTTCGCTGCTGTTCCTCTGTTGTCGATGTCGTCATATACTACGTGTTAAAGATACTAACAAAAATGCAAGGAATGGAAGGAATAACAATGATATAACGAAATAAAGCTAATTTTCAGATGAATATATAGCTGAAATGTAAAGCGTTATATATGTATGTATATATATAAGCTGTGGGTAGTCAATTAAATAGGTGTTGGACAGTTGTTGAAAACAATACTCAATATATCACCTAAGGTGCTGTTGACTTTGGCTGTGTTTTTTCTGTTATCAAACTACGATTGCAATCTATTAAGCAACAAGAACAACTACATCAAAGTGTACCGTACGAGCATGTAATACAATACACTACAATCACCACTAACCACGACTAACCATTGGTCACCGTCTCTACCAATTCATTGAAGGAAAAAATTCACCAAGTGGCGGGGTAAGGCAGATAATAAGAAATATACAAGATACTACCAAGAGGTGTGACTTTCAAGAGTGATATCAAAGTCACAACAGCATATGCTTATGTAAAATTTTGATAGTTACCAGTATTAAAAAACCAATTAAACGTATTCAAGAGGGCCAGTGGTGTTTTATTGTTGATTGAGTTTACAACCTGAACAACAAAAGTACTTGGTAAACTAAAAAAATGCTAATTAACCTCTGTGGATCTCTGTAAAGATTGCCTTCACTACGCTTTAAAAATAGGTTGAGATTTATCGGCCAATAAGGGTTTACACTAACTAGCTAATCAACATGCCCCTTGGTTGCTTGGTTGCTTGCATGTTGTCGCTGTCGTTGTTGTTGCAGGCGTCGTAGTTGTTGGTTGGTCACTTGCTATGGATTGCACTCGGTCGTGTGATTATCAACTTGACTGTGAAAAAGTTGGACGGTATTATG
Source organism: Nematodospora anomalae (assembly GCA_030572795.1). Lineage (NCBI taxonomy): Eukaryota > Fungi > Ascomycota > Pichiomycetes > Serinales > Debaryomycetaceae > Nematodospora > Nematodospora anomalae. Next base: position 309,194 of record JAJMBC010000009.1, on the reverse strand, counting down.
CAGTGTCTTGTTATATGCAGTCCGTGAACCGCTATAATCTGCAACGCGTCTGTTGAGCATCACAAGGTATGAGCACAACCTCATTCATCTGTCACATTACAAGAGGGGCGTATAGATGGGATAATGATGAATAATGTATGGGGATACAGCTAACAAATTGATACTAGATGCCAAAAGAGCATCAAACTTATCAAATGTTCCAATATATCAGTCAGATATGGTTAAGGAGATTGTAAAGGAGATTAATGATTTAAATAAAGATGCCGAATATTTAGATAGCATGCGAGCAGAGCAAGATTCTAAAATTAATCAATGTCAAGAGTTTGTCACGCACTTATCCATGCGAAGAAACAAGCGCTGTTTGTTGGCCTATGAAAGGTTGCGTAGTGATAAACTTGTTCAATTTGCTTGGTTGAATATTGATCCCATTGAATCATCCACATCCAAATCAACATCCGTGCAGACCTACAAAAATATACCAAACTATACAACACAGCTAGACTTGAATAACTTGAATCATTTTGAGCAGGATTTTTTCAAGCAATATCAAGATCTATTGATTGACTATAAATCAAATTTTGAGGATTTGGATTTGTCGGGAGATTTGGATCCTCCAACAAATATATTTATCGATGTGCGAGTGTTGAAGAATGGTGGCGAAGTTACTACAGAATATGGTTCATTTAACTTGATCAAAGATTCTCAATTTTACGTCAGAAAGAGTGATGTTGAAAGGTTGATACAACAGGGGTACTTGGAAGAAATATAGATACCTATGAGATATTCATGGCATATTTTAATCTATAATAAGGTAAGTATCTTGAATCGATCATTATATGCTCGCTTTTGATTTGTCTTTAATGCAGAACCTCCGTAACCAGAGTGACTTTGATGTACACCTTCGGTTTACGACTTAAATAGTTTACCGCAAAATCCATACACTAAGGTACTTTTATAATATAGATGGCTGCAACCACCGTATCAATTTACCGCTTTATATATTTCAAATAATCTTACCCATTATTTTGTTATTTTATTATTCTTCTTTCATTTCTATATCATCATCCATTTTCTGCTCTTTCTGCTCCTTTTCCATCACTTTGTCCTTATCATCCTTCACTTCTTTCAACAACTTCTTCAACTCTTTCAATTCCAAATTCAATCGTTGTCTGCCCAACTGAGTATTCTTTTGATCTACACTAATAGGTAGAATCATAACTCCATCTTTATTCTTATCGTAAACACCAATGTTATCATCCATAATTTTGACTTCTTTACGTAAATCTATAGCAACTTTACTCAAATTTGAATATATTTCCTCTGCTTCCTTGGTGCATTGCTCTCTGTTCTTCGATGAATACGTCTGAAATAGAGACGAAAAGTTATCAAGGAGCGTAACTACTTTACCATCTATTTCGTATAAGGAATCAAGTCTTTCCTGAATGAAATTATTTGCTTTTTCATCGAAACCCATTTAAAGCTGATTATTATGTGGTTCTATGTGAAGTGGAATAAAACAATGAAAGGAAGGAAGATGTTGAGGGAGTGTCTTATTTATGATTTATGAATTCTGTATTGTTGTATAAAGCAGATGCACCCGTTCTTTTTTTTTTCAGTAATCGTGAATTATCATTATCATGCCAATAGATTTGGGTATAACAAGAATAACAAAGCTACTCTCCCATTTCAATAATCCTCAAAACACATTTAAATCGATCCACATAGCTGGGACCAACGGCAAAGGCTCGACTCTAGCGTACCTTTCGTCAATCCTCACGGCGGCAAACATCAAAAATGGGAGATTCACATCGCCACACATGGTCGAGTACCATGACTGCATAGCTATAAACAACGCCACGTACCCCAAGCCCAAGGCCGAGAAAATAAACAGGTTGGTGGTTGAGCGGAATATGGAATTGAAGTTGGAATGCACCGAATTTGAGATTTTATGCGTCACTGCTCTAAAAGTATTCGCCGAAGAAAAAGTGGATGTTGCATTGATTGAAGTTGGAGTGGGTGGCCGGCTCGATGCAACAAACGTTTTGGCTCCGTATAATGGGATTGGTGGGGTTGTGGCCACGGGAATAACCAAGATCGGTCTTGATCATGAGAAGTTATTGGGGGGTACGATACAAGCTATTGCTAGGGAAAAATGTGGGATTATGAAACGCAATATTCCGTGTTTTATCGATTACCTGAATGATAAGAGTGTTTTGGAGGTTGCAAAAAGAGAATCGGAGAGTGTGCATTGTGATTTGATTGTTGTTGAACCAGATGAGCAGGTGAAAGAGTTGGTTAGGTATAGTCTGTTAAAAGGATCATATCAAGCCAACAACCTCTCCATAGCGTTGAAGATGCTACAGTCATTGGGTCTTCACATAGACCAGGATGTCATAATTGACGGGTTGAGGAATACAAAGTGGCCAGGTAGACTACAAACACTAGACCATCCAAAGTTAGGTAAGATCTTAATTGACGGTGCACACAATGAAAGTGCGGCTAAGGAATTAGGTAAATATATAGTGGAACATTACAAGGAGCAAGATATTATATTCATAATTGGAATGACTCAAGGTAAATCAATAGATGGATTATTAAAACACATTGTAAGAAAGGGGGATGTCATCATAGCTACATTATTCTCCAAGCCGGAGAATATGCCCTGGGTCAACCCTGAAAAAACTGAGAAGATCAAAAACATTGCAAAGAATTATTGTAAAGTTGATGCTATTGATGACGCCTATATTCCCCAAGTGTTTGATTACATAGAGAAGATGAGAGGTAATGGTCATGATAGACCAATTGTGGTATGTGGAAGTTTGTATTTATGTGCTGATGTACTAAGAATGATGCAGTAAAAAATTTAATGTACGATTACGCGCAACACCCATCAAAGTAAATCACAATTTAAGTTTTTGTTTCAATTTCAACTCTCTATCAACAATGGTATCAGAATTTGAAAGGAAAAGACAAGAGAACATCCAGCGAAACAAGGAGCTATTGCAAAAGCTTAACTTGGACTCAATATCGAACTCAATTTCTCGAGAAATAAAATCTGCATCTCCCCAACCCGCAAAGAAACGAAGAGTTACGCGAAGCAAGACACCGGAAGTCAAGAAGGAAGTTGAACCAACGAGAAGATCGCGTCGTATCGCGGGTATAAAGAGCGAATTGGAAAATCCGGAAGGATACGCCAAGATTAAGGAAGAAGAAGAAGAGAAGGAAAGACAAAAGAGAGAATATGAAAAATTGAAACGAACGCGGTTGTTTGGAGATTTTAAGCTCATCGACTTGATAACTGATAAAAAAGGCGATCTTGTTTTTGAAGACAAAGTAATTAAGAAGGAGAACGGAAGCGATGGTGTCGCTGTGGATAAAGATGAAGATCGAACATTAAAACTCATACAATCTTTAGGGGATAAATTCTCCGCGGGAGATTTTTATGATGTCATTAGAACAAAGGGGGATAAATCATTGGAATCCAAACGGTTGGAGTTTGATAAATTATCTGTGTTCTCCAAGTTTGATCCGTTAGATATAAAAATTACCCATAATCGAATAACTTCGATTTTTTTTCATCCGGCAACTAGAGATCGGATCATTGCTGCGGGTGATACAACTGGGAATGTGGGTATATGGGCGCCGGATTCGACCGATGACGAGCCAACTATATCAATTTTACATCCTCACGGAAAGAATATTTCCAAGATTTTGACCCCCTTGTACGCTCCGGAAAAGATATATACCAGTTCATATGATGGAAGTGTTCGATCCTTGGATTTGAATAGAATGACAAGCTCAGAATTGGCATATCTACATGATCCATATGTTAAGGGAGATTACGCGTTGGGTATATCGGACATCAATCTAGCTAGCGATCCTCACATTATGTATATGAGTACGCTAGATGGTCATTTTTATCAACACGATACTAGAACACAGTTCAAAGCTAAACGTAAGGAGTTACTACGTCTTCATGATAAGAAGATCGGAGGATTTTCCATAAATCCAAACGCATCTTATCAAATTGCTACTGCGTCATTGGATCGTAGTCTACGTGTCTGGGATTTAAGAAGTATTGGGAGCTCCGAATATTCTGAGTTTGAAGACCAGCTATCGCCTCATATGTATGGAAATTATACTTCCAGATTAAGTGTTTCATGCGTTGATTGGAACACAGAGAATAGATTAGTTTGCAATGGTTATGATGATCATATTTGTCTTTTCGACTATAGTGATCCATCCATAACAGAATGGAAAGTGGACTACATGCCAAATCACAAAAAGATCAAAAAGAAAGATGACGAGATTGTTCTTCCAGATAATCTAAAACCATTTACTAAAATAAAACATAATTGTCAAACGGGACGGTGGGTATCGATATTGAAATCGAGATGGCAAACAAACCCAGCAGATGATGTCCAGAAATTTATCATAGCCAACATGAATCGTGGTATGGATATATATAATCAAGATGGAGAGATATTGGCTCATTTGAACGAAAGTGTTGGAGCTGTTCCTGCTGTTTGTAGTTTACATCCAACTCAGAATTGGTCTGTGGGAGGTAGCGCAAGTGGTAAAATATACTTTTTCGAATAAAATACGTCTTTTACAACGCAAACATAGATGTTCATTCCCTGTCACTAGTAAATAGACAATAAAAGTATTATTATATTTTAGACTAAATTACAAAGATATCTCTACTATTGAATGATTTAAGCAGATGGGGTCATAACTTGCCAGACTCTAATAACGTTATCAGTGTAACCAGCAAACAAGTTTTGACCGTCAGCAGACCAAGCCAAAGAGATAGCTTCTGGTTCTTTAGCGTTAGCACCAATAGCAAATTCTGGTTTTAATTCATCTAATAAGGATCTTTCTTGTAATTTGAAAATCTTGATACCAGAAGTAGTAGCAGCAGCTAACCAGTATCTGTTTGGAGAGAAAGCTAAAGCGTGCACTTCAGCTTTGGCTTCTAAGGTGTACAAAGTTTTGTTTGAGTTCAAGTCCCATAAGATGATGACACCATCTTTACCGGCTGAAGCACATAATGATCCATCTGGGGATAAGGTGATACATGAAATGTAACCGGTGTGACCAATAAAATCAGCGTTGACGGTGTAGTCATTCAAATCCCATGACTACAATGATAAGTTAGTATTGAAACGTTTGGAAAAAGCTCATGCTTTTTACTTTCAATCAGAGATCTTGGTGATAAAAAATATGTCTCATTCGAAGCTGGCGGGCCTCGTCTGAAGTAGCAAATATAAGTAAATCATCACTAAAAGTAAAGCGAAAAAAGGAATCAAGAAAACATACCTTAACAGTTTTATCCCAAGAAGCAGAGATGACTGAAGAGTTGTTACCAGATGGAGAAATTCTGACAGCAGAAACCCAATCATTGTGACCAGTTAAAGTAGCCATACATTCACCAATGGTGTTCCAGACCTTGACGGTCTTATCTCTGGAAGCAGAAACAATCTGTCTGGAGTTCTTGGCAATTGAGACGGATAAAACATCACCTTTGTGACCGACGAATCTGGTGGTTTCACCAGTTTCCAAGTCCCACAATCTCAAAGTTTTATCCCAAGAAGCAGATAAAGCATAAGCACCATCGGCAGAAATGGTGACATCTTGGACAATGTGGGAGTGACCAGTGAATGATTTCTTTGGAACACCGTATTGGCTGTCTTCACCACCAGTCAATTTCCATTTGATTAAAGTTTTATCTCTTGATCCAGATAATAATAAATCTGGGTGGACTGGAGTGGTGGCAAGGGAAGTAACCCACCCGTTGTGACCTTCTAAAGTACCTCTTAAAACTAAAACTTCTTGATCAGACATCGTAGACGTGATTCTATTGCAATTGGATAAAGAAAGGAAAGGAAAAGGAAAAGGAAAACCAACTAACACTGAAAAGTACTAATTAGATGGAAAGTGAAAATTTTTTTAGGTGCAGAAACAGTGGTAGTGTACGTATGACCAAATTTTGATGTGACGAATTATGGTCCCAATTATTTGCAGTAAAGTCGTAGATATCAGTCCTCTGCCCTTCATCCCAAAACATGGTAATTTAATTAATAAATCGTAATTTTTCGAGCTCAAACTCATTAGAAACTGTGATATCTGTTCATATTATTGTTTAACACTGTCGCATACACATAATGTCTTATATGACAAATTACCATACTATTTGGCAGTGGTTTCATACAATTGGTAGTGCCCTTTGTGGTCGTGCTGTTGTATCGGCACGCTTTGCCTGTCTATTTTCTGTAATTCCAAATCTATATGCAGTATGTTTGTTGCATCCATACACATATAGTTTACTATTCTGGTCCAGATCGATCTTCACGGTCACCACCCCAAGGTGGCACATAGACACACACTGAGTAAGTTGGCAGGATAACGCGTATATTATTACATGATTATGCCTGGGAAGATCACAATCTTATCGGGAGGAACAGCCACTAATGAACTAGTCCCTGTATTCACAAACATTGCCGCCAGCAACAAGATATCATATATATTGCCCGTGTCGGATAACGGAGGTTCTACTTCAGAGATTATTAGAGTTATTGGAGGTCCCGCTATCGGAGATATTAGATCGAGATTAACTAGGTTGATACCCACGCATCAAGAACCAATAAGAAAGTTATTGTGTTTCAGATTATCACTGGATGCAACTACTGCGAAGCATCAATGGAATGACATTGTTGAAGGTACTCACGAATTATGGAACGGTATAAGTCCAAGCACCAAGGAAATATTCAGAGCTTTTTTTGTCCATTTGCATGTTGAATTATTGAAAAGGTCACGAATTCATCAATCCACTAAGCGTCAATTTAGATACGAGTTGGCTAATGTGGGCAATTTATTTCTTACTGGTGTAAGGTTATTTATTGGCTCGTTAGATTCAGCAATTGAATTGTTTTGTAAACTAACTGGTATTGATCCAAGCATTCAAGTGTTGCCTTGCATAAACACCAATTTCACCTACCATATAAGTGCCTTACTTGAGAATGGATTGATTATAACTGGGCAATCCCAAATCTCGCACCCTTCTGAAACACATGACAGTTATGCGCCACCGATTCGTACAACAAGACCTCCCACTCCTTCTGATGATGTTTCAAGAACAAGTTATTTCACAAGTGCAGATATACCTATAAATGATGTTGCAGTTAGTAAAGAAAAGAGTTTTAACTCGGCATCATCTGTATTTTCGTCAGATTCCGAGGAAGAAAGTGGAAACGTTCCCCAATATACTCATCCAGAGTTGAAGAAATCCCAATTACATTTCAACAAGCTGGAAAATATAGAGCCCTTGTTATCTCCTATAAAACGGATTTTTTATATTTCTCCATATGGTGAAGAAATTCGTCCTACGGCTCATGCCAGAGTTGTGTCCACCATTGCAAATACTGATACTTTGATATATTCCATAGGATCGTTAATGACAAGTATAGTGCCAATCATAATCTTGAAAGGAATAGGTAAAGCAATAGCTACTAGCAAATGTCGAAATAAAATACTTTTATTAAATGGATGCTTGGATAGAGAAACTTTTGGAATGACTGCTGTTGATTTTATAAGAGTTATAGTTGAATCGGCTGAGTATTCTTTGAAAGATAATCATCATATGCCAAAATGTGAATGGAGTCAGTTGTTGACACATGTAGTCTACATGTCTGACCCCAAAGTTGAAGTCGACTTCTCTTTCTTGGCATCTAAGGGAATCAAATGCGTAGAGGTTAAAAAAGTTGCAAACACGGATTATTTCGACCTTGAAGATTTACAAAATGTATTCAATAGGATTATAAACTAATCGTACCATATCTTGATCAACTCCTCACTTACTGCAGAAGGAGTCAACACACCCAAATCGGTAATCAACGCTGTAATATATTCATGGGGAGTAAAATCAACAAGTTGTGTTTCTAATCTTTCGCCTTCGTTTTCTTTTGTTGATTTATCAGCAACGTAGTTCATGTTAGGTAGATCATTGGGAGCCAATGGGAATAACCTTACGAACTTGTGAGATTCCGTTACTACGTAGAATGGTTTATTGTTAACTTTTGCAAGACATCCAATTTGATAAGTACCGATATGATTTATGATTCCTCCCGATTCGGCTACCCCTTCCGCTCCCACAAGTAGTTTATCAACATTATGTAACACATAGCCAACCGCATTATCAACAATAACTTCACATGGTATACCCACTTCTTTCAACTTCTTGGCCATATAATACCCGTTACCAGTGGGTCTCAGTTCAGTAATTAAGACTTTAAATCTGATCAACTTCTCTTTTTTTGCTTTTAGTAATAAGCTATAAACGACTCTCGAATAAGAATGCACCAATATGACATCATCATCTTTTATAAATGGTACACCAAATTCTGCCAGCTTATTTCTTGATTCTTTTGCTCTCTGTACAAACAATTCTCCATTCTCAACGAGATTCTGGGAGAATGTTTCCCAGTCGGAGTATAAGTTTGTGTTTCTTAATATGAATCTCATGAATAAATCACATCCTGCTGAAAGTGATATATTATTTGGAATTGATGATTTTAATAAATCAATGTTCTTGGAAACGAGATTGATCAATTCTGATGATGTGGACGGCTGCTTGATTCTAAGCATTGACACAAGTGACTCTATTGCCGCTATGGGCATCGTCATATCCTTATCTTCATCCAAGAATTTAAGATATGTCTTCGTGATATCGAATTCAGACATTGGTTTCCGTAGTTGGTGGTTGATGAATCAGGGAAAATTTTGTTTTCATACTTTACAGAAAAAAACTACGAGATGAAGAACGACTTCAATTTCCATCACCCTCTTTATTGAACAATGAGCAAGTTATTCGTAGATGATGAAGAAGAAATTGAATCGTACAAGCCAACTACTACCACAATCAAGGAAGAAGATGAGGACAGAATTTCAATCGACGAAGAACCAGAGCCAAGACCACAAGTGTATATAAAACCGGATCCTGATGCACGATCACAACCACCACTAATTCAAGAAGAAGAGCCAAACCAACAAGAGGACGATGAAGAGAATGATCCAATCATAGAACGTATACCATTAATCATGAATACCGTTCCATCCAGATTAAAGCACTCGTTGCATATGCTACAATACCCGGGCAGGACCAAGAATCGACCACTAAGAAATGGACAGTATCAAGCGTGTATAAAACCACAATCTCAATACCTTGAAATAAAATTACCTTTAGATCCGTCTAAATTCTTTAATGTGGGAAAAGTTGACGAATGGGGTGAGAATATTCTTCAACAAGGCATTTCCGGGGTTCTAGATTCTCTCGACTCGGGGAATTACGCCGGTCGGATCGTGAATGAGGGCAGTACAAAGAAAATAGTGTTGATCCCAGTAGACAGTTCGGTCCAATTAAGAACGTCGTTCAAGTATATTGATGATTTAGATACTCAAAATCAATTACAACGCAGATCGGAAAAAGATCCTAAGGAAGAAAAAACCAGTGTTCAGATTTTACAGACGGCAGCTAAGCACTCGACGCAGAATCAAGATGGGTTTAGCCACTCCCTCGGTGATTCCTTGAAGCTGATCAAACGATTTGACGAGGAACTGTGGCAACCTTTGAGTTGGAAAGGAAGAGATGATGTGTTGACTCAAAGTTTGAAGAATGAGATGAATAACGGTGCGCATGACATTAAATTGAAGAATGATACGGACTTCGAAGAGTATATTGAAAATTTGATCAATTGTTAAAACACTTCGTTAATGGCAGAGTTGAGTATTTATAGATTTATTTAGGTTCAATTACTAATAATAATTATATTGGTGCTTTTGACATTTTCTGATGAGCGATGAGGATCTAAAAAAATAAATTTCACAACACTACACTAAATATTCAACCATCAACAAACCTAGTACAATGGAGCAAGATGATGGATTATTATTGAACTTTGCAGTTCCTGATACCTCTGTTGAAGCCCCAAAGAAGAAGGTGAAAATTACAGGTGGTAGGTGGAAGGATCGTAGGAATTTGCAATTGTCATTATTGGGAAAGACAAAGCAGAAACGAGAAGGTTCCGGGGTCAATAGTATAGCTATAGACAAAAGCAAGGCATCCAAACGAAAGCAAGAACAGCCACGACCACAACCACAACCGCAACCGCAAGAGTTCAAAAGGGTAAAGTTTACAGAAACAAAGGGCGAACACGGGGGTAAAAATGATTCCTATGTTTCTTCTTTATTCACAAACAATCAATCACTACAATTAACTCCGACTAGGGATATCGAAAAGACATACCTCCCGTCGAACGCTCCAGAAAAAGATGCAACTTCATTTGCCGGCCTTGGAATCAACGACAAGCTTTCCCATCATCTAACAGAAAATCTTAGATTTAAGTATCCCACAAGAATCCAAAAATTAGTGATACCAAGTTTACTCACCACCCAACGAGACCTCTTTGTCAAGGCCCAAACCGGAAGTGGGAAAACCCTAGCATTCGTGTTGCCGATTTTTCATAAACTAATGATGGAGAATAAGCATAAAATCACTAGAGATTCCGGGTTGTTCGCCATAATATTGACGCCGACTAGAGAATTAGCTACACAAATATACGGAGTATTGGAAACTTTGACTCGATGCCATCATCAAGTTGTTCCTGGTATTGTTATAGGAGGAGAAAAGAAGAAGTCAGAGAAGGCCAGGTTGAGAAAAGGTGTCAACATACTTGTGGCCACCCCTGGAAGATTAGCTGATCATTTAGATAACACGAAAACATTGGATGTGAGTCAATTGAGATACTTGGTTCTTGACGAGGGCGACAAGTTAGTCGAATTGGGCTTTGAAGAGACCATCACCCAAATCACGAATAAGATCTCCGATAATTCGAGAATCAATGAAACTATTAGTAAATGGCAAGCATTGCCCACGAAGCGAATAAATATGTTGTGTTCAGCCACATTGCAGAAAAATGTGAAAAAGTTGGGTAGCATTGTATTGGATGAACCCGAGATGATTTCGGTGGACAGGGAAGTGGAGGGGACCGTTACATTCGAGGAGCAACAAGAAACAACTGCTCCGGATCAATTAATTCAGAATGTTGTTGTTGTGCCACCGAAATTACGGTTGGTGACACTCGATGCAATACTTTCCAAATTTACCAAGCCTTCATCTTCATCTTCATCTTTATCTTCATCTTCAACTTCATCACGTACGATTGTGTTTTTTTCGTGTTCAGACTCAGTGAACTTTCATTTTGATGTATTCACCCGTGATGGTAAGAAATTTAATAAAATAAAGAATGACGAAACGGGAGAAGCCAAAACCATACTAGTCTCGCCATCTGATGACGATAACGAAGAAGATGCTGGAATATTGACTTCACCATTACTCAATGACTCCATTATCTATAAATTGCACGGGTCTCTTTCGCAACCAACACGTGCCACAACGTTGCAACGGTTCATCAAGGATGATAATGAATTTCAGAATAAGATTCTATTCTGTACTGATGTTGCATCAAGAGGTTTGGATATGCCTAACATCTCAAATGTTATCGAATATGATGCGCCTTTCACCATAGATGACCATTTACATAGAATCGGTAGGTCAGCAAGATTGGGTAATCAAGGTAACGCAGTATTGTTCTTATTGCCGGGTATAGAAGAAGCCTATGTTGACGGGAAATTACGAGTTGTTCATCCGAAAGAAGGGAATTTGCGGATTCTTAACTATGAAGACATATTACGGGATGGGTTTGCGGAGGAGGGAAATACAAAAAGTAAGAATGATAAGGCTGGAAAGTGGGATATTCATGCAACAACATGGCACCTCGATGTTGAAAGATGGTTGTTGGAAGATCAATCGGCACATGAGAATGCAGTTCAAGCATTTACATCGCATATTAGAGCATATGCCACTCATTTATCGTCGGAAAGGGAGTTTTTCAACGTCAAGGAATTACATCTCGGTCATTTGGCTAAAAGTTTCGGATTGAGAGAAACTCCCAAAAAATTGGGTAAATCAATGGGTAAAGTCAATGGTACTTTGAAAGATAGAAAGATTAAAAAGGAAGATCCGAGAAAGAAAATGTTGCGAATGGCAAAAATGGCCGTAAATTCTACATCAAGTGAATTCAATTACTAAATTGTGTAATAATCAGTGTTTATAGTGTTCATCTCTATATCCTTGAATTTGCCAAATTCCATGATTTTCACCAATTACATATCCAATTGTCTTCTTCTTATAAAACTCGCCGTCAATTTCCAAGCTATCGATTATATCATCTAACAAAATCGCTTTACCAATTGCAATTCCATCCCCTAACCCTGGATGCTCTATATTCACAATATGTAAATGAAAATGATAATAACTAGGTTGATAATGCACAAATATCCTCAATTGATCTCTTTCAATAGGATATTTTTCCACGCTCACATCCTTTATCTTATCTTGCAATTTCCTCAAGTACCCAATATGACCCCCGTTTAAATCTCTCACGCATGATATATCCAATCGATTCACAATGCAACAAAGATACAAGTTTTGCAAGTTCACCCCATCCCATTTCATGTCGGGCAACAACACGAATCCATCCTGGGACTCATCGTGGTATACAAACGTCTCCTTTTCCTTCCCATGGAATAAAATATTGTAGACCCACTTCAACCTGTCTCCTTTCATACTTTGGATATACGGAGCCACGTATTTTTCGTACATAGATGGTGTTTCTCTCACATAATGTAACTTTTGATCATCATATTTGCGAATATGGGTGTCCGTTGCAGGATAAATGAGATTGAGCTTTGCACCGGGGGCCTCAAGGAGATCTTGACATAGGTTGACCCTCGACCAGTAGTAGACGTCGTTGAAGTTAATTAGTGATACGTCCGTTATGATGCTATCTAGCCTGGCTACTGAGTCGGCATTAAATTGGGATTTTTCAATTGTCACTATAGCATTGACATCGTTGATCTTGCCTAATAAGGATACGGTCTTGGTTTGAGAATCGGACTTGAGCAATCTTGTAAATTTGAATTGGTTCACTAGCTCGTTAAACGACATTTCTGGACGCGATAATTGTAGAAAGTGTGGTTTTTTTTTTTCAAGCATTCTTATACACGAATATATACACAAGTTATCCTATAAACTGTACATCATCGTTCCTCTTCGTCTTCTTCGGGATTTTCTTCTTCCCCTTCATCTTCTTCATCATCATCATTTAAATCGATACATATCCAACTAGGCCATGCGATTTCATCTCTCAAGATATTTCTCAATTGTTCCATTAAAAACTTCTCCACTTTTCCTACATTTCGCAACACGTTGTTCTCAACTTCTCCAATCTCACTTTCTATTCTTATCTTCTTGATGATATCTATCCTTTCCTTGTTATTCGGGTCGTAGTTGTAATAATCTGCAAAGTTCCCGCCGGAACCAGTGGGCGTGGATAGCGGTGTTGTTGCGTTCTCAGTCTCCGACTCATTAATGTCACACAAGAAAGACAAATAGATGGATTTTTTTAAGTAAGCGATTGTGGCAATCGAATGGATGACGATATCAGTGACGTGTAGCTTTATCGGCAAAGATATAAAATTCGGTGACGGATAATTGACCAATAACGTAACCAATAGATTGATCTGTAAGTTTCCATTATACTTGATTTCCATGATCCACTGGATATCGTTCTCCCCGTGTTCCTGTTTAGGTTGCCTCTTCATTCTCGCTATTTTTGGTATGACTCTAGATGAGAAGTAGTTTTGGTTCAATATAGTTGTGGGGGTCTCCGAGCCGGCTGTTGCAGTGATGATGGAGTTTACTCCATACGGATGTAATATCGACTGAAACGAGTCTCTCGATCTATTCAACTGTGGTGGTGATAATGGTATCGACGAATGTGCCGGGGAGGAAGCAACTTTGGTACTAAAGTCTAGGATATCTACACCTTCAGTAATGGTGCCCAACCCATGACCTTCGTCCTCATCATCATCCTCTTCTTCTTCGGCCTCCTCCTCCTCCTCTTTGTCCTCTTTATCATTCACCGGTGCCGGTTCCTCTTTCTTGGGTTCTACCTCAACGTTTTCTTCATAGAATTCATTGAAGGGATCGTCAATGTGTCGTATAATGATATCGGGTGGTATATCACCCAAATTGAATTCTGTAACCTCTAAATTCGAAATGTAGCAAGGCAATGCAATTCTTTGAAACTGTTGGTCTAGAAACTCCTTTATCGACTCATTAATCGTGTTATCTTCCGTTAATTTATCCCAATTTATGTCAAAAGACATCTGGAGTTAATATTGGTAGGACAAAAGATTGTCACTATCACTCTGTCGCATATTTCGTGTTTTTTTTTACAGTATTGGAACCAAAACTTTTGTGATACGAAATTATGTCAAAGATCCCTATACCTCTGGTTGCATAGAAGCGTGAGTTAGACCTGCTGAAAATTAGATCATGCTTCTTTATTGTCTGTGTCTGAGTTTCATTATTTAGTATAGAAAATTTGGTAAGAATTGATTTAAAAAAACTCGAAGAGAATCAGGGAAGATGACGGGTATTTAAATGAAAAGAGAATTCATGTAGTTCTTACAAAAATCATAACTGTAATTGCTTTTACTCAGATTGCAAGCTAGAATATACCTACTTACTCTTGATCATGGAAAGATCCAGCAGGTTTTACAATAGCAAATTGACAAATTCACCAACTCATACATGAATAGAAGCAGAGCAACTTTTTGTTCATCATGTTATTGACTATATGATGAGCTCTACATGGCTGCACATGCAAATGTACAACCTTTTCTTTCCATTATGATGTTTGTGCTTCCTTCTTCAATTCTTTTTGTCCACATTTCACAGAAATTCTTCTGGACATGTTATTCCTGAATTTTACTTCAGAATCGCTTACCGTTCTTTTAATTCTTTCAAGAGTTGCGCTATGTTCTATGTACTTTACAGAAAAGATTTCGCGCTACACTACGCTCCAACTTACTCATTTCATTTTATAGTCCAAGACTTTATAGGATTTCTACATGACAGTACCGAATACAATAGGAGTGGTGATGATAGGTGCAGGTCGCATTGGTGCACTCCCAACCACTCATGTGTGGAAGTGAGTGCGGATTAGGTGCACCCCGACAAACCTCTCCTAGTAAGGAAACTTGTCAGAATACACCGGAGATTCAACCCATATGTAATAAGCATAAAGGAGAATTTGGATAAAATCGGCACCATGTTGTAGTACATGGAAGTAGGTGGGTGGTTGAAAGAAGAGCAGGATTATATTGATTCTTTGCCATGAAGGGAACGCCAGGGTTTGAGGCGTACTACTCATCAACCTCATGCATGGTTCGGATTTTTTGCAGTTCTTGTTTGCATCAGTACTGTGGGTGTATGCTGAGCATTTGTTCGAGCAGCAGAACCACGACACCAAAAAAGGCGCGGCACTCATCATGAAGTTCCACAATGTCATCATGGAGACGTTTGTCTGTTTCCGACAACATCGCGTGTCCCCTTTCAATGCCACCAAAACTGATGTGCCGGCGTGTACCGAATCTTTGGACAGAATGGAACAATCTCGGTTCTTGACATTACATTGTTCTCGCAACAATCGCAATCATGGACGAACCCAGTGCCGGAAGCCAAGCTAGTGGTTGTTGTAAATAAATTACCGCTTGATTCTCAATTAGATCATTTTGTTGATTTGATTGAAGTCAATACAGATGAGCCCTTCTGTTGTATAAGAGGTGGGGTACTGGCGCTTCTTTGTAACAATGCTGCGATTAAGTCGATAGAAATCGGAATGCCTGTTGATGTTGAGGATTACAAGAATAATATGAAATTTTGGGTGAGAAAAATGTATAGTCAGGGTTTATTGATTTATAGGAAGAGCAAATGTTTCAATACACGGATTGATTACAGGGATCACATTTCAACTCCAAATGTTTTTAATAGACAGCATTGTAGAGACTGTCGTAAGAGTTGGAAATTGATATTGGGGTTATTGGCAGCCAAATGCAAAATACTACACTTTGTGTACTACACGACATAAATCTGTTGTAGCTCCCACCAGTAAGAATCTAATTATTAATAACTGCAGTATCACTAGCACAAATTATATAGTGAAAAAAAATTACATATTTTTACAACCAAGTAACCAACCAACCAACAAACCACATTATGTCCAAATTTGTTATCCCTACGGCATTAAAAGAATTAAGATTTCATTTGTCACAAACAGGAGAAGCTTCAATACCATTGAGAAAATTTCTCACCAACAACTATACTGCTTTAAAGACCCAACTGAATTACAAATTACCGATATTGATCAGGGAAAGTTATGGAATCCCCCCAAGTTTAACAGCTAGATTTGAGAGAGGTGAAGAAGTGAAAAAGAGCTTGGAAGGATTGAGTGAAAAAGAGGTTGGGGATGCATTAAACGACTTATTGAAGAGATAAATTAATAGTCAGGAAGGATATTAATCGCAAGTGAAGAACGTGTATGGATGATTACAGCATTTCTAGAGATAATGACGGTCGAAAAGTCTATGATTCCATGGCATTTATAGGTGTATTTAATATACAAGGAGTTAGCTAGATACAAGTGTATGGAAATAGAAGATACTTAAAACAATGTTTAAGCAGGAAGATAATGTTAAATTAAACCTTTGCGGAGGGATATTCACCTACCTGGTATATTCCCCAACCCAAACTTGCGAAAGCATCGTTATAAACTTCTTTGATGTTTGCATTTGATTTATTTGCAATTCCACTGGCAACAACAATTGGTAAGAAATGTTCTTGAGTAGGATGAGCTTTTTTCAACAACGGGCTTTTTTGCAACTCCAATAACCCATCGAGCGAGTTTCCATTTTCGAGGGTTTTGGTGAGCAAGGTGTTGAATGGTTTGACATAGGGCATGGTTTGTCCTGGTTGTCCAAAACTTAACCCCAAATCTCTAAGATTGTGAACTGACATACCCGAACATATAATCAATCCTGATAAATATTTCTGCTTTGTTTCATCCCAGAGAAGCTCGCTTTTGAATCTACTCAAAACTTGACCAAGTTTATAATGAGTAGCAAAGTCCTTGTCATTTGCACTTAATGAAACTTGAATGACGGAAGTATCAGGCAAGTCCAAGCCCTTGACCTCCGGCTGCTTGCTTTGGGTAGTATAGTCACTGAATGCGACTTTAAAAGGGACCCAAACCCCATGATCTACACCTCTATCGGTTACTCGTGACTTGAACCCATTTTCTTCCAATTCATTCTTGATTTCATGAGCGATGAATTCGTTATTTTTGGAATGGAACTCTTCGCGGTACATGTAGTCAGGGAATCCATAAAAATCGTAAATCAACGGGTTTTCCGATTTGTTTCTAGGGTAGTTAACCTCGATTAAATTAGACCCGGCACTTTGCCAATGGGCACTTACAACAATGATATAATCTGGTTTCCAATGTTTGATTTTAGTACCGATATTCTTGACTGTTCTCCAAGCTCCTGTATTGCCAAAGTCGTCATGTTCGTAAATGAACGTTGGGCCGCCATGAGAAAGAAAATAGCTTGGGAAAGGCTGTGGGTTCTTAATAAATCTCGCTATGGGCATTTGTGAACTCGATGTATGGGGTTTGGTAAAGAAATAAAAAGATGTGATTGATAAAAGAATAGGAATGAAAAGAAATTTCATAAATTGAATCATCTCTGGCTCAGGATTATATATATATCAGCACGGTATAATAATGAGCTTACTGATAATCTTAAGTAATCCCAGGGGATTCAGCAGACCACATGATACATGGTAGCTGCGTTTGTGCGGCAGTATATTTAGCAGTTGAATGTTTACCCGGCAGTGGGTATGACTAAGCTGACAAATAATTGCTGTAGATAAATACAAAGAGAAGGACAGAGACGAAACTCATAAGTTAATGGCCGGGTAACACACCGAAATGTGTTTCGCAAACATCAGTGTCGCAAAAAACAGACGTCAGCGCTTTCGTGCCGTGACTTGCCGACACATTGAGAGTTCACATGATTTCTTACAGCAATTCTTTACCGTTGGTGTTGTTTCTGTTGCTTTTTTTTTCGTTGTTGTTTCTGTCGTTAATGTGTTCTTTGTTCATTGTTTTATTGCTTGCTGCAAGTGAAGCCATGAAGCCGTGGGTGAGTTTCTGCTTCATTTTTATTCCCCAATTACTTCCCTAAGTTCCGGTAACAGATGTGAGAAAGGGAAAATTAAAAACATCTATGCATGTGTGTATGTATGTAAAGACACTAGTTTTCGAGGTTTAACGCCTTTTCGCTGTAATACCGGTAATGCTATTATGACTGTCATTTTCATCATCACCATTCTATGTTCTAAAAGAAATGTATCCTCGTCATCATTCATCATTATTCCCTTACTTCTTAAGCTCCTTCCCGCTCGCTTGCCGACCTCCATGAGCGTAAATGAAATAGAGCAAGTGAAATAAGGCTATCCATAATCTCATAATGAGGAATGGTTGAAATTTGATCGAAAACAAAAACAATTCACAAACTAAGCTTTTTCCACACGTATGCACACCGGGTTAAACGAATACTGATAATAATAATAATAACAATAATAGCAATACAAATCAAACCAACCTATATGCAGGATATCACTCATCAGTGTTTGTATTGTTTTTTAAGGAATGAAATTGACTGGAACTGCACTGGCTAACTGGCTAACTACTAACTACCTACTGGTCACTACTGACTGCAAACGAACCACACTCGTGCCACGACCCATCGCCAACTACTTCACATATTTCAATTTATTTCAATTCACTAATTCATCTCAACAACATCTGTTCTCTCTTAGTTCTTTTGTTTATTTGCTTTACTTTGATTTGACAATAAGGCAAACGCTATTTATAACATGGTTGGTTTGTTTAATAGAAGAGTATGTTTGTTTTTTTTGAGTAATTATCCCCTTTTTGCCCACACCTTTACTAATGCAATCTCAATTCTAGAGAAGACCGGATTCATATCAAGGATTCAGCAAGTATGCCCACGAAATAAATGCGTATCACCATCCAAATCAATATGCTGGTTTACCAATACAGCTAGAGCAACAGCAACAACAGCAGCAACAACAGCAGCAACAACAGCAGCAACAACGCACACAATCATTAAATAGCGCAGGACAGGCTGCTGCTGCTGCCTTGCGATTACACAGTACACCAGTGAAGCAATCCGCGCAACAACAACAACAACAAACTGGTGCACAGAGACAGTATGGTAGATCTAGCTCAATGTCCAGTAAATCCAACTCTTTAAGGCAATACACTTATCATCCCAAGGCTTCGTATACCACAGGACCGACAAATGTATCTAGAAGGTACAATAGTTTGACATCACAGAGAGCCACATACAACAATCAAGTGCAGAATCAAGCAGATGGGCATAGGGAAGCAGAGGAAGAAGAAGGAATTGTTATCACGACTACTACCACAAAAGTCCTCGATTCTCAAGGTAGAACTCAATCAATTACTACAAAAACAGTAAAGACATTACCGGATGGCTCAAATATAATAGAGACAACAACAAAGAATATTTCACGTCCTAATTCAAGAGCAAATTCAATGAATTCGGGTACGTATAGGAATAATTCCATGACTCATGTGCCTATAAATTTATCCAAGATTGATGAAGATTTGCAGAATTTCGATTATGATTATCAGGTTGACTCGTCGCATTTGGATAATCCGGAAACTAAAATGAAGTTGAATTTGCCTGATAATTCAATTCAACAAGCTCCGAAGGAATTGGGAGCTCCATTCGATGAATTGGATAAGCCTCAAGATGTTGCGGAAAGATCAGCTTCCTTAACTAGTCAGGGTAAACCGAAGCCTTTGAGATCAATTTTGAAGAATTCACAAAGACCTACTTTTGACGAACAGAAATTGAGCTCGCCACTTCTGACAACAGCCCCTGCGGCGACTGCTGATACTCCTTCAACTCCATTATCTCACCCTTATAAGAATTTAGCTGAGCAAGATCAACAACAACAGCTGCAACAGGAACTGCAAGAGCAACATCAACAACCGAAAGAGAAAGCACCGCAAAGTCGTACATCTGTAGTATCGCTAAAGTCACCAATACAAAATAAGCTTTCAGATAAACCAGTACAATCGGCATCACTAAAACAGCACGGACAAGATGAATATGCTCATTCGCCACCAGGCTCAATCAAATTTGATGATAATGTCGAAACAATTCCAGTTATGGTGAAGAGAAATAAGCCGAAACAAACATATCCTCAACCTCCATCTCAACCGAAAAAGCCTGATGATGACTTTTATGCTGCTGCAATGGAGGCTGCTTATAAAAAAGTTTACGGAGATCGTGATCCAAGTGCTGCTCCGCTACCTCCCACTACTGCTCCGATGGCATCAACTCCACTTCAACAGTCGGTACCACAACTTGGTCATCCTTCTGCAAAGAAGGCGAAGCTTGGCTTTATTCCGGTGACACCTCGTAAAGATTATGCTACCACTCAGCAGCCCACTTCATCAATGAATTCTTTAATTGAAAATAAAATTAGGAGGCATCAAGAATCTGAATCTAATAAAAGTGTTCATTCAAATTATGAATATGTGAATCATCATAAAGATTTTGCCGTGCATTCCATGAGAGAGAATCCTAAGGCGTCATCCTCGAGAAAGGAACGATCTAAAGAAGAGAAGAAAGCAGCTAAGGAACATGCTAAAGAGCTAGTCAAAGAAGAGAAAAGGTTAGCCAAAGAACAAGCGGAAGAAGCAAAGAGATTAGCAGGAGAAGAAAAAAGATTAGCCAAAGAACAGGAAGCTGAAGAAAAGCGAAGAGCCAAAGAACAAGCAGAATTAGAAAAGAAGCAAGCAAAAGAGGCTAAAAAGGGAGATAAAAAAATGTTTGGATTGTTTGGTAAAAAGAGGAGACAAAGTGCCACTGGAAGCTCAATTTATTCTTCTGAAAGTCAACCAGCTTATCAACCAACAGGAACACAACAACAACAGTTTCAATCTGGTTATCTGCCTGCGGAAATGCAATACAGGCTATCGAATGCTACGGACGAATCTTGGAGACTAAAGCAACAACATCAACTGTCAATTACTCCAAATAATGCAACAATTCCAACTGTTTATGAAAAAGATGTGGAATCACATGGGATACCTAAGGACCCTGTAAGAGAACCAAGTAAAGGTGTTACCTTATCTTCTAGTATTACAAGTTCTGCTGCTGCTGCTGCGGCTGCTGTTCTGGAGCCAAAATCATTATCTCAAGATATCAAGCAAGCTTCTCCTTCTGCAATACCAACTACACCTAATTTAGAATCAGAATCCTTAGATTCAAATTCCACAACGAAACAATTTCCTTCCAACAACGATCATAATCAACCAACCGAGGGTACAAAAGATACCGCTCCTGGAGGTAATCAAGTATTCAAACTTTCAGGTTCAAGAAATTATTCTGATGAAAATTATAAGGATGTAACTCTTGTGTCTACTGCTCCAAGTCAAGTTGTTGATCAATCGGAAAATCTACCCCAAGAAAACTATCCGCTTTCTAACTTAGAATATGTAGCAAGAAGCCCCAATCCACAGAATAGAGCCTCATCGGTTTATGACGAGCAAAATCCAAATTCTGTAGTGTTAGATTCTGTAATTGTTGAAAAGGATAAAGAGTTAAGTAGTCCAACTATTTCAATAGCACCAGATACGAATATTCCAGTTCCGAAATTGAACGATATTGACGATGACCTTGACGAAGACGATAATATGAAATCTGGGTTTAATTCCAAGGAACGTATCAATGCTGAAGAACTAGCACCTGTTATTCAGGATGGTTGTGCTATTGCGTCCCATCCAAAGAGCCCGAACAGTCCCGGTGAAATAGTCAAAGGAGATGCAATACTTGAAGATCCTCCACCTAGAAGTGTAGAAAGACCAACTCCAAGCGTTATTACGGTTCCTGAATTCTCAGGAATTAACGAAGCTCAAGCACTGATATTTTTAAAGCCACATGTAATACACGAGCCCACATATGCAAGCCATATACCAAGTGAATCGCTACCACAGTTTGGTAAAATTGCTTCAAACTCCAACATTCCTGAACCCAACGTTGAACGTGATGAACATTCATCACCACCCAGTTCTGAATCGCTCCACGGCACAAATTCAACACGAGCAACAGAACAACACATTGATGACACCCTCGTGCTAGACAGTGAAAAGAAGGAGGATGGTAAGAAGGTCAAGAAGTCAAGCAAGTTCAAGGAGAAATTGTTTAAATATTTTGTTAATAATTATGATCAATAGAAATATGAGATTGCTTTTTGTTTTTTATTATTTAATAAATTAATTAATTACTTATTCTGTTACGTAGCTTTCTCACGTATTCGAAAGGTGCTAGTTTCTCTCTGTATTCAGCGGTAAATCTCTTTTCATTATCAAGTATCACGAATTGCAGCAACATCGATTCTAATTTGTACAAAGGAGGAGAAAGTTTACAAGTGTTATCCCAATCAGTCGCTACTGATCTGCTAAATATGGAAGCGTCTAGTCGAATAGGGACTCTGATAGAGTCAGAAGAAGAGCTGAAGTGTTCTGACGACGACGAGGAAGTTGGAACTATGTTGTATGATGACGACGAAGTATCCTCCTTGAAAATCACCGACTTGAACCGTTTGAATATCGATTTCTTTGGAGATGCCTTACCTGCAGACGCATCCAACGGCAAGCTTGACGTTGAGGTGGATGACTGAACTATAATGTTGAAGTTTGGCGTCGATTGAAATTTCCGTAACATTGTGATTTTGCAGCATACGTACATTCTAGAGTTCATACAAACAAACAAATAAACTATAAAATCTGCAAGCCTAAATCCTTGACTGAATCATCCAAGGTTCTTAATTCGATTCCAATAATTTCCCTGCTTCTTTTATCATCAGGTCTGACGAACATAGATTCAGGTATAGTTTCAACGGCAGGCAACTTATCTTTCATACCAAAGTTCTCTGCAATTATATGGATCATGTTTTGGTTTGTTGCCTTATATCCCTCTAACATGATTCTTTGACCTGCAGCCTTGTTACTATTGATGACGATTGAATGGACCTTGGCCACATCCCTGACGTCAACTGCTCCAGCTGCAAATTGGGGTACTTCTGAGTCTGGCGTGAGTTTCAAT
This sequence comes from Nematodospora anomalae, assembly GCA_030572795.1. Lineage (NCBI taxonomy): Eukaryota > Fungi > Ascomycota > Pichiomycetes > Serinales > Debaryomycetaceae > Nematodospora > Nematodospora anomalae. The sequence continues at coordinate 286,001 of JAJMBC010000009.1, read as the reverse complement.
AACCCGCCAATTATCGACGATGTGGAGGGTAATTGTTCGGCATCGACCTTTGACGCAGATCTGACGGGACCAAGGCACAATGCGGGTGCGATGGCAACGAGGTCAAAGTTTGGTTTATTTTCCTCCACAAACCTCCAGGCGGCCTGTTCAGCAATCTTCTTGGACGTGAAATACGCCATTGTTCCATTGACTTTACCCATCTCATAAGTCAACGGACTCCAGTCGTTATCTGAGTACTCTGCAAGAAATGAGAATGCCTTATCGGGGCCAATCATTGATGCAATGGACGAAGTCATGACAACTCTTCTGATTTGAGGTGCCTTGTCTTTGATCGAGGCAAACGTGTTCTCGATCATCTTCACTGCGGGAAGCAAGACTTCCCTCTCAAAATCGTCAGCTTCGAATTTTACGACCGCTGCCGTGTTCACAAACACCGTGGCCTCGCTGTGGTTGGCAAGAACGTCGTCCAAGGCATGCGGCTCATCGAATTGATTGTCGACTACTTCAAACTGAAACTTTTCTGAGCTGTACAATTTAGATAACTTCTCACCACCTTCACGAGATCTAACTAATGCAACAACTCTGAACCCGTCATCTAAGAGCTGGCCCGCAACATGCTGGCCAACGTATCCTGAAGCTCCGGTAAGTATAACTGTAGTCATCATTGAGGAATAAGCTACAAAAAAAGAGTTGTGACAATTGAAAATTTTGTGGGCAATTGTGCAATTGATTAACTAATTAGGTCTACATAGACGCAGAACCTCCAATAATAAGTACAACTAAGTAGGTTTGCTTAAACATAGTACATTCAAACCGTTAGTGGTAATCCGGCTGTTTATTTATATGCCGGTTATAGATTTGCCGGTGGTTTATGTGCGGGCAGTTTTGTGTTAACGATTACTCGCGTAATATCAGATTATAATACGATGTCAAAATCTCGTCAATTATGCATCAACTATACCATAAAACTCTATTCACTACTAGGCAAAAAAGTAGTCTAAGCTTATTTATCTACTTCGTTACATTTCAAAATTTGCTGGATGGTATCACAAAGAGATTGCTTCAATTGGCTGTACTCGATTTCACAAAATATTTCTACTTTTCGACTGATTGGCTTACTCCTATTACTAGAATCAGTATCTGAGTCACCCACGGGCAGCTTTCCTCTCATTCCGAAGCATTTTCTCTTATGACATTCCACAACAACTGGAACAAAAATTTGCCCTGTTTTAATAGCAAGCTCTGTCTCTACGCCTCATCTTCTTCGAATGCCAATTCATGTGTTTAGCCGCATCCCTAGCGTCGGTCAATGCATCGTGGAATGGCGGAAATTTGAGGACTGAGTTCACAAATTCGGCAGTATATGGTAATTCTTCCTCGCCGACAATCTTGCTGATAAGCTGAGCGGGATCAAAGGTGTACTCTAGATTAACTGATAATAATATAAAATTTGGCGTTTCATCTGCAGCAAACTCAAAAGCGTCCCTTTCAAACACTTTTGAGGCAGTATACACGGCCTTTCCTCTATTGGTAGCCTATTCCAACGTATTCTCACTTTGACCGTTATCAGAGTAAGAATTAGAGACGTCAAGGGTGTCGAGCAGTTTCATGGCTGTAACTGAACTGCTCAAAACAACCCTGGTGATTTGAGGTGCAACATCCTTGATTGATTGTAATTCAAATTTGGTTCCCCCGATTGCAGTCTTGATCGTTTTTCTCCAATTATAGGCGTCCGTATTCAGCAGAGACAAAGCATGAATGAAAATACTAACCTGTGGGTATTTTTGCAACGCGGCATCAAATGCATGGGGGTATCAATGACTTCAACGATTTTGTAATGGAATCTATCTCTTTGTAATGCCTCTTTAAGTTATCGCCTTTTCCTTTCATCTGACTGATCCAACCACATCGTAACCTTTTTCAGTAAGGTCACCAATGATATGTTGTGCTAAATATCCAAACAGTAGCCCCAGTAAGAAAAACTGTCTTTGGCATGGGAATTCAATTAATTTGTGAAACTAATTATGAAGCTCAGGCACTTGTGGCGGACTATTACCCCTATCTATCTAGCTCCGAGGGGCATAAGTTTATCTTCGAAACTAGAACTTGCTTTTGTATAGTGTGGCTGTCAATTGTCAGGGTTGCAAGCATTTTATTTCAAAACACAGGTTAACGATCGTAAAGAGATGAGAGATGAGCATTTGTTCACATTCCATCCACATTCCATCCAGTATGAGAATTTGATCAATATCTATTTGGCGAGACTACCGTGGCAAGAGGCATGACTAATGTGGCGTTAAAATTTAGAACCTCACACTGAGAATATGGTAGAAAAAGCTACTGCTGCTGGTGGTGGCAGTAAGCAAATGGAAACAGCTATGGTTGTGAAAAATACCATATTTATATAGATTATAAATCCGAGAATTATTTGGTAATACCTTGTTTAACTCCGTTGTGCGCATAGTTGCATGGTGAGCAAGAAAAAAAGAACCAGTCGTGATTATATCTCAAGAAGATTGATAAACCTTGTGATTAAGATTTTTATTGGATCGAATAAATGTTTCAATGATTGAGCTATGTCATCGAATACGACAAATTTATCATCAAATGATTTAACAAACTCAGCTGATCTGTTATTCTCATCGAACCGCTCAGATTCAACAAGAACTACAACAGTATCATCTAATCAAGACCCAGACGCTGCCAAGGCATTTGCAGACATATGTATGGCATGTAGAACAGGTGACATTGAAGTTGTTGACTCCCTCTTATCAACTCCAGATTTAGATATTAACCAAGTTGACAAATACGATTATTCCCCGTTAATCTTGAGTTCATTATGTGGACATTATAAAATTGTGGAATTGTTATTACAAAGAGGTGCAGTATGTGATAGGGATACTTTTCAAGGTGCTCGTTGTATTTATGGCGCTCTAACTGACGAAATCAGGGATTTATTGGTCAGTTTCGATATCTCGAAAGCCGTTGACATAACGCAACCTTTTGCTGGTCATATTGCATCATTATTGAATCCATTATTAAGCACCGCCACTAGAGATATTGTTTTCCAATTCCGTCAACAGGGTTTACCTAAAGACTTGCAGTGCTTCAGATTACATAGATTTTTATTGTCTGCAAGATGTCCATACTTCAAAGAAAAACTATTGGATGATTGGCAGTATCTAACTGTGGTTTCTATGCCTACTAGTGTAGATCCGTTGGTTTTCAAAGTAATCGTCGATTATATTTATCTCAGAACTGACTCAATTCCAATAGACGACGAGCTGATACAATCGAAATTATTGGATTTAGCAAGAAAATATAATTTACCTGATTTGGTTGAAGGGATAGAAAAAGTTAAAAATAGAGAGGATGATAAAGAAAAATCAAAAATTAAACATGATTTGGCATTTAAATTTGTTGAAAAGGCAAGAAAAGAGTTGGATGCGTTTTTGGCAAAGAGCATATGGGATGGGAAAATCGTCTCAGAGATGAATCTTGATGATGTTGTTGACATAGAAGACATTGATTGTCGCGAATTCCTATCGGATGAACAAAAAGCAACTCTTCTCGAGTCAGCTTCGATACCTGATGTTATCCTAGCATGTATTGATTCTGGAAATGAATTGGTTGTATACTATCCGGTGAATAAATCAATCATTGCTAGATCAGAGTACTTTGATACCATGTTTAAATCAGATATTTTCAAATTTGCCGAAGCAGACCTACCGCTATATAAGAAGGACAATATTGAAATTATAAATAGGCCTCAACTTCAAGCAGAACACCTTCCGGTGATTCAAATATCCACAAGTACAGCGAATCAAGAAGTTGCCCAAATGGTGTTATCTTATCTATATCATGATGACGTGAGCTGTATTCCTTTGAATCTTACCATTGAGTTATTATTTGCTGCAGATGAATTATTTCTTGAAAGATTAAAAACCATGTGCGCTGTGAACATAAGCTCGCAGTTTGATTCCTTCACCTATGATCAGATGCAATCATTAGATGACCAATTAGGTCACGACGCATATGATTTGATACGAATTTCATGGCAAACAAGGTGCGATAAATTAGAGCAACACATTACAAAAATGATAGCATACAACTTGCAACAAATTTTCCACTCTGAACAAAGATACAATTTTTCCGATTTGATAGAAGAGTCGGCTGCTAGAATTAAAGAAAGACAAGACACCGATACAATTGAATTAATTGATGATATAAGATATTATCTCACAAAGAAATATGCTATAAACGAAGAAATGGAATCTTTTGATCCAACTTTCAATAATAGGAATGGAGCAGATGACATTAGATTGTATAAGAACGCACTTTTGCAATACGAAAAAGATATTGAGATTATTGATTGTTTATTGGACCAACTACAATTGGAGGCATAGTTTTATAGATAGTATGGAAGAATGCTTTTGCAATTTTGCAATTTAAACCTTGTACAATGATATACAGTGATTATGATATGACGTTTTGTGTAACCTCATCTCTACTCAGGCAAAAAAAATTAAATTCTGAAAATTTAGAATCATCATTTTAAACCACTCCAAATATCAAACAACAATGACGGATAATAATCCAGATGGAGATTCGTCTCTAGACACGTTAATATTTGAAGATAAGTTGTCCAAGATTAGATCCCAAATAAATTCAAAATTGGATAATCAAAAGCATCTTGCTATAGTATTGTCCGCAGTTGAAGAAAATATTGAAGAACAAAAGAATGATAAAACACCAACAGCCTACTTTGTGTCCTTTTTATCATTATTAGATCAATGTATCAACGATGATACTATAGTTGATAATGCTTTAGCTACATCCACTGCATACTTTTTGGATCTTGTGTTTCCTTTCACTCCAAGAGCCTTATTAAAAGCAAAATTCAATCAGATTTTAGTTAAATTGGCCCAGCCTTTGACTTTGGACGATGCTGAAGCTCCATTGGTGAGATCTACGATTGGCGCATTAGAAAGTCTATTGTTAGCTCAAGATGGCGCTGAATGGAATTCAAAAGGTGCGATATCTCCCAGGAGGGCATTTTTGGCATTATTGGAATCATCTTTTGATGCGAGACCAAAAGTGAGAAGAAGGGCTCAAGAAGCAGTAAGCAGGATATTAGCAAATCCTCCAGCGTCGCCATCGCCAATTCATATTGCCGCTCCATTAGCGGCAGATGCATCAATAAACCAATTGAGAGGTTTATTTACAGAACTCAAGAGTCTGAAGAAAAACGCAAATAAGGAAATAAATTCACAGGTCATTCATTGTTTGCAATTAATTACATTGATCACATCGGCCAATTCTTGGCCAGTTGCCAAAATCGAAGAGTTATGCGATATATTATTGGAAATCTCCAAGACGTCAGAGCAGTTTTTAGTGAAATCTGCATTTGATGCTTTTGAAGGATTGTTCCAATCAATGACTAATATAATTGATGTTGAAAAATACACCCGAGTGTTGGATATCATATTTGATTTAAAGCCATCTTTGAATGATACTCATTTAGCTGCTTCCTGGTTAGCTGTTGTTGCTAAAGCATTGGGAGGTTTTGCTTTGTTGTCTCCAGAAACTTGTATGAAAAAACTCCCACATATTTTATCTACCGTATCTCAGTTCCTAGCATCTGACTCCAAGGATATTTATTCCTCTGCTTCGCAATGTCTAATTGCAATTGTAAATCAAGCAATTCCTGATAAATTCTTATTGCAACCAGGATCAAATGGAATAACTGCAGAAATTTACGAACTTGTTGATCATATAATTACATTTTTGAGTGAATTAATTGAAAAAGAGCTATTTTCTATGAAGTATCAGCATGCTACCAAAGAAATTTTGGAGTTTATTGCTGCCTGTATCTCAAAATTAAGATTTAGAGTGAATCCTGACTTTTTGGGTATACTTGAAACAGTGGGTGAATGGAGAACGAATGAAGCTGATGCTTTTCCCCATAATAAGGAAGCGGAAGATGTTATTGCAGCTTCGATATCCACAATGGGTCCACAAGTTGTTTTGAGTGTATTGCCTTTGAATTTAACCGGTAGAAATCAACCAGGTAGAGCTTGGTTATTGCCGATTCTCAGGGATAATGTGAGATTTGCGGAATTGGAGTTTTATAAAAACAGCATTTTACCAATTATTGATTTCTTCGAAAGTAAGATTCAAGGGTCAAGCAATAAAGAATCGATGAATAATAAGATTTTCCAAACAATTATTGATCAAATTTGGTCATTGTTACCACATTTTTGTGACTTACCAAAGGATTTGATATCGGCATTTGATGAAGATTTTGCTACAAAGTTGTCAGATTTAATGTTTGCTAAAGTTGATTTGAGAGTTCCTATATGCCATGCATGGAAATTATTAGTTGAATCAAATATTGCGTACCGCGATGGTGCATTGAATGATGATTTGCTAATGCAACAAGAATTTCCTATTGAAGAAGCAGCTAAGAATGTAGAATATTTGAGCACTATTGCTTCGAATATTTTAACTGTTTTGTTTAATGTGTTTACTTTCACCATGCCAGATTCTAGGGGGTTTGTTTTGGAAGCAATTGAAACTTATTTACAAATTATTCCAAAGGCAGAATTGGCAACTACCTTTGATAAAGTATGTGGCTTATTGAAACAAGCAATGGACGAGGAAACTGATGCTAAAAAGGAAACACCAAACGATGCTGTTACCATGATGGACTTAATTGTTGCTATGGCGAAATATGTTCCAGAATCCTCCCATAATGCATTGTTTTCAATTTTTTCAACCACTATTGCCTTGCAAAATGATTCACTTATGCAAAAAAGAGCTTATAGAATAATTTCAAAATTGGCTGAAACTACCAGCGGTAAACAATCCATTTTGAAGTTTATTGGTGATATTGAAAATGTACTTATTCAAACATCAGAACTTACTCATAGTTCAGCTAGATCAGCTAGATTAAATGCAGTTTTGTTGATACTTGATATTTTGCCAACTAATGACTTGTACTTTATACCTTCGATATTACAAGAAATTATAATGGCCACTAAAGATGTGAATGAAAGATCAAGAGGATTATCGTATCAAATATTGATAAAAATGGGTCAGAAGATGAATGAGGGTGGTATTATTGAAAACTCACGTGTGCCTGGTTTTGACTCTGATGCAGTACCCTCACAAGCTACATTGGCTGAATATTTTACAATGGTGAGCGCTGGGCTTGCTGCACAAAACCCGCATATGATATCGGCTACAATTACTGCCATCTCTTGCTTGGTTTTTGAGTTCAAAGACGTTTTACCTACTGAAATGTTGCTAGAAATTGCATCAACTGTTGAATTATTTTTGACTCATAATTCAAGAGAGATTGCAAAATCTGCGATTGGATTTGTTAAAGTTGAAGTATTGTCATTACCTGAAGAAATGGTCAAAAATAATTTACCTGAATTGTTGAGCAAATTAATGAGATGGTCACATGAACATAAGGGACATTTCAAAAGTAAAGTTAAACATATTATAGAAAGATTAGTAAGAAAATTCGGAATAGAAGAGGTTGAAAATGCTATACCTGAAGAAGACAAGAAACTTGTGGCCAACATCAGAAAGAATAGAAATAGAGCTAAAAGAAAACAAGAGGAATCAGAAGCGCCAACAACAATAACTAGCTCTGAAAAGAAATTTGTTTCAGCTTATGAAGAGGCGTTATATGATTCCGATATTTCAGAAGATGAAGTCGACATATATGATGAAGATGCTATTAAGTCCAACAAGAAATCAAATCAATTTATATTAGAATCTGGTGATGAACCGTTAAACTTGCTCGATCGTCAAGCATTGGCTCACATTTCTTCTTCCAAACCCAAAAAATTCACAAAGAATGAACTTAGGAATAAAGCCGACGAATTTCATACAAGGAACGGTAAAGTGGTTTTTGGTGATGATGAAGAAGATCCCTTGGCTAATAAAGGTTCAGGAATCGATGCTTATTTGGATGCGGTTAAGCAGGCCCCTATTCGTGGCCAAAAGAATAAATTGAAATTCAAAAAGGGCAAAGATGATGAAGATTGGTCCGATGATGAGGATTCTCAATCTGTTAAAAAAGCTAAAGTAACAAGTAAGTCCAAGATTTCAAAACCACGTAAACAAAGGCTTAAAGCTAGAAAGAAGCTCTAAGGGAGATACTTGTATTTGTAGGCATAAATAAAAACTGTTGTTTCGTACCAGACGGTTTCCAAGTCATTTGGATGCTATAAGTTTTGTAGTGTAGATTTCAAATGTTTTTTGCACTATCGAAATTTTTTTTTTCATCCCTACATTAATCAAACATCAAACCAACCAGTATAGCTATATATTCCTCAGCAATGTCAACTCCAGTTAAATCAGCGGCCGAGAAGGCGGCCTATAGAAGGAACATGGTTAAAATAAGATTAGCACGTTTTGGAAGAACACACCAACCGGTTTTCAACATTGTGGTAATGCCAGCCAGAAAAGGGCAGAATAGACTCCCAACAGAAGTCATAGGAACTTACAATCCAGTTCCCAGTCCAAGTATACAACGCGACGACTCAGTGAAAATAAAGGATCTAGCATTGGATTTTCATAGGGCTAAGTATTGGCTTGGTGTGGGAGCGGTTCCTACAAATAGAGTTGCCTGGTTATTCAAAAAAGCAGGTATATTACCCAACTTTTGGCCCAAAGCTAGTGCATTAACTCAAGAAATCAACAAACCTGTGATGGAAGATGTGAAAGAGACTCAAGAGGTGCCTATCAATCCAATCAGAAAGAGAGATTAGATCAATTAGAAAGAGATTTCATGTACATAGGGATATAAATAGGTTATACAAAGACATATATATTAAGAATTATTAGCATGTCTCCAATGGAAATGCCATTTCTTATGTTTACGTTTGAATATGTTCCTAAATGATTTCTTAGGTTTTTCAACTGTTGGAGAATTAGGTGAAGTGAAGGGGTTATTGCCTTCTATTTGTAATTCTTCACCTTCGTCTTCCTCCTCTTCTTCTTCAAAGAGCTTGCAGATCCATTGAGCAGCTGGAATTTTAGGCAATTGAGAGAACGGATGTAGATCGGAATTTTGAATGACTGTGTCTTTTTCAAATTCTAAACCGGTTTGAAAAACCTCCGAAAAGTCATGTTTGATTTGTTGATAAGCTAACCAGTTTATTTTTTCAAATGATGATTTCAATATTTTTGTTAAAACAGATTGAATTATATATTTTATGACGATTATATCGCATTCATCTTCTATTGTCGAGAAGCATTTTTTGAAATTTGAAACCACCGTTGCAAAATCGTTCATTGTATTTTTGATCTGCCAGTTTTGATCGAGATTATGTTGCAAATACTGAAATATACTCACGCTTGGTTTTGATTTTGATAAAACTATCATTACCAATTTATTCAACCCTTTAGGCCGTTTTTCCAAGGAACTGGCTGTCTCTCTGTCTTCTCTGAATGTATTTAATAAACGCAATAATTGAACTGTGAGGGTATCGTCAATGACAATCGTGAATCCAGCAGAGATTTTATACATTAATTCAATCAACTTCCAAACTATCGCATTCACGAAATCCACGCGGTCGACAATCAATTCAATTACACGATTCAAGCGATTGCTTTGACAATAATCAATAAAGCTAGACTGTAAATTTGGTGATAATGTTAAAAGATTAAGTATTTCTTGGAACAATGCCAATAGTTCTTCAAACACCCCCTCCCGGACGTCGTCTAATAGGTATGTGACTTTGGCGAAATGGAAACTTAGCTTGAACTCGGGAGATTCAAAGCATGGAGTCGATGCTGTAGTGTCAGATACTGTGAAGTCAGATCTGTAAGTATCTGAAGAATCCATTAGGCGGCAAACTGTGTTGCAAAAAAATGGGAAACAAATAAAGTACGGTAAAAAACAAAAGGGTGCAGCATCTTTCTTGCACAATCTACAATGTTTGTTGATATTAGATGAATACAGTTCTTAATTAATTTACATAAAGATATAAACTTAATTAATCAGTTTAATCGAATAAACCGAAACCCATATCTTCATCGGATTCTTCTTCGTCAGCTGGTGCTTCTTCAGCAGCAGCAGATTCTTCAGCACCACCAGCGGCAGCAGCAGCAGGGGCAGCAGCAGCATAAGCTTCAGGATTGGCTAATCTGTCTTTAATAGCTTCGGAACCTTCAAAAGTGTAGTCAGTGGCAATGGACAAGGCCAAGACATTCTTATAGTTGTTGATGACGGAGTGGCCGACTGATGGCAAGGTTGGGTAACCGACAGCCAAGGAGATGGAGGCAATTGAGTTGATGGCGGAGACAAAGTGGCCAATCAATTCTTCGTCGGTGATATCCAAGATGGAAGCAGGGAAAACTTGACCGTTATCGTAAACTTGAACGACGGTCATACCGTAAGTGAAAGGAGAAATGTTCAACATGTTTAACAATGTGGCTTCGGAAGGACCAACCTTACCGTCTTTTTCAACGACTTTAACATCAGAAACAATTTCAATGGTACCTCTAGCAATCTTGGTTGGGACACCTAAAGCTTGGAAGAAAGAGGTCTTACCAGGTTCCATACCAGTGTTACCAGCAGGAATCCAAACATCTTTAGGAGCAACAGCACCGGCTCTGGCTGGAGCAGCAACAACGTTGGCGGTAACGGTATCTCTAATGGTTTTTAAGTCACTGTTGGTGAAGATGAAACCAACATTACCTTTAACGAATGGCAATAATTTTTCAAATTCTGGCAATTCGGATAAGAAACCTCTGATGGCTCTTCTGACCATGGTGTTTTTACCCATCAATACAACAGCTTCACCTCTCAAGGCTTTTCTAATTTCGTGCATTTGTTGAGAAGAAACATTATCGACACCAACAACGAAGATGGATCTATATTCTTCTAATAATTCTCTTAATTTAGTAAAGTATTGAACTTTTTTATCTTTAGTACCACCCATTTCGACTTATATTATAATCTGACGATAGGAATTTAATGGTTTGATTAATTAAGAAGAGAAGAGGATATAAAGAATCAACTGAACTGAATTTTCACTGTTATTGGACTAGCGACAGCAGCACATAGTAAAGCTGGACCAGCGAAAAAAAAAAAAGAAAAAACCTAATAATATCAATGGTAGTGTACAGTACTGACGTTTGGATGTATGTCAACTTTAGGGTTATAGCCCTGGCTTAGGTTGCAAAATCCAGAATCTAAGTCTGCAGCCAATATATTCTAAATCAATCATTTTAGGATGAAAGATCTACTACCTCAATATTTATAGGTAAATGACAATTGAACTTCACTAAAAGAAATTGCTTTTATTTATGTATCTTATCTATAAACTGAAAGTCGTTATTAACCATATCCTTTATTTTCATAATCGGTACTAACAAAAGTATTCTTTAGATAAACATGCCACAATCTATCCAATTCTTCATTATCTTGACCATGCTTCTTCTTCTTCTTTTTATTCTTTTTTGCCGCATCCCTTTTGCTTTTGTTCTTATCCTTGTTCTTTTTCCCTTTCGTACCTAATTCAAATTCATCCGATTCAAGCTGATCTTTTATTGGTTTCCCCAATTTTCGAGCAAGAGCAATCCATTCATCAACGATCAAACTCTTCATGCCATAAACTTGATCATCAGTGGTATATTCGATTTCATAGTGGAAATCTTTCTCGTTTGAATTGATTTTCTCTAAATCAGCGTAATATTGAACATATCGTTCCGGGGTATAGGTTTGATTTATATAGGCTGGACCGAGTGGTAAATCTTTAGGCATGCGCGGTGGAAACGTCTTGTCTTTTTTTTTGAATATCGACCAAGTATCGCCATCTTCATCTTGATCATCATCTAGAATTAGTTTTTCGATATTGGTGAAGAATCTGTCCCATGGTTCGAATTTAACCTGGGTTAATTTCTCAGGTAGATTTGTGATATTGTATTCCCATACTCGTAATCCGGGGTTGAAGGTGGGTATGACCGATGGCGTCACATGAACTATGGAATATCGCTCTGAATGTTTACCAGATTTTTTCTTACCTTTGATGCTAGCGTATAATGATTCTCGCAATTTTTCCATATATCTCACTTTATTTGCAGGCACACCGCCTTGAATTCTGATGGAATCAAGTTCGAAATCTTGATTCAACGTCCTGTAAATATTTGTTTCTTGTAACGGTTCCACATCTGAATCATAATCCATGGCACTATCTCTTTCTCCGAAATTATCGTTAATTGATTTATATGCAGCTTTTGAATCCAACGGAATGAAATGGTCTAAATTCATATGACCGTATAATCCCCCAATTATAACATCTCTATATTCATGAGTCCAAGCAATATATTTCCGAAGGCATGAAATATCATAATTTTTTTCGTTTGGGGGTACATGACCCGTCAACCAAACTTTCATATTTCTTGCTCTCATTTCTTTCAAAACGTATCCAAGCCATGCGAATAATTTATAACCTGGCTGCTTTCTGGAATCACAATTATCAACTAAAGGATTTGCTTGAAACCAATACAAGGTATTTATAGACAATATCGCCAATTCATTAGGTATGACTTCTTGAAAGAAAGAAGCACCATTATTAAACGTGTGCATTTGAACTTGGGGTACAAATTTTTGCCATATTTGATATAACAATCGCGTCTGTAATGTTGGACCGGGACTAAATAAATTATGAGGATATACATCGTTATTACCTAATGACGGAATAAGGTCTATCTTCAATTCCGGGGTATGTTCTCGTCTAAAAGATTCAAACATTAAAGAGCTTACTTTTTCATTCATGTCAAATATGTTTTGTTCAGTTCTGGGGAACCTTCTATCATTATCGTGTCTCACATTATCACCTGTCCAGACTATAAAATCAATTTTATCTTTTAAATTTTCTTCCACCCATTTAATCGTGTCATTCATTAAAATCATGGGAGAATCACAGCCCAAAAGTGCATCACCGTATTTGTTAGCACTGCCTTTCCCCTTATGACACGCTTCCTCATGCGAAGAGTTCTCTACGTAATACGGATCCGGATGTATATCAGAAATGTGTAAAAATCGACCATGTATGACTTGTTCACCCTTTTCATTTGATATTACTTTAACGGGGTTTTTAGGAGTTAGGCCCAATTTTCGGATATTATCAATCTGAGTTGCATTTAGTTGTAATTCTTCAACAGATACGTACTGAGGTGGTGCGGAACTAGCACCGTAATTATAGTATTTGGTTGGAATTAATAATAGCAAAGTCAATAGTGATATACTCATCCCTTTTAGAAATGAGGAGGATGAGATCTTGGAAGTTATCAGTCTCTTTTCATCCATTTTTAAAAATCTGTCCCGTGCTGTTGTTTTTGTCTATCCAAAGTATTGTTAATTTACCAGTAGAAATGCTTTCAAAGAACTTGCCGATGAGTTTTAGATCAAAAGGTGATCGAATATTCTTCCTAGATGCTGTTTTGTTTCTATACATCGTGCTTGGTATTCTACAAGCAATTTGAGGCATATTGGACATTTTCACACGACTCTTTGTACACGTGCTGGCTACTTTCCTTTTTTCTTTTATTTTTGCAGATGCCGGGGAGCTGAATTTCTAGTGGCTAAATATAACGAGCGTAGCTCCAAATTCGATGCCTATTGATTGGAAGCGTATTTATTTAGCAGGAAAGAGGTCACAGAGGTTGTTTATAGGTGTGACCATTAAATTGCCATATCTGTATGTACATGTAAAGAAAATTATTAGAATTATTTAATCCATTGTGCGTTGATATTGTTCGTGCCATGTGGTAAATATCATAAAAACTGTATCTAATAAAGGAAGGGAACTGTGCCAACGGTCGTATCGCAAACGCAGCGTTTGAGAAATACGTAATGTGACGACATTAAATCTTTAAAGAAAAAATGGGTGAGTTAGGGGGTAGTTGTCACTAGAATCAGGAGCCTTTTGAAAGCAACGAGAATTAAACGCAAAACATACTAAAACCATAAAACAATGAAACAGTAAAACAGGAGACAGGAAAAGAAGCTCGAAATCAAATTATTGATAAACATCTATTTATGGAAATAGCTCGGAGAAGTTGAGCTGAACTTAAACCAATTAAGCACTACATGGACTGTTGATGCAGAATTGAAAGTAGGAAAGGAGAATTATAGGGTATTTGAACGACGTTTTACTCAACTGCAAAAGCGCGTGAAGCCAATATGTCGTAAGGAGTAAGTATAACACATAACAGTACAAAGGATCGGGAAATATTGATCAGAAATCATGTGCATAATCATTAAAATATTAAAATAGAAGTGTATCAGAATCAAATTCGGTGGGTGATCAGAGGAACAACACAGATACACCGCGTAATATAACATAAAATAATATGTATGATATGAATTGACAAAAAATCAGCGTTTCATCAATATATTTGTGCGTATGCTGTCATTAAAATCAATGTCATTAAACATTGTATTGCGCATTCCTGAGTACTAGCTAAGCTACAGCAAAGAACACATGCAAAGAATTTAGGTAAATTCCAATCAGTTATCCATTATATTTAAAGCAAAGAATGAAAGAGCAGAAATGGAAATAATATACTGACTTGATCAAGCAGATTTGGTAAATGTTAACAAATTAGGATATGAAATTACCAATCAAGTATGTAGAGAATATTAATGAAATGAAAAGGATAATAAAATAATATAGCAAATTAAAAGGTGGGTGTTTTCTGTTGATTTCCACCTGATTTCTTTCGCTTCTGCTTGATTTCCGTGTATGTGAATTCGAGTGGTGTAGGTGTTGGTGTCATTACCGATGATGTAGGTATTGTTGATAACAGAATTTTATAATTTGATTACTGTACACGAAACAAGAAGAAAGTAGGCAGGGTAAGAATAGCGCTAAAAACAGGGTAATTCCCAAAGTAGTGTGAAAAATGAAAACATGTACATAAATTGACATAGAATTGGCGTGTCATGTCTTAATGAATACGGTAGAATGTGGAAAATATAGTAGTAGTAAATATTGGTGGTGTATATAGTAGATCTCCATTTCCGTTGCTAGGCAATCAATTTATATGCATGATATTTAGATTGCAAAAAGAAAACAAAAACAAAAACAAAAACAAAAACAAAAACAAAGACAAAGACAAAAACGCGAAATTAAATTACGTACTTTATTACATTATTTCCCATATTGGTTTTAATGGCCAATTTCAATTTCGTACATAAGACTTGTAGTCTTGATAAGTTTATATATCATTGATATTCCCTCATCCTTCGTCTACTTCTTCGACTTCTTGTACTTCTTGTACTTCTTCTTTGCTTCTTATTCTTCTATAGCCTGTCCTTCAGTATGATACATTTACACACACCAAAGAGATCCTTGCCTCCTCCAACACCAAGTACTGCTACTAATACTACTGCTACAAAATTAAGCTTACCCCCATTATCTTCTATATTGTCAACAGCTCATTCCAATTATTGCAAGGATCATCCATTGATATCTTCTTCACCTTCATCTTCACTACAAACTCCTTTTCATAAGTCATTACCGTCAATTGATTCAATTACTTCCACGCCAATCATTAGCCAAAACACTAGCCACGCATATTCTTCTACTGCGACTTCTTCGGCTGCATCATCATCTTTGACAACACCGTACTATTCAGTGCAGACAAAACATGATTATGTACGTACACCACCCACTACTGGAACCACAAAAAGGAATTATTCTTCTATAGATGATTCAGTTGCTGCTGATACAAGTATAACAGAATTAAGAAAATCAAAAGCTTCCTCCACTACGTCAATTTCATCTGATATATCTTCGTCGTCTTCCTCAGACAGAGCATATGCATTCATTTCTCATTCTCCCGCTACATTCCCACTGCAAGAGCCATCAATAGATAATGCACCGTTGGCAAGAAGAAAAAGAAGAAGAACTTCTCCTCATGAATTGAATATATTAAATAAAGAATTTGAATTAGGTATTACGCCAAACAAATTAAGAAGAATTGAAATTGCTAAAAAAGTGTCAATGACTGAAAAAGCTGTGCAAATATGGTTTCAAAATAAAAGGCAAACTTTAAGAAAACAACTGAATAATGAAAAAGAAGTTACGGTGTTACCTGCTACGCCTGCTGTGCCAATCTCACCACCACAGAACATACCACCACAACCACATGAACATCAAAACCAACCCCAGCCGCTAATTATATCATCCACACCAACGAAACCTTTAACTAGCAAATCAATTCCATTTGCAGGTACGCCAAATCATTGTTCACTGATCCCTCAACCAAGATCGTATTCAATTCCGATTTTCAAGCAAATGTCCACCCCATTGCCTGCAAAAATTCATTCGATCATACCTTCACCATCTTCAGATGATTCACTAATAGATGATTCATATGTCAAGAATACATTGGTTAAAACAAATAAAAAACAGCCACAATCCTTAAATGGTGAAAAAACATCTACAATGACAT
This sequence comes from Nematodospora anomalae, assembly GCA_030572795.1. Taxonomy (NCBI): domain Eukaryota; kingdom Fungi; phylum Ascomycota; class Pichiomycetes; order Serinales; family Debaryomycetaceae; genus Nematodospora; species Nematodospora anomalae. Next base: position 269,513 of record JAJMBC010000009.1, on the reverse strand, counting down.
TCAAATTGATTCCTTCGAAAATCACACAAAAGCTACAACAAGAAAGTAAGAATGGATCCATACATAGCGTATTAAATATAGATAGAAAGCCGTTAGGTGATTTAACAAATACTAAATAGATAGAGAGTTTGTATTATTCATTTGTAGTATAATTTTCATAATGAATACATGAGATAAATCCAATGGAAGCAATCAAGGAAAAATCACGCCCAATGCTCCTCTTGATTCTGATATTATCGTAGTCAATACTATAGGAAATAAGGTTGAATTCAACCCTTTTTTTTCACGGTGGACGCTTAATTTCGCTCCACGATTGGAACACAAAAACACAAAATGAATAAACGAACACACCCCTTTCCAAATTTAGATAAACATAGTGCATGTGTGATAGCTTAGACGATACAGTTAGAATATAACTGAGCGTATGATCTAAGTATTCCATGCAGTTGGAAATAACGCGGATATCAAAAATAGAAAGGTTGAGAATATCTATGACTTTGGCAATCTCATTGGCTAAGCGTGTTCTTCTAGTCGCTTGGCGAACTAGCGCTTTTTCTATAGCTTGAACTGCATTAAGTTGTTCATGGAGAGGTCATGCGTGTGGGTTCTTCTGCAACCATTTGTTTCTTTGACTAGTTTTTTTGCGAGATTTGTAGAATATTTTCTGACGTAGATTCGAACTTTATCTGGTAAATTGTCTGGCAGCAATTCATCAAGACTCAGAGAGATTCATAGTATCGAAAAACTACTAATTACGATTTAGTCTTCACCGTATGCTGTTTTTAAGAGAAAGCAGTATTTGCCGGACGTTAATATACCTTAGATATGCTTTGTTACCACTCATTTGTTCCTCGGCCAGGGTAATGCTGATGTTTAGATTTGTTTAGCAAGTCTCTTAGTAAGAGATTAACCTTTTTTTCCAACGCTTCCATTCATCAACTGTAGAGAGCTAGTGTATTGATGATACAGTAAGATCGAAGGACAGTGCGTCTACAATTAAGTGCCGACTGAGAAACTGCAAAAGAGCATGCAAAACCTATATGCAACCCTCCACACGATCCTCACGTGCATTCACTACATACTGCTCTTTGTATCTTTCATTTGTTCTACAAAAAAAACGAGAAATACAACTTAGCTTAATCCTCTGCTAGTTGGCAAATAAAAACTATGAATTCTTTTTATATTTGAATTAAATTACATGAGTATACAAAATATTATATTATATATATTCAATAAACCCCACTTGTCACATCTCAAACTATTTAACGACCACGAGAAGTAGTTTTAGTATGTTGACCTCTAACTTTCAAACCCCAGAAATGTCTGATACCTCTGTGGGCTCTGATTTTCTTCAATCTTTCCAAGTCATCTCTCAATTTGGATTCCAAGTTGTTTGCCAAGACGTGGTAATCCTTACCGTCAACTTGATCCTTTTGTCTGTTCAAGAACCAGGCAGGAACCTTATAATTTGTTGGGTTTTGCATGATTGTCACAATTCTTTCCAATTCTTCTTGGGTCAATTCACCAGCTCTCTTGGTCAAGTCAACGTCGGCCTTTTTACAGACCAAGTTGGCGTATCTTCTACCTACACCTCTGATCTTGGTCAAGGCGTACATGATCTTGATTCTACCATCAATATTGGTGTTTAATAAACTAAAGAAACTATGTTAGTACAGTGCGCGAATTATTGAAAATCCTGAATGGAACCGATGACGAGGGTCGTTATTTCGCGGACAATACACAACCTGGTTGACTATTGGGAACTTGCTTGAATTATAAATCCTTTATTCAATCATTCACTATTGACAAATCTTTAATGTCATTGACAACGGACAATCTTCATTTTGCTTTAAAATAATATGTAACTATTCGCTAATCCCTGGTGCATTAATAAAATAGTCGGTTTAATGCTGTACAATTAATCTCATTTAAAAATTATTCTGAAAGAATCTTTTCCACGATTATTTCAAATTCTCTTTGGTGATGCCTCGTCTATTCTGCTCTCATTCTTTCCATCCATATGATTTGCTCGTCACATACCGTAAAATGTGTTGGAATGAACCTTGTTCTTGGACAACTAATGGCATCTTTATTTGTTGTTGATGAAGGTATTAGAACTATCTTTCAAAAGAATTTTTTTTAGTATTCGACTAGAGTCTGATTCTTTTTCGTTTTTTTTTTCCCTGTCTCAATGTGTGTGCCTCTGTTTGTGCGTAATTACCGGGTAGTGTACTAGTATTAATATTGAGCACTCATAGTTAAGGTTTTTGCCATACAATTTTTTCTCGGGTTGCTTACATTGTTAGTATTATTGTCAGTATTTTTCTCACGTTTTCATTCCCTGTATACAAAACATGTTATAACCCTACTTTAAGAAGACTGCACGTGATAAACACCGTTTTAGAGTGTAATAAGAAATAGCAACAGAATGCTAGATACAAATATGCTTGATGAGCTTTTAAAAGCCGTTATCATGATATTACACTTAATGCAATATGCTCTTAACCTATACTTCTATATACAAGTTATATCCCCTATGTGTCTCCCTTTATACATTATATTTACTTATTAACCATTGTAAAGCAGGTAATTCGACGAATATACGATTAGCCTTCAAAATATCCCTAACTTCAAGATCCTCTTTCTTCACAACCTTGCCTTTCACCTTCTTCAACACCTTAGCCTTCTCTTTCTTATCCATATTCTCCAATTCATTCTCGTTAACGAAAAACTTCTTCATACTTTCGGCCAAATTATTTCTTTCTTCATTGGTGATGAACAATAAATTCAATCTGGTGAATTTATGACTTGATATGAAACTCTGTGATATTTCCAAAGCAGGATACTCAAAATCGCACGCATTCTCGACAACAAATAACTTTCCTTCCTTATACTGTGCCCCTAACGCATGTTGCATGGCCCTTCCATATATCTTCTTCGGCAACTCTGTGCTCCAATCGTGCGGGCCCTTGATCGCATGAGCCTTGATCTCGTTGTCCATATGGGGTGAGTTGGCATCTCCCAAACGGGCCCGTCCCGTTCCTTTCTGGGGACGCAACTTTCTGTTAGAGTACGGCGAGTCCGACTTCTGGATGACATAGTTCGACCCAACACGCGCGCGGTCGGCCTCATACACACTGGCGCTCCACAATAAGTCCCTTCTGGTCGATTGCTGTGGGTTGAAGAACGACGCTGGGAGGGGTATGAATGTGATTGGTCGTAAGCTGGGAAAAGTACGCAATTGCGCCAAGGTGTATTTTGGGGGTTGTGCGATATTGAAAACGGGTGCTGCCGTGGCCTCAGTTGCGGTGGCGGTAGCTAACTGACGTATGGACTGTTTAAACATGTTGACAGCCAATTAATAATTTCCAATAAATAAATCCCCCGTTGATCTGTAAGTGATTGGATCAAGAGGTATTTGGATTTTGATATTGGGATAAATTTTTTTTTATTGTCTGGTTCAAGACAAATTTTGTGACTTTAAGCACGACAATAAAGTTGCAAAAAACGTTTCGTTTATTCTATCTAACTCTTTTTATATACTGACACTATCTTCATTTTTGTTCTTATCATCCTCTTCTTGTTCTTTCTTACCCTTACTATGATGCTCACCATTCTTATTTCCATTACTAGCATTATGATCTTCTTCCTCATCGTCACTGGCAATTATAAAATCGTCTAGTTCATCAGTTATACCTTCACCCAATTCAATATCATCAATATACTCACCAGAGTTAGCTCTGGCATATTTTCCTTGCCCATCGCCGCCACCTCCGGTCAACTTGCTCAAAGTTTTAGCAAGGAATCCTCGTTTATGTTGTTCCTGTTCTTCATCTTGAAACCTGTTCAATTGATCTGCCCATTGGACGTTCTTCTTCTTACCGGTGGACGTGGTATTTTTCTTTATTATCGATGATGGCCTCGATCGATATGATGCATATAGTACGTATATACCCCAAATGATAATGACGACAACCGCCAACTGAATCAATCTTGTTATTTTGTTACCTGTTGGTTCGTCAGTCGGGGTTAATGTAGATGATGCTTTTGATATGAAGTCTGTGGTGGCGGATGACAGTACTGTTGATAATGTCTTGGTGGCCAGAGAAATTTCCAGACTTGTCGCTAGTGAGCCAGCTTTCTCTGGTTTTTCTTCTGGCATGTTTTCTCTCCTCACACCAAGTGGATAAGTTTGGAAAATAGTCTTATCACCCTCTTTCTTTTCATCATAATTTCCCATTATCAAATCAAACAAAGCTCTAGAGACATCAGGTAAATCATAGGGGACCATATGAGAACTATTATATATATCAATAAAAGTCAAATTTCTTTCTTGTAAAATGTACCCCGCAGATTTCGTATCATGAACCCAATCAATTTTAGCTTCCTTATCTTCAAACCCTCTTTGACCATTCCATTCCAATTTCGAGATATAACCTAATACACCATTACTATTACATATGATATCATTTGCACCATTGAATAAAACAACGGGAAAATTTTCGGTTAATTTAGGTAACAAATGGACCGCAGGTATGCTATTCCTTGCATTTAACGATTTATGTACTCTGCCGCTACACTCATTCCATTTTTTCAAATCAATCAAATTTAAATCGTGCATAACGTTCTTATTTCTCAAGAATGGAACAACATATTCCAATTCAGCCGGCCAATTCATTCCACAAGATGGATATGAATCCCGCAACGTGTAATCGTAAACGTTAATGCAAGCCTTGTCTCCTGCTTTTTGATCTTTTGTCGCTTCCAATAAGATTGTTAATATACTTTCACAATGCAGGGAATCAATTTCATAATCATGAACTTGTCCATCATTCCAATGTCCGTATATCTTGTTGACGATCTTTTGACACTTTTCATGGGTATTCAACAATTGGGTCCAATATGGATTAGTAGGCGTTATTAATCCCTTCTCAACAAAGAATGGAAAATACGCCAAACTCTGTTCATTTGGAGAAACCCATCCATTTCCAATCAACAACCCCTTAAGATTATACTTCGATTTCTGATCATCCAAATTTGCATTACGCTTTATAATCGCATCAGCAATATATGGAATATATTGGCCGGCATAACTTTCTCCTGCAAAATAAATATCATTGTTGATTTCATCAGGAAAAATCTCATAGTATTTCTCCATAAATTTCAAGAAATAATCAGCCACTTCATCTAAATCATGAATGTATTCCTTACCATAACTAAACCCAGTGCCTGCTGGTTGATCAACGTATATGATATCGGAAACCCTGTGCCAAGATCCATTATTATGCACCACTTTCTCCTCCTTGTTTATCCTGAACGGCCCCGTTTCTAACAACGCTCCATCCATGGAACTACACCCGGGACCACCGTTTAGCCAAAAAGTAGTTTTGTTTTCATACTGTGGCAATTTTTCCGAATCTACAAATTTCCAGAAAAAATAGTGTGAATCGTTTTCAGGGTACAATTCAATTTGTCCCGAAAACATCAAAGGGATGGACTGTCTAGGAATGTTTTCATACAATCCTGGCAAGTCAGTGACCAAATATTTCTTAGTTGGGTCAGACCCTGCTTTGGGTGGGATTGCCGTGGCTAGTAATGTGTGGCATAAGATACATATGGTAGAAAGAAACATGGTTCAAGTCATCAAGTTTATGAAAAATCTCGTTGCTTTGATGTTAAAGGCAGATGCGCTAGTTGCTGGGTGGTATTGATGTTGCTTTTGGTCTGAAGAGTAGATATGTATAAGTTGAGAAAAGAGTACCCTGAGTAAAGTTTTGATTATTTAATTTGTATTTATGTATATCCGCTGTCATGCAAATATTGATTCGCTTAGCTGTGTATTCTTTTTGTCTGTCTGATATGAAGCGTTCGAGAGCTTATTGCACTTGCAGACACTTTTCTCGTAGTGACATATGATGACTTCGGTCCTCATTTTCTTGATCAAATCTCCCTCGGATGAGATCAGTTCTTTCGCTATAATCATTAACCAGTCCCTGTATGTTTGTCCAAATATACTTTTCTTGCGGTGATACTTCCTGGCAAAATGAATCTTTTGACGGGAAACAGAATAGCCATTTTTTCTTCCGTCCCGCACTATAAATCACGACAGACAACTGTTCAATCGGCTATTGTTTGACGGTCAAAACCACAATCCTTCGCTTGAAATAAGAATCAAAATAAAAAAAAGCTATATAAGTATATAAAGTATATAAAGTATATAATATATATAAAGTATATAAAAACAAATCAAAACAAATTTAAAAGTAGTAAGAAATAAACAGGCTAGACGTTGGATGGCTCAACATTCCAAATATTTTCAGCATATTCATCAATACATCTATCACTTGAAAAGAATCCCATATTAGCGACACTCAATACTGATTTTTTTACCCATCTTTGTAAATGGTCTTTATCCTCCGCATCGCCTCCATGGTGTCCAAATTCTTTTTCCAATTTCTTATGAGCATCTAAAAATAAGTCGAAATCATCAGTAACTAAATAATAATCACCATGATCTCTAATGCTTTCTATAAGAGATTTAAACTCATCTGGTTGACAAAACAATCCTGATTCTATGGCATCAAATACCTTTTGCAAAGATTCTGGTACTTGAATACCATCATAAACATGTCTATGTCTAATTTCTTCAACTGATTCTGCTAAGTTACCAAACAAAAAGATATTTTCTTCCCCAATTTCACGAGTGATTTCAACATTTGCACCGTCAACAGTACCAATAATCAAACCACCGTTAAGCGCAAATTTCATATTGGAAGTACCCGAGGCTTCGGTACCTGCAGTGGAAATATGATTTGATAAATCAGATCCTGGGCAAATAATTTCCGCTTTGGAAACATTGTAGTCAGGGATAAATACAACTTTCAATAAGTTATCAATTTCCTTATCATTGTTGATGACTTCACCAACCTTATTGATTAAATGAATAATGGTTTTAGCCATGTAATAACCAGGTGCAGCTTTACCACCAAAGATTGAAGCCTTGGGGATATAGTATTTTTGTTTGATTTCATCAATTGAAACGCCTTTAGCTAATAATTCTTTTATATGTAAATATCTGTAAATGACAGCAAAAATATTCAATTGTTGTCTCTTGTATTCATGAATTCTTTTAACTTGAACGTCGAAAAGTACAGTAGGATCTACATCGACATCTGTCTCTTGTTTGATCAAGGCTGCTAACCTGCGTTTGTTGTCAAATTTAATTGCATCCCATTCCTTCAAAAAATTAACATCGTCAACAAATGCTTCTAACTTTTTCAATTTTCCTAAATTAGTTAAATATTCATAATTTGGATCTTGTAATTTTTCAGAAATTAAAGCAGCTAATTTTGGATTAGCTTGTCTTAACCAACGTCTTGGTGTAATACCATTAGTAACATTTGTGAATCTATCAGGACCAAACACTTGTACAAAATCTTTGAAAATGGTTGTTTTAATCAATTCGGAATGCAATTCAGCCACACCATTGACTTTATGGGATCCAATTATTGCTAAATAAGCCATTCTAACAGACTTCGGATTTTCTTCAATAATTGAAACTGTACGTAACAAATCACGATCTTCAGGGAATCTTCCTTCAACATCTTTCAAGAAAAAGTAATTAATATCATAAATAATCTCTAAATGTCTTGGTAACAATCTACCAACTAAATCAACGGGCCATTTTTCCAAGGCTTCAGTCATGACAGTATGATTAGTGTAAGCAAAAACCTTGGTTACAATTGACCAAGCTTGATCCCAATCAAGACCTTCCAAATCAACCAAGATTCTTTGTAATTCAACAACAGCTAAAGTTGGATGAGTATCATTTAATTGAATTGCTACTTGATCAGGGAACTTTTTCCAGTTAGTTTTGTGATTTTTCTTAAATCTTCTTACAATATCATGTAATGAAGCAGCAACCCAAAAGTATTGTTGCTTCAATCTTAATTCTTTACCTTTTTCAAAATTATCATTTGGGTATAACACGGAAGTGATTGATTCAGCTCTTTGCTGAGCAGCAACCGATTGTTGATAATCACCTGCATTAAATTTGGTAAAATCAAATTCATGAGTGGGTTTGGCATTCCATAATCGCAAATTATTAGTGTTCTCGGTATTATATCCAGGAATTGGAAAATCTGCAGCAACTGCTAAAACACGTTCACCACCATTCCAATTTTTCTTCACCACACCAGTATTGGGGTCATGCTCCTCATAAACATATCCATAGAAATCAACAGGAATTTGAATTTCATTTCTATCCAACACCCAAGGGTTTGAATATTTCAACCAATAATCAGGGGTTTCAATTTGGTAACCATCAATGATTTTCTGCTTGAAGATACCATACTGGTAATTCAAACCATAGCCCCAACCAGAATAATTCTTTGATGATAATGAATCAACAAAGCATGCAGCCAATCTACCCAAGCCACCATTACCCAATGCAGCATCAGGCTCCTGATCCAAGACCTCTTCTAAATTGAAACCCAAATCAGTTAATGAAGTCTTGGTATTCTTTTCACACTTTAAATTAATTAAAGCATTGTCCATGGCTCTTCCCATCAAAAATTCCAACGACAAGTAGTAAACCCTTTTACCATCTAGAACTGTCTGTCTTTGTTGGGTGTTTGCCCAATCAATAACCAAAGCATCTCTAATAGTATTCGAGGCAGCTTGATAAGCAGCCAAATTATCACAATTGTACATTGATCTACCTAAACTAGTTTCAACGTGTTTGACAAACTCTTGCTCAAATCTATCATGGTCATCAACAATTGATTTGATACTATTTTCATGATGACTATGTCTTGCTTGAGAATCTAACAAGTCCAATTGAGAATACTTGTACCATATATGTTTGGCAGATTCTGGAATACTTGCATCCAATGCAATAATTTGATTTGGTGTGAAACCAGTATTTGTTCTTTTCAACTTTGGATGTGGTAAAGTGGAAGGCGTAAGATAATCCATTGACATCTTGAATATTGCAACAGTCTAGTATCTATGAAATAATAATTAAAAAATAAAACAAAACGAGATTGACTTGAACTAAAAGAAAGCAACTGAAGAAGAAAAGTAGTATAAATCCAAGTTGTATTCAAGTAGTAGATTTCAAGAACCAATTTATCGATTGCATAGTTAGAAAAAGTGATAAAGGAGGGGGTATAAAAAGGGCGAGCGAGTGAGCGAGAGTAGGGAAAAAGATGCAGAGGACGAACATATGACGAGATTCACCAAATACAAACCGTTAAATTAGACGTAAGACAATATACTCTTTAACTATTAGTTCACTTCTAACCATCTAGTACATCTAGTACTATTATGATATCGGTTTCAGTCCCGAGAGATCTGTTTACTCGAGGATCAAGGTTGTAAAAACTAAACTCCGACTTCTAATAACTGAACTGGATAACTCGGGTGCAAAAGAAAAAATACCCAATTAAAATATATTAGGTGATTTTTTTGGAAAGGAAAAAAAGGAATTCAATCAAATTGGCAGGACAACACGTCTTTTTGATAAGTACCCAGAGGTCTAAAGGATTATTAAAGCTATGTCGTCAACATAAACGTATGTTATGCGTTTTATCTCAGCGTTGTATCTTATTAATTATTCTTCTTTCTGTCAATATCCATGTAATTCGCACTCATCAACCCATTGCCAAGTTTCCATTACTCCCAGCAAAATCAAGGTTTGTCGCTTCATTTCAGACAGTGTTTGAATATATTGAGTTGAGATGATTGAGGAATTAGGAAACGTGGGGAGGCAAGTGTGGGGTCATAGTCGCGAGATTCGATTCTTCGGTGCAGTTAATTAAAAACTTCTATTGGTTCTACCCAACATTAATTATGGTAAAAAATAAGTGCGACTTACCAGGCTTTGAGAAATCCAGTTAAACGCAAAAGATCATGTTTTACTTTTGGTACATTAGAGCAAGCAAAATACTGGTTCATCACCAGATGCTGTAGTACAAAAATGTCGTTTTCAATACTGATAAGGTGATGAAGAAAGGGGTACAAAGAAGTTTTGTGTATTTCTATGTTAGATTCTAAAAGTGTTGTCTAAGAATAGATACCCAGTATTGCAATCATCGTACAAAAAAAACTCAAAATTTGTTGAAAACTAGATATAATTCTTTCTGTATCTCATAGATCATCGAGTTAAACAAGGTTTTTCTTTGTGCAGGGAAGGTATTAGTAACCAGGAATAAGTGGCTTCGAAGTAATGACCGAAGTCTCAGTTGAAACACCCGTCCTACCAGAAGCGAACCTGGGTACAGTGGCAGTAAGTAAAGTGGTCGGATTGAACGTAAAATGTGAATGGGAATTAAAGGTACGGACAACAGAAATACTGCTACCTGGTTCATATATATTTGCAGTAGCAGAAGAAATATAAGTCGAATGCGAATACAAATCGGTAGTAGCACTATGGGATGCGTTTGAACGAGCGTACCCAGGACAATTATCTCTCCCAACTAATTCGTTTCTGACATAGCTTTTGCAACATTGATCAGGAGGATAGAATTTAGTGCACCAATCTTTGCCACCATCGTACTTGAATCCAGAATTGTATTCAACACATCTAAACCCCTGACTAATAAGATATTGATGATCTTCGGGATAATATCTCGCATGTTCTTGACAAGATCCACTCAAGAAGATCTTATCCGATTTTATACTCGTGTCATTCTGATGTTGCAACTGATATGCAATTGTGAATTGATACATAAACTGACATAATAAACCTTTGCTAAACTCGAATTTAAATTCAACTCCAAACTCTTGCGTTGAAATTAAAACAGGGTTGTATTTGGATAAGACGGATTGAGAATCTGACGCATTCAAAAGGGTGAATTCATTATAGGTTCGGTACCACGGGTTTTTGAAATATAAATCAACGGTATAATTGTCGCCACTCTTTTCATTTGCCGAAACGTATAAATTGAAATCAATTGGAAATTCGTCGGTATTATTTGTAGACTGAATCAAGGAGGAAAACTTATCGCATACGTAATCTCCCGTAAATAATAAATCTTGTGGTGTTTTCATTTGTTTCGGTGGCGAGCCTGGCCAAAACATCTGTGAACCATATTGATTGACTGGTTCAATGTTTGAAACAAATGCTTGAGCTAGTGGTAATGCAAAAAGTAATGATAACATCGCTTATTGGAGACTACAGAAAACACGCAGTGAAATGAAAAGGACATGGACTTCTATTTATATATATCAATGTTTCAGAGTAACATTTATATAATTTGGTGGTATACACTTTTGCCTATTGCCAAAAATTTTGACACTAGGGCAAAGCTTTGTTATGGCTGCAAAGAGAATTACTGCATCTAACAACATTTTCAACTGCTACACAACAATTACATAGTACCCCTGAAAATTGAATCAAATTACGTCAGGTTGCCTGGAACAATAGAGGCAATACTATTATAAACAACAGAACAAGTTAACTCTAAATGAAGCATAAAACATAACAAATCAATAAAGTAATCTCACTTGGTTCCTGTGTTCGATTTTTCAACCGATTGGTTAGTCGATTACGTCAGGGGACATGTTTGTATAACTAGATTATTTTTAATCGATCAAAACCCGTCCCTAAGAGAATCTGAGAGCAAATGATGTGATGCTTACTCTTGGCATTGTTCCAGATTAAAATTCGGATACATTTGGAGGCACTGGCGGTTCTTTCTTTGCAACAACGTTTAAGTACCTAAAAACACTATTTTTATTCCCTTGATTCTACCAATTCGAGATAGCGACTCATTTTCAATTCTCGCTTCACGGGAGGGATATTTGACACTATGACATACCGTAGAATAGAATTGCAAGACATATGAAAATTTGCCTTGAATATGACTTAAGATCTTAGAAACTTTCGTTTGGGTATGAGCAACAATGAGTACCTTATTGCGCAACATGTTTGCGACAAGGTTTTTTTTTTGCAGACAATAAAGAATCGCAACAATAGAACTCGACCTCATTCTTCAGTGAGACTTAGTTGATCAAAAACGGCAAAAGTAAACAATAGCTAGAAACTTAGTGGAGCTCGTTCATTGGTGATGAACATATACAATAATCGTGATTGCAGTTGATGCTTTTGCGTATAAATTATAACACCCAACCGGACCTTTCCGATTGCAATGAAGAGAAACAACGCATATTCGATGCGTGCTTGACACTATTTCATCAAATAATCTCAAGAAAGATTGGAAGTCTTAGAGGTTTTGGATTGATTGCCACGGGATTAGGCAGAGCCATGTAAAAGATTGCTGTCGTTAACTAGATCATTCTCTGACAAACGCCTCACCCAACGCACATATTCCAAATAGATTCGATTCTACTCGATTCAATGAAAACTATCCAAGACGTGCATTTGATTGTCAAATTCTTCGAATTCCTTCTCAGTTGCAATGTCAATCTCGCTATATTCAAAAGAATATTTGAATAGTACTTAATTTATTTCATATTCAATTTGTTACACTTGCACATATGTAGTGCCGGCTATTTTGATTATCAAAATTCCTTTCAAATATAGCAGTTGGTTTATCAAACTGATTGAATTGTCGAATTTTGAAAAAGGTTGCATTTCCAGCAGAAATTCCATATGTAGGTTCTAAACCGTCGCGTTTTCTACACAGTTGAAAAATTTCAGCAATAAGTATACATAGAAAAACAAACATAATTCATTTACTAACTAATGTCAGGGCCATATCAACCAGCGTCAATTGTCTTAGCCAAAGTAAAAGGGTATCCAGCATGGCCAGCAATGGTTCTAGATGAGGCCTTGTTACCGCCCCACATTCTTGCCAAGCAGCCAAAATCAAAGCCCGCAAGCTCACCCAAGAAACCACATAATATCTTACCAATTAAATTCTTTAGTGATGATACCTATATATGGATTAATATAAACGACATCAAGCCGCTAAGCAAGGAGGATATAGATGGGTATTTTCAGAGCAGTTCGAAGAAGAGAAGAAAAGATAATGTCTTGGAAAAGGCCTTTGAATTAGCAAATGATCCTCCAGACATGGAAGGATTTATCAAGTGGGGGTCCAAGGGAGAACCAGAGGAAGTGGAGGAAGTGGAGGAAGTGGTGGAAGTAAAGAAGGTTGCAGTAAAGCCAAAAGCAAAAGTCCCTCCTAAGAAAAAAATCAAGGCTGTCAAAGTGGATGCAAAGAAGGAAGCCAAAGAGAAGGCGAAGAAGAAGAAAGAAGAAGAAGACCGTAAAGCCATGGCCGGGTACGATTCAGATTGGGGTGTTGATGATTTCAATTCATATGATGAGAAAGCCGGGAATTTCATTTATGATTCAGAGCAAGAACAAACGAAAATATTCAAGAGAATACCCGATTCCACTACCATTATAAGTGATTTAAATAAAGCAACTACAAAATTCAAGAAAATAGAGGATGCTTTAGTTTCGTTGTTATTGGATGAAGATGAACTTAATCTGGATGAGATCGAAATACAGTTGGGTCTACTTGATAATATTTTGACTAAAGTTCCAAGGACGATAATTAATAAAAGTAAAGTACTAAGGGTATTGATTTTAACTCAACGTAAACCGAATATAGATAATAAGATATTGAAGAATCGGATTGATAGAATATTACATAGATTGGATATTGACATTAGGGAAAACACTAATGAAGAGATTGCCACGGAAGATAGTAAACAAGGAACACCAGCTTCCGAAGGAATCAAGCAAGAGACTCCAGACGTTAAAGATGCAGTTGAATCAAAAGATGATGTGGCTGCAAAGACAGAAGCAAATGGAGAAAAAGACACAAACGATAAGTAGTAAAAAGGTACCTGAGTATTTACTTTTGTACAATAGATGTTTGCGGGAACGGTTTTCTGAACTTACCTGTAGTGTAGTAATACCAGCATGTAAACATGTAAATTTCTATGACTATCTCTTTTTTATTTGATCTATTCCGCCATCAAGAAAGTCTCTTGCTTGTGCATTAGGATTGCAAGTCACATACTCGAAGAACTAAGTCTGCATAAACCGCTTATCTTTCCGCTTTCGGAACAAATAGAGTAAAAAAAAAGGGGCTGCGGTTAGGGGAGAAATAGTCTGCTTCAACAAGGGACATCCACAAACTCATCCAGTTCATCTATTGAATGGATCAATGAAGCTACAGCAAAAGCGCACATTTCTTATGAGAAGCTTTCCGCAGGTAATCTATTCGTCACTCAGCTTCTATTTACAACCATCCACTGGCATGAAATGTTCTTATCAATGAAACTACCAAGAACTATATGGTCGTGTGTGGTCTAAACAGTACCTCCATACTGCAATACTGTAAAGCCCTTTTTTTTTCCTTGCTTATTTTATTCTGTTTCTGTTTCTGTAAAACTTGAACACATTTAAATTTTTTTTTACTAATTGGGAAGAACAAAACATATAATACATACACAAGTACAGGCAATACATTATACTTACACACTTGATCATTCTATAAACACACAAAGTTAAATAGTATGTACTATCAATGTTATATGATCGATGGGTACAGTCAGACTTGGAGGTTGTGGTTAGAGTTGATTGATTGATGGGTTTGATGATTGAAAACCAGCGGGGATATTTAACAGAGTGGTCTGTTTTCTGTTTCCGAATTTGTTTTGGTTTTCACGAAGTAAATAACATTCCAGAGATTTTTATCTACCCATTTCGTCTCCTCTATCTCCGTCTTGCAACATTGTCTGTCATATTGACGGTATATCTCAAATTTAACAAGTACTAACCATGATATTTTAGATGTCCGCTAAGCTTGAAGAAGGTAACGAATTTGAACAAGGTCAAAATGGAGCCAATGCAATAAACTCTAGTAGTATTGGTGGAAACCCTGGTGATGACGACGATGACGATGATGGTGCTTCAACTGGGAAGACTCAAAAGGAAAGAAGAAAAATTGAAATAAAATTTATTCAGGATAAATCAAGACGTCATATTACTTTTAGTAAAAGAAAGGCTGGTATTATGAAGAAAGCATATGAGTTATCTGTATTAACCGGAACTCAGGTGTTGTTGTTGGTTGTTTCTGAGACCGGGTTGGTTTATACTTTTACCACGCCAAAATTGCAGCCTTTGGTTACGAAATCAGAGGGTAAGAATTTAATCCAAGCATGTTTGAATGCTCCAGAGGAAGGTTTTGGTGATGATCAAGGTGATGCAAGTGATGGTGCGAATGGAGATAGTCCAGATCAAAGTCCAGTCCCTTCTGCACAGAATCAACAACATAGTCAACATCAAAATGCTGCCGTAGCGGCAGCAGCGGCTCACTCGCATCATGTCCAACAACAGCAGGCAGCAGCTCATCAACAGCAACAAGTTCAGCAAAATCAGCACATGCCTCCTATACCTCCACATGGGTTACCTCATTATGCTGGTAATCAAGCCGCTGCTCAAGGTGCCGCAGGAGCTCCCGTCCAACCTGGTCAACCGGGTATGCCCATGCAGCAAAATTATGGTGATTCATATCTGTATTTTTCAAACATGCAGAATAGTAATATACCTAATCAACAACAATACCAATAAAATATAAGAGGATAAAATGTGACATTGATAATTTTATATAGTTAATCTTTTTTTTCATATGGTTCGTTTTCTTTTTTTCCCCAGCTTCTTTTCTAATCTATACTGTTCATGTGTAAAACTGTTTGAGATGTATGTAATGTAAATATAGTGTATTTTTAGTTTTTTGTTTTTTTTGCAGCTGAATTACCCAATCAAGTATCTACAGCAACCACATCACCAAGTTTGGATCAAGAAGTGGCTGTTCCCAATCAAGAAGTGGAATCCAATTTGGGAAGAGGTTGCATAACTGAAAAAAAAAAATGGAAGTGATGCAATGCAGAAGAGAGAGTGGAAGAAAAAAAAGAACCTGTTGGGAATCACCATCCCCAACACCATAGCACACAATCGAATAGGCGGAAAAAAAAGAAAAGCTGACGGAAAAACATAAGTGGAAATTAGATTCATCAGTTGATACGATGAGAGATAAGACATGAGCAAGAAGAAAGATCGCGGTTAGGGTGTTGGTGGGCGGGTTACAGTAAGACAGTGAGTTTATATAAAACATGATCCTGAATATGGAATTCAGGATTGCACCACCGTTACCAAGTGGTCTGTTGATGACGAACGTATGTAGCTAATTATCAATGACGCTTGTTGTTTTCCTTTTTCTTTTTTTTTCTGTTTTTCGATCGGAGATTACAAGATGGTCCATTAAAGCTATTAGCTTAAGCAACAAACATGCAACCATATCTGGCCTGATGTGGCAGCATTCGAGCACATAGTCATTGCGAAAAAGCCTATTACTTTGCTCCCATTTAATTTCGGCACAGTTTCATTTCACTTCCGAAATGCAACAGATTGATAATATCCAAAATGCAGTAAACCGGTTTTTTTTTTAACTGAAGCTCACGAAGACGAGGCAGGATTGATCAATTTAGATGACGATTCGGATAACAGTATATTCCAAAAAGTATTTCAATGATAAAGAAAGTAGCAATTCTGTTTTAGCGCAGGTAATGAAGTCTTGACACGTGATAGGAACCCAATTCTGTTCCTTGATCTATTCCACAATGTACAGACAAATAGGTAGCGGTTTTGATCTAACTTTAAATCTCGACTAAAACTTTTTGATTGCATCTTTGCGAAGCTAAAATTTTTCCATGCTTCATCCTCCTCCCCAACAACGCAAAGTCAAGAAATTTAATAGGTGAACAAGGGCCGAAAAGAAGGGAAGTGGAAAAGTAACAAAAACAGAAGCAAAATATTAAAAAAAATAAGAAAACAAAGAAAAAAAGACACTAAACAGAAGAAAAATAAAAATAGCATCTAAGTTATTTGGGTTGCCGACTTTTAGCACTTAATACATTAGCTTACAGATCCAAAATACTCGACCTACAGAAATCATCATTTTCAAGTTTTATATCATCTTTATCTCTCCACACTACACATGCTCTGTAGTTCTATGTTGGAGAATGCACGCGTTCACTTCGAGGGTCGTTGACTTCATCATACGTATTCCTTCTTCATATATTTACTAATTTATTTTTTTTTTTTTTGGATCTATTTCGCG
Organism: Nematodospora anomalae; assembly: GCA_030572795.1. NCBI lineage: Eukaryota > Fungi > Ascomycota > Pichiomycetes > Serinales > Debaryomycetaceae > Nematodospora > Nematodospora anomalae. The sequence continues at coordinate 252,408 of JAJMBC010000009.1, read as the reverse complement.
GATATAGGCCTTTGAGTGCCGTTTTCATTTCTGCGCCATATAATGCAAGAGAAGATGATAGGTCATACGATGGACCAAGAAATATTTGAGCCGTTTTCCGAGAGCGTTCTTGGATGAGTGGAATTTGCTGGTAAAAAGATCAAACCTTGATTTTGGTCTTGGAGGTTTATTATTACCTTTGAGTATTTTTTTTTGTTGAAGCACCAAAAAGAAAGGAAAGCAAGCAAGCAAGCAAGCAAGGCAACAAACAATGATGTACAGTTAGAACCTGGCAGGTGGACTTAAACACCATTTGTATTATAATTAGAACAAGAACAAGCTACTTGAATGTGCGTATTTGAACAGATGAAGACATAGATGATGCTTTTGATATACGGCAATAATGAAGGGATTTGGCATGATTAAAGTGCCCCGATATTTTTTACAACGCTGGAATTCTAGCCCTCAACAACATTGAAACAAGTACCTCCACTTTTTGTTTAACAATAATAATTATTATTACTATCATTATGATTGTTATTATATCAAATCAAAATCATAAATAATATTGCTTCAATTGAATACAGTTTGAGGAAACTGGAATAATATGGCAATGTAATCAAGCTAGTCCGTACAAAGTTGCTGTGGATAATTTTGCGGAAACTAAGTGCTGGCAAAGGGGCATGCCTCCGTATTATCAAATGAAAATAACAATAATATTATTATTATTACCGTAGATCATCATCAAACATGGTTGTAAGGGTACATGTTCTTACATTTACGTTTGAAGAAACAGTATACAATTGTTTTTTCTTGCACTTTAGCTGAGAATTATATAAATTGATTGTAAATCCTTCTCTTGATTCAAAATCTGCGATTACTGCAATTACATCTAAAGCAACCGCTGTTACCAATAAAGGCTTTCTTCTGACTATTGTTGAAATCTGTTACGAAGCTTATTTCGGATACTTCTATAATTTAGTACATTCGGCATATATTTTTTGAGTCTTCCAGTCGTACCACTCTGACGTTTTGTATTACAGAGAAACCAATTTCCATTAAAGACATCGGAATCATTTACAATATAGAAGTTAAACTGCAGAATTGCTTTTGATAGTGGAACATACCACAGATTAAACAAGTTGTGATTCATTGCACCACACCAGACGAACAACAAAAGAACCGGAGTGCAAAAAAAGTTGTTCAACGACAAAGAACGGCAAAAGAACGAAAAAGAAAAACCGTGATCTTGTTTCCATACAACTACAACAACGGCAACGGCAACTGCAACTGCAACAACAACAACAGCAGACGATTGATTAGAAGAAAGATAATTAATTTGCCACTTTGATTTATTGGCCTTTTTTTTCATTTCTTTTTCATTGTTTTCCCTGTTGGATTTTATCTGCAGAAGTACAGTTAACTACAAGTATTTAATTGATTGTCTACTTGATCAATCGAAAGAGAGTTAAAAACGATAGACTAGTTATTCATTCCCATTTGAATTCACTATAGGTGCATTACTATTAATTGCTTTCGTAGAACAGTTTTAAAAAGGTTAGTTTATACAGCTTTTTACACTCGGTGCATTTTATTGTTTTCATACACATTTAGTTTCCACTTCTATTGTATTCAAAGAGTGTGGAAATATAGACGAGTCGTATCAGTGAGATAAAGATATATTCTTGTTACTTCCTCAAGAGAGTTTTTACATATTGATAGATATATTTTATTAGATTTCCTGTCCTATATTTACTATATTTGTTGTATTATATTTTATATTATTTTTCTACCACCGTTCCAAGATCACGAATCACGCTGTTTGTTGCTTACAATTTCCTTAAAATTATCAAGAGTTTCAAGATTCCCGCACCACATAATTATAACTATATTTACACAATACAAAAAAAATACTAGATTCTTATTAATCCTGCTAATTTCAAGTTACATTTATTGATTCTGAATTCAAATCATGGCGACTTACGAATATTCTAGTACTACAACCACACAAGCAAGTACTAACCTCCCAAGCGACAGTCCCAATCATCATCACCACCAAATTAATAATGATAACAATAGCACGCCCCAACAAATGATGCCATTCATGCAACATAACAGCCATAAGGAAAATCGGAATTTATCTTCATTACCTACATTTCAACCGTTGAATACTTTAAGCAACAGCATGTCTACCGCCACATCCAATGGTTCTAACCTAAGTCGCAATACCCCAATTTGGAATACACCTGTTTCCCCTAATGCAAACCAACAAAGGAATTCTTACATTGATTCTAGTAACATTTGGACATCGCTGAGTGGAGGAGGAGGAGCAAGCTCAAATATTTGGTCTGCTCAAGCATCATCTATACAACAACAATCTCAGCCCTCACAGTTGCCACCGCCACCACCACCACAGCAGACACAACAACAGCAACAACAACAGAATCAACAACAATCTCAGCCTTCACAATTGCCACAACCACATCAAAAACAGCAACAACAACAACAACATAACCAACAACTTCATCTTATTCCTCCATTGTCGGCCCCCGAAAACTACACTTCAAGTTCTCATCAGAGTCAAAGATCGTCTCTGATATCCGGATTTACACCTCCACCATTAGAAGATGTAACATCCGATGTGATGGCGCCTTCACCTACAGAATTGATTGATCCAATGAGAAGACATTCGTTTACTGATGGTTTTGCTACTACTACTGCTGGCAGTGGGAGTCTATTCCAACCCCCGATTGTCTCAAATGACAAAAATACATTACAATTGGTTGATGAATATTTTGAAACTGATCCTCATGAAAGAGTAAAAGTCACCATGCAATTGTTGAATGATCGATTTTTTGACGAAGAAAAGTTTCTTGGTGATGCTTACCAATTGCCAAAGTTTCCAATTGAATCTTCATTACGTAATTATCAATTAATTTTAGTTGGGTTCAAAGCGGGAAGAATTGATGTTTTTTATTTACCAACCAATCCTACAAATCCCGAATTGTTGAATTTGAAGGTTGGTGATTTAGTTATTGTTGAAGCTGATCGGGGACGTGATCTAGGAAAGGTTTTTAAATTGAATGTATCAATAGATGAAGCAAGATTATTAAAGTTGTTGCAGTTTCAAGAACAACAGGCTGCATTGAATGAAAATGTCGATAATATATTGAATGATTTATCGGTCAAGAATTTATCTGGCGAACAGCAACAACAAAGCACTTCTACAGTTGCTCCACCTACGTTACATTTTCCAAAATCTGTAATCACATTGGCACAACCAAATGAAGTTTTTCAAATTTTGAATAAAAAGCAAGATGAAGAAAAAGCATGTCGATTATGTCTTGCCAAAATTGCAAATGCAACAAGTGGTTGTATTATGGGAAATCCTTTATCACCGGCAACTCAAGATTTGTTACAAATGAAGTTAATTGATGCAGAGTATCAATTTGATAGAAAAAAATTAATTTTTTATTATTCAACATCGAAAAGAATAGATTTTAGAGATTTGGTTCGAGAATTGTTTAGAATTTATAAAACTCGAATTTGGATGTGTGCCGTGATTGGATTACCTTATCAAATACCAAGGAAAAACTTGAGTCCAATTCAGACCGGAATGACGCAAACTGCTGATGCTAGCCCTTTCACAAATCCATTTATCCAGCAGCAATTGCAACCACAACAGCAATCGCAACCACTTCAGAATAATAGATTTGAAAGAAGGTTTAGTTACCAGTCACCGCCAGCTTACCAAAATCAACAAGTTTATCTGCAACAATGGCAGCAGCAACAACCACAGCAGCAGCTGCATCAACAGCAAAGTTCGTTTTATCAACTGGATGTCACGCCAAGGCGATTTTCAGATATGAGGCAGCCTAATATTCAATTATCACAACAGCAACAACCATATATACCAATGAAGTATCAAGTTGGCTTGCCCCAAAATGTTCAACAGATTCAACAACAGGCACAGCAGCAGGTTGCTCATTATAGAAAAAATGGAGAATCAAGCAATGATGAAAATGAAGATGAAGAGTTGAATAATCACTCTGGCGAATCTTTTGTTTTGAAAAGTTTGGTTGACTCGATAAATCATTAAATGGGTACAAAATAGAAAGAGATGGGAATACTCGTGCATATTTCGTTTTGGGTTTTAAAAGGAATTCTCATTTCGTTGAATATAACTTTCGTATATACAATATATATATTATGTAGAGACAAAAGATATGCGTAAGTCAATAATATCGTGAGACTGACTGACTTACAAAATGTCGGAAACCTTTTTGACTCTAGTCTGTTATCATCTAAAAAGCCACTTAATGAAATCACACAAGGCAGTGGTATTTAAATAAATGAGAATTGATAAAAAGAAACAACAAAATAATAACCGTAGATCTCAAATTTCTCAGATATGTAAAAACTATCAATTCAAAGTATTAACCATACCTATACAAAGTATACGAAATTCAGTGAGCTAAAACTTGCCCCATTTCCATAAAGTTTGGCCCGGATTGACCAATTCGTTGTCTAGTTTACTAAAATACAATCCATTATCTAAACCCTGAGCAAGGATAACTTGCAAATAATAAAGGAAATCTTTTGGATTGAACCCTTTGTTCAATTTGTCCACAAATTCCGTTCTTGCCTCGTTAGCAGATTTAGTGGATGCAACTTTCAATTCGACACCATGGTCTTTTGCGTACCTGTCAATGACGTCTTGCACGGTAATTACCTCAGACGCAACGTGAACCACATCGGGCAATTTCTCAATTGGGGTGGTGGCAACGGCAACAATAACGTTACCTACATCTTCCAATTTGGAAACGTGGAATTTTTGATCCGCGGATCCAATCAAATTAATGATCTTTTCATCAGGGTCGATGCCCACGGCACCCACCCATTCATAAAGAAACGCACCAGGAACAGCAAAAAGCGATGTGATTATATCAACCACTTTTGTGCCACCTAGGTTTCTAACGTTGGTCGAATGCTGGGTTTTCAATGCTAAGAATCCCGACGCATAGCTGTCTACCTGTGCGATATCGGTACCGAATTGTGATGGGATGAATAACTTGGGTTTTACGGCAGCAACAAGTTTCTCTATATCAGAGTACAATTGGGGTTCGACGGCCACCAATTCTATAATGACGTCGATGTTAGCGAGTTTGGCGGGAAGGTCGGGGGAGGAGATTTCGGTGGTGATGTATTCAATCTTGTCGGTCGATTTCACGTCAGATTTTCTCGTGATGGCCCTGATTGGGTACTCGATCTTGGAATCAAAAATTCCCAGATTTATAGCGTTGATTACGTGTTTTCCTAAAAATCCGTGGAGGCCGATGACTGCAATGGAAACTTTTGACATGTTATTTAGTTAGCTCTTGAATTGTAAACGTGAAGTCTTTTGTAAGTGGGAAATAAGAATGAAGTAAACAGAAGTAAGGAGGGGAAATCAAGGGTAATTTATATTTCCTATTTGTGGAACCGGTTTTGCCTTGACTAAACGCTACTACCGGTGTGGCTGCTAACCACTATGTGGATATGTGGTGCCGTCTTTATGCAAAAAGCTGCAAAAAATACGAAAATTACTAAGATTACTAATAATTTGCGAGTTGATAACAAAATCAAGAAAAAATAACAACGATCAATTCCACAGTACATTGATCTATTATTACAAATGCACAGTTATTACAAATGAACAATTTCATTTTCAAAACCTACTTGTCAATCATGATACACCTGTCATCTCGATTATTATTCCTCTCCTTGTTGATTAGTAATCTGCCATTGCACCATACTTTGGTGCAATTGCGATCATCACCAGTAAATACCCACTTACCCAATAAATCGGTCATTTTCTTATACTTTTCTTCATCATTTCTCGGAACTTGCCAATCAAATATATCCACATTGGAGCTCCTTACAGACAAGTCAATCAATTGAGAATCAAATTTTTTACCAATTTCAAAAGAGCCTACTGTGTTTTGCAACCCTACTGCAATCGCACCCCCCATAGTTGCCATATATATGGCATCGCTGAGGGAAAGCTTGTCTTCTTGATGTGTCTTCATTGATAAATGATGACTCACTAGTATTGAATATTTAATTACTTTTAAAATAGACGAGTCCCAGCCACCACTAACATCGGTACCCAATGATACATTGATCTTATCGTCATACAAGTATTGATGTATGGGAGCTTCACCACTGGCTATAAATGTGTTTGACGTCGGACAGTGACTTATTGAACACTTTTTATCCTTTATGAGTTTACGTTCTTGATTAGTTAAATGAATGGCATGAGCTAATATTGTTGATTGATTCAACAAGCTATGCTTATCATATACAGATGCATAACTTTCACAGTCAGGAAACAATTTCCCAACTAGTTCTATTTCCTTTGTATTTTCACTTATATGTGTTTGTATAGGCAACTTCTTGTCAGCACTTAATTTTCCCAAGTACGATAGTAACTCTACCGAACAAACAGGTGCAAATCTTGGAGTTATTATAGGTCTGACTAACGTTTCTCCATGTGGATTTATTTCTTCTAAGTGACATATGATTTTATTCATTGACTCAACGCATTCCTCATATGATTCTTCATATTCTGGATACGTGTCATTATGATCCATACAAACCTTCCCAACGAATCCCCGTTGTCCCATAGTCAACAATAAGTCAGCAAATAGATTAGTAGTTTGGGGGTCTATGGTGGTGAAGTATGAAGCACATGTGGTTCCATTATTTAGCGTACGTTGAATAACTTTTGAATATACCAGTTTAGCAAATTCCAAGTTCTGCTCAGCTTCACTAAATCGTTTTTCCAACGAAAATGTATAAGTCTTCAACCAATCCAATAACGGCATACCTGAACCAATACCCAAATTTGGAAACTGTGACGCATGTATATGAGTATCTATAAAGCCAGGAATGAAGAACTTTCTTCGATCATGAGAATAATCAATATATTCAAAGGATTTATGTAGATTTCGATCCTCTACCTTTTTTCGTTCTTCTATGAAAAACTCCACAGGTGACTTATTATTATGACCTGTAGCATTGTAATCTTTATGTATAAAGTCAATTACTCCATGATCATCTACTCCCACTAAGGTGTTGAAACTGATTTCTAGTTTTGTTAGTTCAGGTGTATGAATAAAAGTACCGTAGTACAATGTATAGTGTATATTGTTTGTCGCTTTGGCGTGGATTCCCGAAGCATTTGATGGCATTAAAAACCAGTTTGATCAAAACTAAAACTATCGCTCTAAAGGGAAATCTGCGTCGATTTATATATAACCTGGTATGATAGACTTGGTGAAGATAAGAACGTTCAGCGGTAGTTTGTCTCCTTTTATTTCGAGTATTGGTTTTTTATTGTTGCTAAAAATAATTATGTGGGAAGGTATTTCCAATGGAGGTTCCGAAAAGAAAAGTTATTTTTACGAGACCCATGCACAATTCCAGAAGCCCCAACACAATCAATCCAAAGAATGCCAAATTATACTATAATATGGGGGCCCTTGCTTGTGCACTTTGAATTGGAATAACTTAGGAATAATTGTAGTTAATGAACATTTTCTTGTGTTTTCTTGTGGAAGTTCGAGTTCTTTTTTTTTTAGTCCTTGTCTTTTCTCCTCTGAAAAGAGAGAAGCTTGACCCAATGCCACCAGTAATCCACTAATCCCACAATAAAAACTGAGCGCCCTTTCTCTATCGGCCACTACTGGATAACCTATCACAATGCCAGTTTATATATGTTACTGTAAGCATAGAATCGGAACTGCTTCGCTTATGGATAACTAGAATACATAATTATCTTTGTAATTCTCAACGTAGGTCTCGACGAGTAGTGACAAACCCATCACACAACAAATCACGAAAAGAATCGTTTCAATGACAATAGCAATCTCGCATCCTAAATTGTTCACACAAATCTTCATCTTCCATAGGGTATCATTGGGCAATACGCGTTGTTTCGTTTTTTTATTTTCCTCCGAAAATCTGCATACTTCGTAGAGCGTGGGGTGTCTAGAAGGAATCGTATACAACATTTATATGGTACTAATTGAGTTTCTGAAATTTCAATTTTATTCGGTTAAATTTCTTTGGTCTGTCAGATCATCATTAAAATGATTAATCCCTCTGAGAGCGTTCTCATATATTTTAGCTCCTTTAGAACATGATCAAGTTGAAACGGCCCTTTGTTTATCTTTGACTCGGAATCAAAAAAAATAAGATTTACCTGTGTGATACCCACGCCACGTTTGAAGAGATCTTATCGCATTGGCAACATGTTAGTCCCACTTTCAGCGGATGAAGTGCCTTCAAGCCTGGTTCCCCACTGTAATGTTAATAAATCGTTAGAATACTTTCAAAATTTGTCTATGATGGCGTGGGGGATGAAAAAGGATGTATGTTACGAGACATTCGCTGAAGCGTGATTATCTACTTCAAATGCAAGAGCTATATGAGTTGAGCAATCTACTGTATCTTTGCAGTTTTCGGTAGGAACAAAGTAATCAACTACTGTCCTTACGTAAAGCAGGGTCACTTTTTTGCAACCATGTGGAACTCTGCACTAGTCGTACGAGACTCAATTCCACCAAGGATTACTTCAGAAATCTCCCCGTATGGGTGTGAATGAAAAGCAGTGTACTCTTGGAATAGAGAATTCAATCCATCAAGTTGCTATATAAAATACACTCAGTAAAATAGAGCATGTTTATAAATATTAACCACCAAGTAGAATTAAGTCGCGTCAATTCTTAAGCAAGGTTTAAAATGTTATTTGTAGATTTTCTTATTTTTCTTCATATTTAATCAAATTTTGGCTGAAATTTGCATACAAATACAAAAAAATGATTCATCAGTAAATAAGAACCCCTATGCATAAAATGGTTTGACTTTGGTAAAAGGATGTTGTTCTTGAGGTAGCTGTACTGCAGATCATCTAGGCCGAAACCTCAAACATCGCTGTATTCTCACTGCCCGAAATAATTCACCTGAAAATCTTCCCGAGCAGCTCAACAGCGAATTGCCAGTGTAAAGTACAACAGAGGCATACTACATTAGTCTCATTTGACAACGAATAAAACTAGAAATGTACTATCCTATAAAAAAATGTAAATTGAAGAAGAAACAAAACCAAAAACGGAGGTATACAACTGAAAAAAAGAAAGCTTAAAACAACCTTTTGTCTTTCAGTTTCTCAGCAGACATTACCAGAAGTACTTTACCCTTATAACAAAGCAGCACCAATTAAACCAATGAGAGCACCAAGACCAATTTTGTCGGCACCAGAACCTTCGGTTTTAGTTTCAATGGAATGTGCTGCAGATGAAGATGAAGCAGCTGAAGAAGACTTTACCGTGGTTGGTGCTGAAGATGATTCGCTAACAACAGTAGATGAAACTGGAGCTTTTGACGATTCAGTAGCAGCAGTAGATGAAACTGGAGCTTCAGATGTTGCTTCAACAGATGAATGGGTAGCCGAAGAAGATTGTGCTGATGCAGATTCAGATGAATGAGCAGCCGAGGAAGATGGTACTGAAGTAGATTCAGATGAATGAGTTGATGAAGCTGCAACGGTAGATGATGCAGATGAAGAAGCAGCTGAAGAAGAAGCTTTAGTTGACGATGATTCTTCTGATGAAGATGATGACTCTTGAAGCTCATATGCCGAACATGAGGATTTGAAAGCTGAAATAGCAGCATCTGAATCACCGTTTGGACAAATCTTCTTTAAGCAATCTTGAACATCGTTAGATTTCGTTGAACAGATACAGTTTAAGTCATTTAAACCTGAACATTTTGAGTCTTTTTCAACTTGAGATACACAAGCTAATAAGCAAGCTGGTGGGGTGGCATAAGATTGTTGTAAAAAGGAGACTAAAGCAATCAAAGTAGAAACTTTTAAGAATGAAGCCATTGTAACTGAATGATAAAGGAAGTAAATTGAATATGGTTGGAAATAAGCGATAGACTAAGGATCAATCAATCAGCAGTATGGGTTTGACTATTGATAGTAGCAGTAGTATCAAATAAAAAGATCAACAAGGAGAAAGAAAATGAAAATGGTATTTGATTTTTCCTTTTGTATTGTTTTCCTTGGCTCTGTTGAATTTTGTTCATGTAGTGAATGTTACTAGTAGTATTAATTTCATCATTGGTAGTGTTGCCTGACTATTCTGGTTTATTCATACAAACAAAATCCATAAACGGAAACTCATTCAGATTTTGTTGTTGATGTATGGATGCATGTTGAACCTAAAAATAGCATCATCAATAAATGGAATAATAACACCACCAATAGTGCACGACCAACCTCCATTAGTTTGGATCGAGTCTAGATTTTTCTATGAACTTCTATTGTTTCGTTTAAAGTACTAGAAACGAATCTTTGATTTTAGATTTTCACCTTTGTATAATAAGGCAACATCATATTGATCCAATTGTACATTGAATGCAGTTATGACTTTGATATTTAACTCCCCATTTACAGCTTGTTTTAAAATATTCATTGCTGTCCCTCGTTCAATTCTAATTGGTAGCCTTGGGGTGACCGATAATCCAGGTGGAATAGTCAAAACCTCTCGATGAGATAAATAGCCCAATACAATATTTTCATATTTGGCTTGTGCCTGGAAAATCTCTAGTACAATTTCAGCATTCGATACCGGATTAAATATTTTAAGCTCTATTTCTGAAGTAAACACATGAACTATAACCTCAACTATGACTCGATTATTACTCTCTGGTTTATTTAGTAAAATATCAGGAAGTGGAATCTCGGAAATACTGATTTCTTTCATCAATTTGTTTAGTCCTTCGTTGTTTACAACTGCATTATCACCTATGTCAATTGTTAAACTCTTAGAATCTGATGATATGTACGAACTAACAAGGTTTTCCAACACAATTTTGTCAGGGAGGCTTCTCGTGGTCATTTGCAACTGGCAAGTGACGTGAAATTGTTCACGTTTAGGTATAAAAAGATCTTCAATTATGACTCGCCCCAATAGCGTATCATTCTTTTTTACTCCAATGTGTAATTCTTGGTGCTCTTCTTTCGGCAATCCTATTGTAACATTAGTTGGATTGTAAACCGATAAGTCAATCATAAAACAAATATCAGTTCCATTTGAATCGATAAAGTAAACATCATCAATTGACACATTCAATTTTCTTATTATATCATGATAATCGTGGTCTTCACAAGCGTTGAAAGAGCCAGGTAATTTGATCGAGGGTATTTCTAATTGCTTGATTTTGACTTTTTCAATTACTGGCAAGTGCAAATAAATATCCTCAAAATTCAAGTTTAATAAGATTTCTTCATTTCCTGTAATATTCCTTTTATTTATTAACGAGTTTATTAAAACTCCCAACTGTGTTGGATTTATGACATCAATATTTGAATCTGGTAAGGTAACTTCAATGTTCAATAAGTCGTCCTTTTGAGTGGTATTGGTGAAGACAAAGTCATTGGAACATCCTTTAATTATCAAGTCATTATGTGATTCTACAGTAAAGTCAAATCTCAATTTGGATATATCAAATAATAAGGATGTTGGATTCGTTATGGCTAATGAAGTATTGGTTTTCAAATTGGCAGCAAAAGTTCCATTCTTACCTTCTTCATTCTTAGCATAAATAATTTCACTTGAATCAATCAGTAAATACGGCATTTCTATATTTATTCTAGGCAACTTTATAGTAATATGAATAGGTGGCAATTTCTTCATAATTTCGTTTATCCAATCAGGCATAGTACTACATTCTTGAATACTATTAGCCTTCACGTAAAAGGATATGGGCTCTTCTTTTAAATACTGTTGAACAATTTGGTTAATCGGACTTAGATTATTGAGACAATCTTGCATTAAAGCATTTGGCATTTCTGAAATAGTACCATTCACATCAAGTGAAATAGGGTTGTTAGGCACAATCTTCGTCGGCAAAGTTTTCCAATCACCAACTCTGTTTAACTTTGAATTGCAATCCTCAAACAATAGATCCCAGTCAATAACGCCCAAGTCCATGAATAAATCAAACTCATTTGAAATTTCCAATGCTACATTTAAGTCTATTCTATCCGGAGCCGTTGCATTTATATTTAGGTGATTAATCTCTAGTTTCTCAGGTATGAATTCCTTGCTACTAAGGTTTACAAAATCATGAAACTCAACATCTGAAACAGCAATACTGAAAAACCTATTCTTCACATTCACTTGTTCACCAATCCCTCTGACTTCAAGATTTATGTCATCTGCAGGCAATTTATAATAGTATTTCAAAAACTCATAGAACTCCGAATTTTGAAATGTACATTCAATTGCTATATCCAACTTATTGGTTGCTTTGTTTAGAATTGAGACTTTCACTGGCGATGGAGTAGAATCAGCCAAGTAAATCCATGGGCTATCAACATCAATTAATCGAACACGAATTGGAATCGGTTTCAATGCTATTACAGTTAAAGTACTCAAAACCAGACTGCCCAACTTTATTGCATATCTCTGGATAAAATTTTTATTAATCCTGTCATAGTTAATGTCTAATGAACCTTGTAAATGAACATTCAATCCATTATTTGTGAAATTTGCTATTGATACTCTATCTAACTTTAAATCAATCGAGTCATTAATTGAATCTTGAATTTCGTAAGCTATGGCGTAAACTATCAAAGCAAGCATAATAGCACAGATAAGCAAGTAGTGAAAACATGTGGGATAGCAAATTCTTCTCCAGATACTGGATTTGCAAGATGTGGATCTGCCAAGTAAAGGTGTTTCTTCTGTTGGATCTTCGATAGCTTCTGGTGGTGGAATACTTAAATTTTCAAAGCAGTTGCTTGAATCAATTGGTCTGGTTAAGTGTATTCGTTGTAGTGAACTCGAGTTTTCTCTTTCAGGGGTATCATTCTCATCTATGTTTTTCGATTTCGTTGTATCTTGAACATTCAACTCATTATTCGTCATCTTAGAAACATATCAAAACAATGCTCCGTACTTCTAATGAATTGTGAAGTAATATATAGGATATTTAATTAAATTTTGAAGCGCTCAAGGTATGGGATTCTCCCTGTTGCAATAGTAAGGAACACTGCTCAAGGGGAGACAAAATAATCGAGGTCACTCAAGCCTTGTCAGACAACGAGAGTATCCACACACATGCTAGGAATTCTTTATCATTATTTATATACTTCAACTCATCAGTCATTCCGGCAAGCAGTTAAGATAATCACATTTGCTAATAAGTTATGCATATTCGAAAGACCCCTTAGCCTCTATTAATCTGTGGTCGTTTTTGTTATGCCTATTTTTTTTACAGCCAATACAGCATTAAAACACTGAATTAATTTAAAGCTCTATAATTATTGAGCTGTCTGTTATAGATTTCCATTCGAATTATCCGTATGATCAAATTATCAGCAATTATCAGAAGTGGTAACTATCGAGCTTGATTTGGATTGCACTCTTGTCATGAATGATGCTAATAAATTGAACGCGTACCTATTTGTATGAGCACCAAAAAAGCTCATTTGCTTATCAACCATAACCGGGCCCAATAAACAAACACCCACCCACAAATGTCATATTACGATTTAGATGATATACTAGCAGATGCAGAAAAAATACCCTGTGAATTCAACGAAACCATCCCCGGCTTGGGTTATTTAGAAGGTAACCCTGGTAAGCCAATGCCATCAAATACAAAAGTAGAGCTTCCGTTTTGGTTAGCACAAGTTCTAGCATTACTGAATGTGGACGATACAGGAAACTCATTTGTATCATTAATTGATCCAGAGTACGTAAGCAGGAAGATCATAAATGCCATAAAGTCAGATCCTATCAGCTTAGATTTACATAAATTAGTACCCTATTATTACACCATGGTACAAAAATGGGCGAGATTAATCAGTGATCCAGAGTTAATTGATAATGTAATGAATATGTTGAAAGAGAGGAGTTTCAAAATCAATAATTTTGCTAATAATTACAACAGACACTTGAACAATGAATTTATTTATACGTTAGATGAATTTGAAAAGAAGTTGCTCAAAGATACCTCTGACAGTAATAAATTAATGAGACAATGGCTTAAAGAATAGTACAATATGTTTATATTTATAGATAAAATTAGTTATACAGGTATTATTCAGATGTCGTTTGATTCACTTCATTTTCTTCATTCTTTTCTTCGTCCATTTCAGAGCCAAAAAGATCTTCGTCCTTTAATTCTTCATCACTATCTTCAATGAATTCATTGGTCAAATATTTTTTTCTCTTCTTACCACTAGTTGCTTCTTCATCACGATCTTCAATTTCTCTTTTTTTGCCGTTGGCTTCAACTTCATCAGCAGAAAACTCGGCTTCGGCTTCTTCTTCACTATCATCGATGATCTTCTTCTTCTTGTTCTTTTTCCTTCCTCCTTTACTCTTAGTACCTTTAGCTTTAACCTCCTTTGTCTGCTCATTTGCCAATTCTTCTTCAAATAATTTATCATCGTTCTCTTCGTCATTTGCTGCAGCATTCATTCTAGATTCTTCAGCCCATTGCTGTGCTTGCTCCTGCAACTTAGCTCTTTGTTTAGCCAATTCCAATTCTTTTTCCTTCAAGGCATTTAATCTTTCTTTTTCTTGTCTTAATTTTTCTTCTTTTTCCCTCTGTCGAACTTGTTTAGCAGTTTCCAATTTGTGTGCAACTTCAGCCATATTTTCTTTGGTTTGTTCTAATGCAGTGTTCAATCTATTCAACAACGTGCTGGTTCCCAAATTGGCTCTCCCTCTTAATTCCTCCTTAGGATATGGCGCATGCTTCTCATCATCTGATGACAATTGTGTCAAAATATCAATAGCTTCCTTTAATCCGTCTATCGCAGTTTCTATATCTTGAACATTTCTTTGTTGCGCTGGTTGTTTTGTTATAAATTCAGCAATTTGAAATTGAACATACGCAATATTAAAAAGTGTGGATGATTTTGAACCTTTCGTTAAATCTTTCGCTGTTTTAGTATACTCTAGCGCTTTTTTTAAATATACCAAATTTTTCTCATTGTTGCCTCTGAGGTACCATGCTCTGCCTAAAAACGTCAATATTTTAACATCATTACCATCGGTATATCTACCCAACGCTAATTCGTAATTCTCAATAGCTTTACCAAATTGCTTCAAATCACACAATACGTGACCCATGTTCAAATACACTGAAATATCATTTAAGGAATCTCTGATTTTTCTCAAAATATCCAACCCCTTATTAGAGTCCTTATTTTCTATATATACGATGGCTAAACCTTGAGCAGCATAAACATTCTTGGGATCGACAGTCAAAACTTTTGTAAATAATTCAATTGCTCTGATATAATATTTCTTCTTTTTTTCTTTTATTGCTTTAGAATCCCTTGCCATTATGCAATAAATATTAGCTAAAGAAATCAACGCATAGCAATCGTGAGAATCATAATTCACCAAGGTATCTTTTTGGAATTGAGTATCAGAATCAGCTTGCATGCCTAATTTTTTGCCAAAATTTTTGACAAACCAACCATAAAATGATCTAATCTCCAAATCAGAAGAGTTGAGTTCTAATAATTCTTCAATTTCTTGCTTGATTTCCGCTTTAGTAGCTTTTAAATCCGATATACAGTTTAGGAATAATATTCTTAACTTTGCTGAAAAATAATGTGGGCATTCTGAAACCAATTGTTCATATAATTCCAATGCTTCTTGTTCACTCGAAAGCTCTTTGGATCTTGCTAAATTAAAAGTTAATGTAATTCTCAAATCTTGAGGTAAATCTATCAACACATCGCCATCAGGACTCTTGAATTCTGCACCATCGAGCTTCCCAATAGCTTCTTGAAAATTCTTCGATGCTTCTTCAAAGTTTTGCTTCATGAATTGGAAAACCCCTATATTATTGTATATTTCCAATGGAACATCTTTGCCAACATGTTTTCTTGCTTCTATTGCCTTATTCAAGTAATTTAATGATTGATTTAAATCACTTTGTTCATATAACTTACTTAATATCAAATATGCATTTAAAGCGATTGGCTCTTTGTTCAATGCAAATACAGCATCATCCTTGCTAGAAGATGAGACACCACGATTATTTGATAATCTAATGTATCTTTCTAATACTTCTATGGCCAATTCCTGTTTTCTTTTAGAACTTTGTTTGGAGTATAATACCCCAAGAGAATAATTTACCTCAAGGCATTTCATATTACTTCTTAAAATTGACTCAAAAGTTAAGCTTGCTTCCTCTATTGACCCACGATTGTATTGCGACTGACCTAAGCCTAATTTTGCCACTATGTTCAAATCATTTAATTTAATTGCCTCTTGAAAATACTTTGATGCTTGAGTAAAATCAGATTTGGCAAATTCAATCCTCGCTAACCAAGTGGAACATTCCGATAAAACATTTGATTGATATTTGGAAATTTTGGCAAAGCTATTGAATTTGACTAGATTGTCATTTCCAGTAATGTCTTTAATTATCTTCCTTATTATTTTATTAACTGTCTCATAATCTTCCTTGGCAAAATAGAATGAAGCCGAGGCTAGCAAAACCGTGGCATCTGCCACTTTAGTTTTGTGAATCGACGATAAGCTTGTTAAGCAACTTTTATAATTATCCAAAAATTCTTCATCACTTAGTGAATTATTAAAAGCTAGGTGAAAATTAGCCAAGTTCAAGAATATCTTCGCGTTTACGTTATTATTGTCTAATTCCAAACATCTTTCCCATGCATGTATGGCCATTTTATCGTCTTTCAAAAACCAGAAACATAAGCCAATTCCCAATCTTGGATCTGGCTTCATTACTGGGTTTAGAATTAAAACCTGTTGATACAATTTTAATGCTAGGGAATAATTCTTTGTCTTATTCAAAATCGCTTGAGCTTTACCCAACAACGCAAAGCAATTATTTTGATCTATTCTTAATATACGGTCAAATATGTCTAAAGCATCATCATCGTTTCCGTTGAATAAAAATAAGACAGCTTGAGATAATAAATTCGAAGTACTATTGACCGTAGAAGTATTAGAATCATTCTTGATCTTTTGGGCTAAGCTGTTTATTTCTGTACTTGCCTGAATCATATTGTATTCTTTGTCAATTCCAAGGGAAATAAATTTAAAATACAACCACACCAAAAATGACTGAAATGTCTTTTTGTCTTCGTCATTAAAATGGGTTAAATATAAAGCAGCTTTTATCAATTCCATCGCTTCATTTAACTTCCCCAATTGGGCATAAGCACTTGCGACTATAATCCAAAAATGCTTACCACTATTCTTTTCCTCAAAGAATGATACAATTTCTTGAGGGTCTGGTAGTTCATCAGCATTAGTCAAGTTAATGGACACAACGTCCCCTCCTTCAACTGGAACATCTAAAGTTTTTAGTGATTCCACTGCTTCTGGTCCTATATAATAGGATATATCTGTTGGATCTTCCATTACTAGATAGATAATGAGACAGGAAAGGAAAGCAGTTGAGTAGATAAAAGCTGAAGATATTTGATTATTATGCTCAAGTCTGAGTTCGTTTTTTTACCTTTGAAAAAAGAATCACAACAATTTGTATGCAGGTTCACAACCATCAATAATCGCTGCCATGATTTTCCAAACCTGACCCCAAATTTATGTATCTAAAACTACTTATGTGCAAAAACAGAAATTCTATAAATACAATCTATATTACATTTGACTTAGTTTTCGAGCAGCACGAAGCGCCATTGCTATTAGGATATTGATGACTGTAGCTGCTATTTTGCGATATGTTCTCATTATATGAGACATTGGGTTGTTGTTGTTGCTGAAGTTGAAATTGATCGAAAAAGTCAGGCTCAAGTTTGACATATGGCAGAGGAGGAAATGGCGCCGAATTCTGTCCATGATGTTGCGACGGCATAATCTCATTGAAGTTAAAGTCTGACACTATTGCATTCATCAATTTCTCTTGATCCTTGAAATACTCGTCTAGTTTATAGCCATTTATAATGCCATGAGTTTCACAATTGGCACACTCACAAGAATCTCCAGGACATAAACATGAATTTGGCGAATTATTAGTATTTTCATTATCACATATTTGCGTGGAAGGCGATGGCAGATTCATTGTAAAATTGGTATGAGTGGTGCTATTTAGTGGTAGCGTATTAAACACGAGATTATCATTTTTCGCAAACAGATTTAAATTATGATCAATAAACCCAAGTTGCTGTTGCAGGGCCGATAGTTGTTGTTGTTGCGTGCCAGCAGTTGATTTAGAATTTCCATGGACCACGCACCCTTGACATGAGCAGTTATCATCACAACAACACGTGCCGGGAATCGAACAGGAAGGCACGGGTACAACATCGAATATTTGATCTTGTGGTGCTTGTTGCTGATTGATCTGGAAAGACAGTTGTTCATTCACAAACGTGACTTTGGTTGCAGGCTGCTGCTTTAATTGATTATTCAACCTTCTCGAGATGTAAGTTTGTAAGATTTTAGATTTATTCACTGTTTTCTTTCTGTTGTTGCAACATCCACATAACTTGCCCTTTGAAATCTTTGGTGTACAACAACTAGAGGTATTGATGAAGCTTTTATCATTAATTATGGGCTGAGCTGGGGGAGGTTTAACTACAGTACTTGGTTTAGTATTATTTTCATCATATGGTCCCACTATTTCTCCACTAGTCAAATCGATAACTTTTTTTGACGATGTTTTTAGGATAATTATGGGCTGGGTTTTACAGGTATTTGACAAATCCGGGGATTGTGGATCAATTGTTGGAGGTGCAATCTCTTCAGCAAATACAGCGACTCTGTGATTGGGATTACCATTTGCATATACAACCGGTCTCCCTTTTGATCTCACTTGTAACAAAGGTCGTGAATGATGTTTACACAGCGACGATCTATGGCCCCTTATACACTCCATACAAGAGTATTTGACTTCATCTATTAAAATCATTATTTGATAACTGACCCCATAAAGGAGGAAACATCATCAGAAGAAGAGCATTTAATCAAGATATAATTTTTTGAATATTTTACAACGATACAACATGAGCAAATATTTCATGTACTAAAAGAGCAAGTGGGTGCGGCTCATAGAAAGAATCTCATTTTCAACTCAATATATCAAAGGTGTTGCAAAAGCCAGCCAATTTTCAACACATTGAATTCTTATTAGCATATTGATGCAGACCCCACCTTTTAGAAGAAAAGTCGGTATAGGAGCTTTGCGAAGCATTAGTCAGAAGGCGTAAAGCTAAATATTCAAAAAAAAAAACTAATCTACTTCGCAGATGATAATGGTATTCAGATAAGCTCCAGTAAAACGAAGATTAACGGAACCGAACATCCAAGCTAAATTGCTTCAGTTATTTTTTGACTCATGAACGTTTGTAGAATTGCTATTTATTGTTGTTGATCACTATCCATCAATTCAAAATGTCAAGTGTTCAACACAAATCTCATCTGATATTAAACAACCTGAAAAAAAAAAGAAAAAATAAATCACCATCAAGATCAAATACTGTCAAAGCAGACTAAATAATGCCCATAAAAGTGCAAGACACAGACACAAACCAGGAATTCAACCCCGATATAATACCTAACCAGCAAATAAATTACGATGACGCAATAGCGTATTGGTCTTCAGTTCCAGCCTCGGTCAATGGTGTTCTCGGAGGATTTGGTGAGCAAACGCCAGTGCCTAAGGCAGACATAGTCGGATCATCTACATTTTTAAGAAAGTTACAGACTCGAATGATATGTCCCGATGGTGCTCCCAAACACACAATTGATATGGGCGCAGGAATAGGAAGGATAACGAGGGACTTACTATGGAAGGTTAGCGACATGGTCGATTTACTTGAACCCGTCAAACCTTTTGTTGCACAAATGCAAGCCGAATTAGCTGGTGTGAGACAAAAGGGTAAATTGGGCACAATTTATGATATCGGAATGCAGGACTGGATACCTGATAAGCAGTACTGGTTGATTTGGTGTCAATGGTGTGTTGGGCAATTGCCCGATGAAGTATTGGTTCAATTTTGGTCAAGGTGTCGAGAAGCATTGAACGAGAATGGCACAATGATCGTTAAGGAGAATATTGCTCCCGTAGACGATATATTTGATGAGACAGATAGTTCGGTGACACGTACCGATGCAAAATTCAGACAATTATTCCATGCTGCTGGTTTCAAATTGATTGCTAGTGACGTTCAAAAGGGGTTACCTAAGGAATTATATCCAGTTAGAATGTACTGCTTGAAGGCCATGTAGAGAATTGTGTATAGAATAAAAGATGATTTAAAGCATTACTGATACACATTTACACAACTTCATGTTTTCTGACTTCGTAAGGGAACAATAAACCAAGGATCCCAATCACACCAAAGAATACGCCTCATACCCAAATAACTACAGAAGAGGAAATATTGGAACACTATGCAATCAAAGGAACAAATCACAATTGCAAGCCTAGTACACACTTTAGGTAGTGCATTATCAGTACCTATAGCGTCAATACGATACAATCATTTGTATATAAAGATATCTCCAGTCCCCATTAATACGAGACGGACAATAGCACCATAATCACTCCTATTGTTTGGTCAATTCCTCGCAAAAAATGCAAAAGCATTAACAACCATTGACTTTTATACAGTAGATATCCCAAATACACGCAAGTATCAAAAGCTAAATTCCCACCGGTTGCAAAATAACTCATGAACGCAAATATACTGCACGAAACCATGTAATTCATCACGCCTGTAAGAATAGAAAATATGGTACTAGTAATGCGACATTGAAGGGAGTTTCCCTTCCTATTTAATCGGCCGAGCATCCTCAGACCGCAGCACCGACTAATAATTTAGCAAACCAGTTCATTTGAGACGGGGAACTTGAAACCAAAATGGTAATTGACCAGAATTCTCACTGAACTCTCAAGTTTCGCCAATTGGGTGTTTGTCCCGTAAACCATCCCGTTAAGGAAGCAGAGTTCTTAAATAGTACGGAATGAACCCAATTTAACCTACCGCTTCTTGTGCCAACTCATTGAGACTCGATTCCAAGAATACCATAAATCGATGTTTCTGAATAGCACATGATTGTAAAAGATTGTCTATTTTGAACGTTGATTACATTGACGCGATGTGTACGTTAATGGCACTATCAGAAAAACGCGACACCCGCACATTAGAGTCACAATAGCCTTTTCTGTAATCTTCGACTGCGTTTGAACTGGACTAGCTCTTAAGAATTCAATGATCTCTGTTGCAGAAATACAAAATGGTCAAAACTACTATATGTATGGCGAAATTAATTCTTCGATTTATCATATGGGTTCATTTTACTTAAACAATAATCAAAACTCGTAGGACCATAATAATTATCACTAGCAGTAAACTAAATACAGTGTATGGCAAAACGCATAAAACTTCTGAAATATAATATATAAGTATAAAAAACATCGTCCCTTTAAACCGCTCTTTGTTTACTAGGTTCAAATGGCAAAAATAATGCAACGACACCAATAACACCTATAAATGCCCCAGAAATCCATATAGGAACAGAAGATGAAGTATCAGCAAACCAAGCAATGATTGGAACAATAGCAGTACAAATTCTAGTACAGAATAAACAAAGACAATTACCCGTTGCCCTTGCTGCTGCTGGCATAACCTCTGGAGTATATGCATATATTACCCCGTAATAAATATATAAACAAACGTAGACGGTTGATGTTAACGCAACATTTTGTGCTCTTGTGCGCACTGCCGTATAACCAAATAAAACAGCCATTGTGGAGACACCACCAATGAATAAAACTCCCCTACGGCCCAAACGAGGGACAAATTTTATCAATAAACCAGCAATCATTGGACCTACAACGGAACAAGCATTGGAAATTAAATTATCTCTGTAAACGCCGTGATAATCTCCTTCCGGGGCCGAAATATTGGCACCTCTTGTAGCCAAATATACCGGCAAAAATTGTGAATATAATGGGTATGAAATACCAAGACAAGCCCACGAAAAAAACAATAATAATGTTGAACGAGTTGATTTTGTAGTTGAAAATAAAATCTTCAAGTGTCTAAATATTAGGCTCAAAGTGCCTTTGATAGAAACATGTTTTCTATAATCCTCATTAGCTGTAATAACACCACAGCTCAATAGTTCATCCAAAGTCAACGAGCATTTACGATTATACTTGTTTGCAATATCATGTAAAACTTTAACAGCCTCGGCATCACGATTATTTGAGATTAAGAATTTGGGAGTTTCTTTTAATCTAATGACAGTAAGTCTCAATATAGCCATTGTTAACACGATAACACCATTGGTGTACCAAACATATCTCCAACCCTGATTAATTTCAGAAGGGCAATAATCAGCAGAATCACAACTGTTAGTTGGCAAGAAAGCATACGCCAAAGCGACAGCAACAGTTTGTCCAAAACCCCAAAATAATGCAAAAAAGGTTAGTAACCATTGATCTTTATGCGGCAAATATTCTAAAAACACACAAGTATCTAAAACAAGATTACCACCAGCAGCTGAAGAACACAACAATACAAATAGACAATATGAGGCCATATTACCCATCATACCCGTCATAATGGCAAATACGGCACTTAAAACTAAAGACAAATTGAATGCTAGTCTTCTACCAATCAAATCAGCACCAAAACCCCACAATATAGCCCCAAGAATCATACCACCAGCAAAAGCTTCTGAACTAACGGGGTATTTGTACCCAAACTGATAATTTATAAATGTTCTTACCGAACTTTCAATGAAATTCAATTGGTTATCTGTCCAATATCCCATACCATTCAAAAAGAATAGCTTTAGGTGGTAGGGAGTAAATCCAATTTCATCTATGGCATCATTGATCATCTTCATTTTTTGGCGCAATATCATATCATTTGCTTCCAATTCGACCATGTCACCTTCCGAAGAGGTGGTGTCTTCATCGAAAAAGTCTTCTTTGTTCACCGACAATTTTTCATGATTGTCAAATGAACTTTGTGATGGATGATTTGCTAGTGGTTGATGTTCTTGATTGTCTTGCCTTTTGTCGTACAGTAAGGTCATTGAATTGGAGCGATGGAAACAGAATCAAGGGAAGAGGAAGAAACTAGTACGTATAGGCGAACCAAAAGTTGTTAAAGATAAAAAAAGATATGTCTTTAACGAACAATTATATTATCAAGACATTTAACAGGCACATGGGAAAACAGAAGTCGAAACTATATTCTTTTTCAATTATCAATCTGGAGAACAAAAAAAATAATTATATAAAAAAAAACAAGAAAAAAAATTCTTCATACTTATCGAAGGAAAATTATTGGCACAGTATGCATGGTCGTCCCTGCAAGCCTTATCCTCCCTCCCTGTGGACAAATAGAATCATCAATACGTTACATACATATACATACATTAATTGTAGTACGCAACAGCGTTGTTGAAGGTTTTCACACGACACTTCATCTCATGGTTAAACTTCTGGTGTGGTGTAGTTTTATTATTTCTTCCCTTTCTTAATCGTAGATTTGAGGATCGCTTAGGACAAACATCCACTATTCAATATTAATGGTAGTATTATGTTCACCTATGCCACGCCAACTCTCCCACTCATATTATGAAATGGCTAAATGGAACATTGAAAGCTTCTGTCAAATTAGCTAATCTGCATTCAAGTGTGCATCCTACATGAAGACTAAGGACAAACAAAATTGTTTACAAACCAGTTTTATTGTTTGCAAACAGCAGTGGAAACTTCGTATACGAGAAAGCCTTGAGATTAGTTCATCTACTCTCCTCGCAGCCGCTCCGTCGACGTCACTGCAGACGATGACATCTGATAAGGGCAAATGCAGTCAAGGTCTGTAGTGCTGCATGAACCACCATGTGATTCATGGTGCGATACAGACAACCTGGATTATGTTGGGATTATGTGCGTTTAAAAACATACCACCATCCTCAAATGTTTATCACCCTATATATCTGCCATACTTACAAAACGTAACCTATTCACTCCCATGCAGTGATGCGCATGAGTATCTCTATTTAGAATCATTAGCATATTTCTGTCTCATTTCCATAATGTTATTGTACAATGACTTTTGCGAATCACAGGTATGCAACCTAATGACGATGTCATCAGCGTCCCAAATTTTAGCCTCATAACTTTCAATTTGTCTTTGCAAATTCACCAACTTGTTGTAAAACTCACTATATTCGTTGATCAACTCGGGTGTCAATTTAGGAATCTTGGAATTCTGCAACAAGTATTCACCGCCTGTTTCCGGGAATATGTTAATGATCAATGAAATAAAATTCAAGAGATTCTGTATGTCTTTACCAAATTTCATGTTCAACTCGGCTAGATTCTGAGGGCTTTCGCACAAATCCTTGGTTTGTGAACGGAGATGATACTTGATGGGATTATTTTCAATCTCGCGGCATAACTCATATAACCAGTCGAATTTGATACCGTGGGGCACATTGATTAATTTCGAGTACTTCCAGTCAGCTAGAATGTCTATGCTTTTACGGATCAAAGAATACTTTGATGTGCCGCTCGGGTACCTGTCATACACGTTCAACTTCAATTCAGGAATGGGATCAGGAAAAGTTTCAAAGTTTCGCTTCATCTCTTGATTTATCTTGATATTTGGTACATCCAATTTATACAATATCCCCTTTATGTTGCCCCAATGGACACAACTCTTCAACGCCACCAACACGTCATTAGATAGCAAAGCATCCTCCCCGAAATATAATTCGATGAAGTGCTTCATATAATGCCCCTCTAATTTCGTACCTACATGGTGATCAGTATGCAAGAAATTCAACTTGGAAGCAACCATCAAGTTTATCCCCCACTCGATATGCTGTAGCCTAATGGGATTCACTTTGAGGTACTCATCGCATAAGTCCTTCAAGTCTCGGGGATCATATCTTGCGTTCTTTAAGTGAATAATTGACGAATTCTCTTCTTCATACCAGGCATTTCTTTCCAATTCCTGGGCTAGACCAAGGATAGTACAGCAAAATTCGGGAAACTGCGTCAATATTTCGCCCGTGTTGTACAAGATGGTGAAGGCGGAATACAAACTCAATCTCTCGTTCAAGTTCTCGGGACAGATGATCAAGTGTTTATCTTCCTGGCGAATTCGCTGGAAAGTGTTGTTCACAAACCGGTATTTCCGGCCCTTTTTGTTGTATTCAACTTTCTGCAAGCCATCTATACACTCTAGGATGTAGTCTGAGTATATAATCAACGCTTCGGAGGTGGGCACTAGAGTTGTCATGGTTTGATGGCACAAGCTGCAGATTGGTGTACACTTTTTTTTCCTTCGTCTTTTGTTTACTTTTTTGTTTTCGCTTGGTTTGCAATACGCGTAGGTAATGAAGAGACAATCAGTCATCTATGGGAAGGGGATACCCTCAACAAGTTTACTGGTTGTTAACTTGGAAGAGAGATTTTAGTCGGAATATAGTCTCATGGTCGTTGTTCCAGTTTACCATAGTACATTGGAGACTGGATTTCTCTTCCAAGGGACTTCGAGACCTCGCACTTTAAAGGTCTGTTTTTCTTGCCCCACAACAAAACTATGTCATATTCCCAAAGCAGTAAACCTACAAGCTGATAACCCTTAATTTTTGTATTATTCTGGGTCTTTGTAGCTTACATCCAGTCAGTCCTAGAATGGACCAAGTTGAAGCCTTCTTTACAACAATCGTGTAAACATTCAGTAATAAATTATTTGACTTCTCACTAAGAAGCTGTCAAGAGGGTGGTATCTATCAATTGTGAATCTCACAGCGAATTATAGTCAGAGCAAAGAGACTGAATAATTCTGACTACCCCACAAATTGCCCAGAGAATTCCCCTGTACGAAATTATTTCAGTCACCGGCTTCTCATTTCGATTTCTGGGTATTCTAGAGGGTTTAACTAATCTTGGTTCGAGGCGCACACCACCAGCGTTATTATAAGATCAACCAAATGCATTTTCACTTCCATATAGATTCCCTTGCGATATCGCTAGTGTTGATTATCGGAATTATGTACAATTTTCTTTCATGCTCTGGAAGCACAAATATTAAGTTCCGATATCGGTATAGAAACGTGATTCATCTATTAAAAAACTCCGATTCAGCTCATTTATCTGCGATCCGACACAAGTCACAGGTTCCTTGCACTGGAATTGATCAGTTGCTTCAGGCAGTGTTTGATTCATATACTGCTGATTACTATACTGGAGCATTGTAAGAAAAACATTCCGATGAACCTACTGCTACTTACCTTAACATATCTTTATAAGAGCGGTTTTGACCGGTTTTCCTCTCTTTGTCTTTATATGTTTATTTCCGTGTATATGGGAAAGATGCCTACACTACATAGAAATAGACTCGAAAAAAAGTGTACGCATATGATTATCGAAAAAGAACAATACCTGTGTCACATGATTTATCGTCTTCTGGATGGAAACTATAAAACAATCATATCCAGGCGTAATTTCTAATTCCGCAAAGACCTGACACGAGCGCTTACACAAAACAGTCAATATTTCAACTATACACACTACTGACAGAAGTTCTTTTTGATCCGTGACATGATCAAATTTAAATGAAGCATATTGTTGCTTTAGTTTGCTACACCGACACTATATTCGAGCTACACATCTGACATGAGCCTTGTACGTGTTAATAGAAAATGCCTGTTTTTCAGTATACCCGTCATGCAGTCAAACAAACTGTAGATCTTGGTATCTTTCGTACCGAAAAGGGTTTTTTCTAAACGCGCTGTACCCGAGTGACTGCCTGAAGCACTCAAGACAATATCGTCCGCCATTTTTGTGTAAGGATAAAAAAAACGGTGTTTAGGATTGCTTTCTACGATAACACCGAGAAAGGGTTTTACGAAAAATTAAAAACGGATTTTGCCTAACAATCCAAAACATGGGGAAAAAAGGAGCAGAAACATGATATATGTCTGTTTTCTCAAGACATGCTTATGTTCTTATAGTAAACTGGAAAACATATAAACATAATCGACAGTTATTTGCACATTCATGTCAACGATATGCAAATGAGTGTTTAGGTATCAGTTGCTGATTTCTTAACTATAACCAACTTTGCCCTCTTAAGTCTCTTCCCAAACCATTGAAATGACGCAATACGTTACGTCAAAAACCACCTGACGTAGACTCTGAAAACATGTGTCAACTATCAAGAACAGACAAAAGGCACTTCCTGAAATAGTAATAATTCTTGTCCGACACAACTGTTTCTAACACAAAGTTAGGCTTCCTGAGGTTATTTTGCCTCTGGCTATTGACCATGGCAGCCCTGTTTCACAACAGGGCCCAAATATCTCATTGACGAAAAATTCGAATGATTTTGATGAGACAAAACAGAGACGCAAAGTGAAAGAATGGAGTCGAAAGCCTTCTATGTCGCTTTAAATGCCTCATTTTTCCATGTTACGGCATGACAATGCCCAAAACAACTACAGCAAACAACAGCAAGAACCAAGCAGACTAGTGGGAAACAAGGAGTTGTCAGTCAGAGATAGTGGTTTTGAAATTTACGCAATCTTGGTGAGCGAAAAGAAAATAGAACGAGAACCATCAGAAATAAAAAAAAAATCCAAATGAGGTAAAACGTAAAGTGCGCGTAAACATGTAATTACTACTGAAGCAGGAAAGACTCTACTTCAATTCTTCATATCAATTCTTTCTTTCCTTATTATGGCATAATTTCTTAGACACTGAATTTAGGGCAACAATGTAGTATTATAATTGTACCTCTGCATTCTTGTCGGCTTAAAGTGTTATGTTTTAATATTTAAGTTTTTACTGTCTGAAGGCAAAACACGAAAAAAAATATGACAAAATATGACTTACACTCATACCAAGAAATTGTGTTCTCAACGTCGAAACAAACAAAGAACGAAAAAGGAGTAATTAATCTGAAATCTGAACTTCAGGCTATGCTGATGTTTATTGACTTATTTGTCGCCAAGTCGTACTCTTTGTATTTTTGATTCTTTTTGTCGCTGAACAGATTATCAGAACCGAATTGTAGCCTCTTCATATAAAGCGCACGACTAAGTCATGCCTCCGACGAAACTGACGAAATACCAAAAAAAAAGAAAAACAACAGAAAAGAGAAAACTCAGGAACAATCTCAGAGTAGGCAGGGAAAAGAAAAAACTAAGATCTTATTATTGGAATTTAATAACAAACCCTGGAGTTATAAAAGATATCATAACCATATAACCAGGAAAAATGAAGTACTGCAACCATTGCTAATTGATATTGAAGCTAAAAAAAAAGCAAAAAAGAAAAGAGATGAAAACCTTAAATTCTTTCCAAAGCGTTATGAGTCGTGTTTTATTCGGATACAATCGTCAATCAAGATAGCCGAAAAAAATGCTCTGCATTTCGCATCCAGATTCCTCATCTGCCAAATGATTCCTGCACCTTGTTTGCAAGTGTCTCATTTGCTGAAAGCAGCAATGGAGATCAGCTGTAAGTAAGTGCAATAAACCGAGCGGAGAGTTGAGTATTATTGGCAAAACTTGAAAACGTCTTCGTTTTTCGTTACGCTTGTCAATTTGGCTATCTGTTAAAAAAGGTTAAAAAAATGAAATAAAATAAAATGACGGAGCTACATATTATCCAAATTGAGTAATTTGCCATGAGGCCACGACTTTCGTCTCGCTAACATTTCAACCACCTGCGCACACAAAAGGAGGAATCTGCTGTACCTGTGTTCATGCCTTTCATGCACCCTAGGAAATACGGTTTTGCGTATTGTGAATAGTGGGAGAATCAGGTAACTAGCTGGCTACCGTAAGCAGCCGTTCTAATAGTACAGCAACAGAACAAAAAAAGGAGGTTTCTTTGTTCGAGTACACCAAGGCATCAGAATCTGTCAAATTTAGTAATACCGTTTGATTTCAGACAAAACTTCAAAGAGAATGCTAAAAATGCTAAAAAGACCTAAAAGACTAAAAATGCTAAAAAGACCTAAAAGACTAAAAGTCTAAAAAGACAAGAAAATTGAATATGAAAAACTCGTAAATGGATTTCAGGTTTTGAACTTGATAGATGAATAAATATGGAGAAAGTAGAAAAGTAAGGAAATGAGGTTGTAAAATTCTGAAAAAAATGCCGTATGATTTTTAAAGTGCATGATTCAAACAATCACGATATTATTTTTCAGTTTTTCTATCTTCTTCTTTTTCTTCCATTCTAAAACTAATTATATTGTGATCCTCAAGTGTGACGTATATGAAGTAGCTAGTGAGTCTGTAAATCCATTAATTAATGATTTTTGGACCGCCAAAGTCATACTAGCATCTTGACTATTGCATCTCGCTCCCCCCTGTCTCTAGATTTATTTTTGTTGAGATCTATTATACAAGAATTATCTACGTCCCGCCGCTTCACGCAAGGGATTAGCTGCCTGTGATCAGATGATATTTTATAGAACTTGAATAAACACTGAAGTTTTACGAACAATACTAAAATAATGTAAAATAATGCAACAATAATACAATAATAATACCAATGACAATAGTAGTAACAACAATGCTAGTGAATATTATATTAGATTGTGTCAAGTCAAATACAGACGGAGTGATTGACATCAGGGAAGGATATGCACGACCTGGCACTCCGTTGTAGAGCTTTTTTTAGTTTTATTTTTTTGGTTTTGAATCTGATTCTGGTTTTGATTCTTGGCTTTATTGTTTACCTTCCTGTATGCCAATTCGTCTATTTCTTGCTAATTTTTCTTGTCGTTCTTCAATTGTCTATTGTTTGAAGCATTGTCATGTCATAATAAGTCCTGAGACAAGGAGATGAAAAAAAGGTGGTTTTGAGATTTAGGTTTGGGGTCGGGCTTTGAGTTTTGAGTTTTCTCTGAAATAAGGCCATGAAACGAATCGATTCTTACAGACACTATAACATAAAATAACATTATACATTATTATAAATACCATGAAGAACTGAAAAGACAACTGGAAACTAAACTAACAAGCAAGCAAACAAGTACAAACAAAAAAAAACACCAAAAACAATTACCCACAAGAAATAAAATATTAACAATCATGATTAGAAAGCAATATAATAATAATGAACCAATAAAAGAATTGTTGTTACCTGTTACATTAATCCCTATTCTACTTCGTCCTATGTTTTTTTTTTTTTTTTTCTTCTTCGTACATCATGTTTTAGGTATATGACAAGACTATTGTGATAAAGGGTATTTTTGAAGTATTATGTAACAACATCAGCACGTTGCATGACATCATTGCTGTATACTTCACTTGTAACCGACACCCAACCTGACTGAAATTGAACTGAACCAAACTGAAGTAAAACCAAACCATTAAGAAAAAAGGCATTAAAAAAAGGGCAAGTCATCAAGATAAAAATCCAAATTTTGACACATACAGCAAATCGTTTGACTCTCCACTCTTTCATAATAATTTATAAGCTTTTTTTTGTGTGTGTGTGCTTTATGTATCTGTTTCTTTTTTTATCATAACCAATAATACACAAATTAAAAAAAAATAAAAATTAAATCATTTTACATATTACAATAATAACCGCCACACGAAAATATTATATCATCTACGCAGCCAACGATATCCCTATACCAAGTTCAATCTCTTTTGTTCCTTTAATGACTTGATTTTCCTTCTTCTTGCGTTGATGAACCAATTACTCAATTGCTGCTGGTTCAATCCGGTGGCCATCATCAATTGGCTCTTCTCAAACGAATTTGGGTATGGGTGATTCAAATGATCATTTAACCACCTCAATAGAATATATGTGATTTCTTTTGGTAGATTATTTCTTGTTTTTCTCTTTATCGATGCAGAAGTTCCAGAGTCGCTTTCGACTGAGTACGAGTTGTTTCTCATTATGCCTGGTGATTGTTGAGAATACAGCGTCGATGTAGATGGCGCCGAGTAATGATGCGTTGGTGGAGGAGGTAATGGAGACCTGTTTATTGGTGAAATGCGGTCTGCGCTTGAGGTAGGGTAGTAGTCGTAATACTTGTAAGCTTGTGATGGTTGCTGTTGTTGTTGCTGCTGCTGCTGCTGCAGTTGCGAAGGTGGAAGTAATTGAGATCTTTGTATTGTAGGCAAGATATATGTTGGTTGTTTGAGTTGACTTACTGAGGGTAAATGCTGCTGTGGTGGTGTGTATTGTTGTTGTTGATGCTGTTGTTCGTGTTGCTGCAGCTTGTGCTGCTGGGGTTTATAAGATGGTTGAGCTGCTTGCAATATATCCGATATTGGAGGTAAACTGATTCTATTTGGTGAAGTTGATTGCAAATGGGTATGTGGTGGTAAAGCATAAAGCTTGTTAGCAGTGGTGCTGCTTTGAATAGATGGCAAGGGTCTTTGGTTCACTAGTTCGCTTAAATGCATCATGAATGATTCTTGAAGTAAATGGAGTAAATGAAATGTACAAAGGATAGGTGAGAGGTGTGAGAAAAGGGGAAGGAAATATCAATTGGTATTTATATGGAATCTTGAACAATCAATGTAATCTGCATATACATCTGATATAATATTGATAGTAATAATAATATAATGGGTTATTCTGTGTCCCATATCTCCTACAACATAACATAACGCAACATAACACTACACATAATACATGTCTAGATACATAGATACCTAGATACATACAGACATACATACAGACATACATACATGCATACATATATTTGTACAGACATACATACAGACATACATACAGACATACATACAGAAATACAGAGAAAGAAAGAAGCAAACAGACATAACAACCTGCGGTAATGTAATGTGATTATTGCATTGTATGCACAGTGTAGTTTTCAGATTTAAATTCAAATCAAGAAAAAAAATAAAAAAAAAAAATAAGAAATATAAAAAAAAAAATGAACAAAAAACGAATTAAAAAAAAAAACGAAGGTGAAGAGGAAAACAAAAAACTCTAAACTTTTTCCTTCTTCCTCTGCAACTGCTAAAGACAATCAATAATCAACAATCAACAGCACCTATCTACAGTCGGGCATCCAATCAATAATC
Organism: Nematodospora anomalae; assembly: GCA_030572795.1. Lineage (NCBI taxonomy): Eukaryota > Fungi > Ascomycota > Pichiomycetes > Serinales > Debaryomycetaceae > Nematodospora > Nematodospora anomalae. The sequence continues at coordinate 220,288 of JAJMBC010000009.1, read as the reverse complement.
AGGGCCCAACAATCGACACAGTTACACTCGCACGGCGCCTTGTCAAATTGATCACGATTATTCTCCTTTGACAATAGATAGACACTGAGATACATACATATGCATAATTTGTTAAACTCACTACATTTCAATTCTCTTGATCCAAATTCTGACCACAAGATGTATCGCTCTTCAACAAAGTTAATGTCTATATAGAATTAGTTGGTTGAATTAGTTAGTTGAATTAGTTGATTGGGTTATGAGATTGTTCATGCAGAAAGCTTTATTTGACTTTAAGATTAGAGCAATCTAACAGGTATTCTTCTTCTCTATTGTTTTGTTTACAAATCCCGAAATTCTACTCCTAAAAAAGAACTCATTAAGTGGTTCAACATATACGTAACAATACACCACCGCAACAACACCCACATTACACTTCCCGCTTAGATATCCACCACAATTCCTCTTTCCAAGGCATAGGACCGACTGTTGCTACGAATTCATTCAGGTGTTATAAGGATTAAACGAAGAAATAATAATCATGTAGTATTGGTAATTCAAGGGTCATTAACTTCATGTAGTGCCCCCTCTCCTTGTGATCTCTTGCTGTTGTTGTATAGACAATCAGATCCAGTACACACGCAATCAATGACGTTTCTTATGCTGTTGGTATTATTTGAACATCTGACAAGGTTAAACGAACTTTATTGTACAGTAGTGGTGATATCATGGCCATCACACCATAAGTGGAAGTATAAGAGAAACCAAGTTGACGTGGGCAGTTATATACAGGTATCTGAAAGCAAATTTACTCTTGTTTAGAGATTGTTAAGAACAAAGTGTATGTATTTTTCTATTGTTTCAATTAATTAATATTGTCTCAGTGTCTGTACTCTCCCTCCCTTCCCTCCCTTGATCGATGGTTCTCATCAACAGCAACAAAAGCAACAACAGAGCTGGCAATTACCATCCATCGGCTACTGCATAGCACCGACAGCAATCGGGAACGGGGTTAAAGGCTAAGGTATAGTTTATCATGCGGAACGATATCAGAAAAGATAATCAGGTCGGCGCCGTTGAATCGCATCTTGTTTGTGTGACTTACGGGTTCTTGGTCCTTTCATGTGTGGTGGTGAGGTTAACCCACCCAAAGCTGCCAAGAGCAAAACCTAGAACTAAATTAAACATACACATACGTGCACACATCATCATATACATACACATATACATATACATATACACGTACATTTTCATGTATACCGTTAGCATAGACAGAACTAGAAGCGTAACGATCCTCACCTCGTCCTGGTCACCCTATTACAAGCCTATCATAACTCTATGACAACCCCGCCATAAAAAGCAAGAGAATTAGATTTGGAAGTGTATCGTAAAAGATTATATCAATTTACACGACAGGGAACACAGGGCTCAAGCTAATCCCGCATTAATCTAATCTAGACGTTTTATTGTTTGTGTGGTGGAAAACAAAAAAAACAAAAAATAAAAGCAGAAAACACTATTTTCATTCCTTAGACGACGAAAACGATATTTTGCTTCTGGGGTTGAACTGTAAACTTCTCCGTGGGAATTATATGCCCGACCTCCCGTATTCATCCATCATGCCAATTCATTATTCTTTTCTTGTTCGCTGTAGTGTCTACCAGTAAACCATGACCTGTCATTTTTCGAAATTGCAGTTTCCTTTTTCTTGTTTCTTGATTTGCTGGGGTTTGAAATGTGAGCTATGGGGATTTGATTTGAAGCCTTTGCCGTTAATAAGCTTTTTTTTTCTCAAAGTTTTTCATTCAACAATTTTTCAAACTGTATTTTATCATATTTGACATATTTCGATTTATTCTTCGTGAAATCTGAATTTCCATATTTATCAAATAGCTTAAAGTAGGCATTCATAATTAATTTCTTGACCTCATTTCCAAGAAAATTTCGAAGACTCGAATCACCAAAGTTATACTTTTCGTAATTCACCAAGGCTTCTTCAAATGATTCGTTGAAGTTCTTGAAGAGTTCCTTGACTTGTTCTTTTTCTTTCGATGTTAAATGATTGGCCGTACCTGCAGTCCCCACTGAATTACTTGTAGCATGCGCTGATTGTGTAGCAATTGATGTCATGTCTCTAATAATAATGTATGAAGCATAGCTCCAATCATCTAAAAATAACTTTAGGAAACGATTCTTCAACCTCATTATTCTTTCTTGACCTATACTTCCTAAGCTGTTGAATAATTCTTGTGATCGATTGATAATCGATTCAATCATAAATAAATTCTTAATCAATATAAAACCGTGAGTTGATTTCTTCCATGTTGGGTCGCCAGCTGTCTTTAATCCCAACTCAATATTTATCACTATCGCATCAATAACATCGGAATAATACGATGATAAAAGATACTCTGGCGAGTTATCATCGTTTGGCTTCTGAATTACTGACGAAAACACGCCAACAAATTTCATTGGTGGTTGAGTAATTAACCAATCTCCAATCTTGTAATTTTTTTCAATCAACACTAATAATGGTTGTTTGAATTCACTCAATTTACGTAGTTTACTCATTAATTCAACTATAATCTCTTGTATTGCAATTTCATTAAATTTGGTTAAACTGGAAAATCGTTTATCTATTTGTTTTATAAATTCTTGGAATATGACAGAATTTTTGGTTATAAATAAATTTATTGCATTTTCAAACTCTTTATTGTTGATCATAAACCTTTTTCCCAAATTATATTGAAATTTCAATAAATTATCAATAATCTCCAATATCAACAAATTATTATCATTTATTGATTGTTTTGAGTCAAATTGATGGTTATATGATTGTATAATATCAGTATTATAATTATGAATCACGGGATCACTTATGGGACCAAGCAACTTACTGCTCAATTGAAATTGTTTCAAAAGATTCAACTCCAGTGAAATAGAATCGATGATAATATCATTAAATTTATTAATACCACTCTGACCTCGTTCATAAGGCATCTTAATTAAAGTGGGTTGAATCTCTTTCTCCATGGCTTTCGACCTGCTAATCAACAACTGAGACCTTCCCCGAATGTACAAATTAGTAATATACTCATCATTTTGCTCTTGTTTAAAATAATCAAATATAAATCTAACTTCATTTTTCTTATCTGCTAATTGTCCCGCTTCTAGATTTATCAAATTAGTCAAGTATTTCTGGACCTTCATCTCGCTTTTGTCAATCAACCCCTCAAAGTTGTACAATATCCCCTTGAACTGCTTGAACGTCGGCTTGATCGTCTTGAATAAGGCCATGGACTGTTTGAGCGTGTTGACATATTTAGCTAACCCAATGACTTCAACGTTGTTATTCAAGATGTTTTCAAAGTTGTTGATGGCCTCTACACTCTCACTCACGTCAGATAACAAGCTCAATCCCCTCTCGATGTCTTGTTTCGATGAGCTGAGTTTGTTAACTTGCGAAAGCACTGGCTTTATCGTTGATGACGCCTTCTGAGATTTGTCTGATATCTTGTGAAGAGATTTGCCTATACTCTCAAATAATTCCTTTGACTTTATAACATTTTGATTAAGAACAGCAACATCTGCTTCGTCTATGTCTACCTTATATGACATGGATCAATTGAGATTGGAGAGTATATGTGTGACAGTTTTTGACAATTATCGCTTTATTGGTTTTTCCTATAAGGTAATCAGGTTCGCACTAGTTCGGTATATTAGTTCCGCATCACGTGTATTATTTGTTATCCACATACATCGACATCAAAAACCGACCCTTCATGTTCAGCTGAATGTAGAGTCGTCGGAACAAAAACTATGAAAATGCTAATAGCCTCTAGAGACCGTTCATCATTTCACTGCTGTCCTTATAGTTTTTGTTGCTATTGTTATTGTTATTGTTATTGTTTGACTTGACTCATCATCATCTACGAGGTGCTTTAAAGGTTACTCGTTTTCTAGCTAAAGAAAAAAGAGCCAGATTTTTTTTTTACAATAGATTCATACAAACCCATCTATCAGATGAAAGATTCCACAATAGAAGTGCAGAAACTTTGTGAAAAACTAGAAGAATCGACGAAACTAAAGAAAAGCGGAAAATGCATCAAATTCACAAATAATGCAAACAACACAACTATTCCTATAGATTCATGGAAGTTTTTGGATTGGGATTACGGCAAAGATAAAGTTCAGTTACCTACCCAGGCGAGAGGATTATTCACAACCAATAACGATACTATTGTTGTTCGTGGATACGATAAGTTTTTCAATGTAGGTGAAAAGAGTTTCACCAGGGAGGAAAACTTGGTCAAGTGCACCACTGGTCCTTACGATGTTACTCTTAAAGAAAATGGATGTATAATATTCATCAGTGGATTGGTAACTGGGGATTTAATAGTGTGCTCCAAACATTCCACGGGGAAAAGAGACGAGAGTACTAGAAATCATGCTATGGAAGGTGAATTGCAACTCAGAAAACAATTAGGCAGCGACAGAACCAAGGAACTAGCCAAGTACTTGTTTGATCATAATCTTACAGCTATAACCGAGTTATGTGATGATGAATTTGAAGAGCATGTGTTGCCTTATCCCAAAGACAAATCAGGATTGTATTTGCATGGTTTGAATTATAATACTATCAAGTTCAATACTGTCCCTATAGAAAAAGTTGGTAAGTTTGCTGGTGAGTGGGGGTTCAAAAGTGTGGACTATTTAACTTATGACAATGTAGAGGAATTGTTCAAGTTCTTGAATAAATGCAGTGAAACAGGGACATATAATGGAAGAGAAGTAGAAGGATTCGTCATTAGGTGTAAGAGGATGCAAGATGATTTCTTTTTCAAATATAAATTCGAAGAGCCTTACTTATTATACAGACAATTTCGGGAGGCAACAAGACAGTTACTAGATGGAATTCCGATTCATTCAGTTCGGATGAAAAAAAACAAGTACATCACCAAGAAATATCTTGAATTCGTGGAAGATTTATTTAAGAAGGAACCAGAATTACAAGATCATTACAGACAAGGCCATGGTATTATCAAAGTCCGTCAATTGTTCTTACAGAACTTGAATGAGACTAACGGAATGAATTTATTAACGCTTGATGCAAAACTAATGAAGGAAATGACACAATTGGATTTAAGTGATATAAACACCGTGAAATATCTCATAGTGCCCATAGCGACCATTGGTTGTGGTAAAACTACAGTTTTTAATACCTTGTCATTGCTTTTCCCCGACTGGATTCATATTCAAAACGATAACATTGCTAAGAAAGCGAAATTGAAAATTACAGATTTAGCATTAAAAGCCTTGGATAATAATCCAGTAGTATTATTCGACAGAAATAATGCCGAAATTCGTGAACGAAAACAAATCTTCACTACCATAGCCCAGAAAAGAAATGAATATATTGATTCATTGGTTGAAATTAAATACATTGCTATAAATTTTGTAAATAATGTGGATGAAGAGCAACTTTGGGAATTAACGTTAGGTAGAATCAAGAGCAGAGGTGATAATCATCAATCTATAAAATCCAAGACTGATGAAAACTTAGCAGTTAATGTAATGAAGGGGTTTTTAAGGCGATTTCAACCAGTGGATATTCAAAAATCTCCAGATTGTGATTTTGACTTGGTGATAAATTTGAAATTGGATGAAGAAAATTCTTCCTTACAAAATGTAAAGATCATAATTGATGAATTGAGTAAGAGCTATCCCGAGTTGATAAAGGAAAAGCCATCGGATGAAGTGATTCGAGTCATGTTTGAGCGAAGTTTAGATTACAAACCAACATTCTCTAAGAATATGACAAACAGTAATAAAAAAAAAGACCCAACATATTATGGGATATCAATCCATCACGAAAGAATCCCAGAGGAGCTTGAAATTGCGGGTGATAATGAAGATTATATAAGATTACAAAAGGAGAAATTTGTACAAGATATATTTCATATTACTTTAGCGCATATCGCAAGTACCAAAGAAAAAGAAAATAAACTTAAGTGGAAAGATATCAAAGAAAAGCTAGGCGTGGCAGATCCAGTATCTGGACAGACAGATTTGAAGTTTTTCGCCAATGTTGAATTGTTGCAAGTTGTAATAAACAAAGGTAAATTGATATGTATTAAAGTCAAACTACTTGAGATATTCAATAATAAAAAGGAAAAGGTAGAAATTGAACCGTTGAACAAAATTCCTCATATCACAATTGGTTGCTTTCCACCTGCTGTGGCATACGACTCAAACCTTACATTATGTGAATTGTACAATGACAGTAGTGCCGATTCAAACAAACCAGATGGTATGTATCAATGTGGTGATGATACAATAGAAGTAATCAATTTCAAAAATGAAATTATATTGGAGAATCAACAGTTATTTGTCTTTTACCAATAGCGTATACAATTTCGTTATATAGATTAACTAGATTTATAGATTTTCGCAGTTACAAATTCAACACAAAAAATAATTCATAATCCAATTGCTGAACTCTTCATCTACTCTCAATGTTTGCCTGGTTATCATCATGGTTTGAGCAAGAACCAATAAGTCTAGAACTCAAGAAGGAGATTTTAGATACAGTGGAATCAAATAAAGTTGTCGTCTATTCTAAAACGTATTGTCCCTACTGTAATTCTACAAAATCCTTATTAAGTAAGTTGGGTGTTGATTACAAAGTTATTGAATTGAATAATTTAGCAAATGGCTCAACTATTCAAAGGGCCTTATCGGAAATAACCAGACAACTGACAGTCCCTAATATTTTTATCAACGGGAAACAAATTGGTGGAGATTCAGATCTTCAAACTTTACACCAACAAGGTAAATTAAAACCATTATTAGTTTAAATATAGATCTCGATTAAGGTCCTAGATTAGAATCAGAATTGAAATATACAGTATATTAAGTTGTTATTTTAGGACGTCTTTCAATAAATCTATTGCCCATAGATGAAATTTCACAAAGATCTGATCGTCGTTCGTTAACTCGGTTAATGACTTCAGCTTTATCAATGATCTTCTGAGATATCGTTCATTATCTAGCACCCCATTTTGCTTTTTGTGATGTTCCTCAGTCGTCTGCGTTACTCTTGTCTGTATCAACTGTATGATCTCGTAAAAGTAAATATCCACAATATCCCAGTTCTTCAAGATGTCCACTTCTGAGTCACCTACAATCATTAAGCTATACTTCCTCTCTGAACCCCTTGCATTCACATCGTTAATTTTGAATATTTTGTGTATACAGTAACCACTTATCGAATCTCCAAAGAACATTGGTTTTGATAAATCAGTCGTGGTTTCCACCGATAGTGATTTCATTACCAACTTCGTTAGGGCCGCATATCGTTTCTGCGAGCTTGGGTAATGCGTTGAGATGAAGTATCTATTGTTCACGCCCGTTACTAGATTCACGGCGCTGTCTGGTAGGATCAATTGACAAGATGAACACGAAGCCACTCGTGGATTTGAAAGTAATAAATGATCTTGCTTATGTTTCTCAGATGTTATTTGGGTACAAACTATTATTGAAGGGCCATGTAGTTCACAAAAGTGGGCTAGACACACTATATAATTGGGCATGTCAAGTCGGCAGCAGGAAAACTAGGTACGTCAAATTGGATTGATGGCAAAATGTGAGCTTACAGTTGCTTAGTCGTACAGCATTGATATTTGTTCCTGGGGGTGTTATCACACTACAAAATTTCTTAGCGCTACGGAAACAATGCGAAGAAAATTTTCAACAGATTTTTAGTTCTCCTTTTACTGCCACTCTATTTCATTCCAATTTGCAAAGATGTCAACGACTACAACTGATAAAAGTAAGTTAAATTCAAGAACTGTATATTGAAGTTGCGATTGAATTTTGATACTAACTCAGTCTAGAATCTGCTCCAGATTATACCATTGCCAACTCCGATGTTGTTTCCAAGTATAAGACGGCTGGTGATATTTCTAACAGGGTACTTGCAAAAGTCAAGGAATTAGCCATTGATGGTTCTAAAACATACGATTTATGCGTTAAAGGGGATGAGTTGATGACTGAAGAGTTATCTAAAATATACAACTCGAAGAAGACCAAAGGTACACCAAAAGGTATTGCATTTCCAACATGTGTCAATCCAAATCACATTCCAGCACATTTAGCACCAATTGATGGTGAAGATGAAGCCAATATTACCTTACACAATGGAGATGTTGTAAATGTTATGTTGGGTGTGCAATTGGACGGTTTCCCATCAATTGTTGCCGAAACGTTTGTCGTTGGTGAGTCAGAAAGTACCCCAGTCACTGGTCCAAAAGCTGATTTATTGCACGCTGCATGGACAGCTTCAGAAGCTGCTCTAAGAATGTTCAAACCAAACAATAGAAATTGGGATGTTACAAACGTGGTCAGTAAGGTTGCTAAAGAATTTGAGGTAACTCCTCTAGAAAACATGTTATCTCATAATCAAGAGAGGCTAGTTATGTATGGTCCTAAAGAAATTATTCTTAATCCGTCCAAGCAAAATAAGAATAGTATGGAAACTCATAAATTTGATGAAAACGACGTTTTTGGTTTAGATATATTGATTTCCACATCAAAAAATGGTAAAGTTAAACCATCCAATTTTAGAACATCGATGTATAAATTAACTGGTGAAACTTATGCTTTGAAAATGAAAATGTCTCATAAAATTTTAAGTGAATTTAAGAATCAATGTAATAACCAACCGTTCCCATATAATATCCGTAATTTAGAAAATCCGAAAAAAGCAAGAGGTGGGTTAGCTGAACCAGTTAATCATAAGATTCTTTTACCGTATGATGTTGTTGTCGATAATGAAGGTGAATATATTGCTCAATTCTTTACGACTTTTGGAATCACAAAGAATGGAATCGTTAAGTATACAAATCCAACTTTTAATCCAGAATTGTACAAGAGTGATAAGCTGGTTAAAGATGAGGACATTTTGAAATCCTTAGACGAACCGTTAAATACAAAACCACCTAAAAAGAAAGGTGCTGAACAAAAATAATTGATCATACACTCGAGGATATTATTGAAGTTATGCACATATGTTAGAGATTTACATAATGATATAATAAACACAATATTCATTCATAGGAATATCTTATAGTATCTGTTTATACTAGCATTCCCATTCGTCAATCGCGTAAAAGCAAATATGATCAAGTTTGTTTTTCATGTACAAAATTCTTCTAGTTTTTTTTCTCTCTCGTTTCCTACTCTTCCTTCTTAATTGAAATTGATATTCCACTTTGTTTGAAAGCAGTCCAGAAACTGGTTCTTGGCCGTTGAATTAAATGAGCTCTGAAGGGAATAGTCGGAGCGGCTCGGATAAAGAGTCAAATGATTTGGTGAAGCTGCTATTAAATGGGTATTCAAAGAATAGTAAAAAACGCAAATCCAATGATGAGACAAGTACCAATTCTAAAAGAAAATCCGCTCGTATTGCACAATTAGAAGCGGACACTATACCTAAATTGTTAGCAAGCCCGGATATAAAGGAAGGTAATGATCACTTGAATAGTGATTTCGCTGGCACAGATCATGATGATGTGTATGAAAATGGTCACAAAGTATTTATTGAACCAAAACTAGCTTCACCTACTCCTAGTTATACTGGGTTACCATTGGAAGAGTTTCCTTCCATGAAAATAAAGAAAGAATCCCTATGGCCGCAGAAATATAGACGAACGAAAAATAATGGAAACTGCTCCTCTCGAGAATCTACAGCAATGTTGGAAGAAAGCGATGAAAATGAAAAAAAAGAGAGTAAGTATCGATCAAATCTAAAGACTAAATTAAGCGAAGATTTAAGTGAGGAAAGTGAGATCAGAAATCCAATGGCAACGAAATCACGTCCGACGAGAACAACTAAGCTCAAATTAACTTTGAAGACTCCAAAGCAATCGTCAAAAAAATCAAAAAAATTAATTAAGAAAATTAAAGTTATATCTCCAAAAAAATCACCAAGTACAAAATTGCTAGCACCCGATACAAAAGTGGATAACAGCACCAAAAAAGAAGATGAAGAGGATACAAACAAAGATAATGATGATTTTTGTTATTCTTGTGGAAACCCAGGTGTTTTTATTTGTTGTGAAACTTGCCCGAAATCTTTTCACTTCACATGTTGCGATCCTCCAATAGAGGAACCTCCGGATGATGATTGGTATTGTCGAGAATGTTATGTCAAGAGGAATCCGCTGTTGGTACCGAATTGGAGTGATTTAGGTATTTTTGGAAAATTATTAAATCAACTTGAAATTCGAAATCCAAAAGTGTTTCATTTACCAAAACACCTAAGAGAAGACACATTTGTTGGAGTAACGACGGGGGATAATGGAGACTACACGGATGACACAGAAAAACCTGATATACCCCCAAGTAAAGCGAATAGTTCCCAAATTCAAGGATTCAATAGAAACGTCGATCTAGAGATTGACGGTTTATACGATGAAAATGGCAAACCATATTTGTGTCATAAATGTGGAGAATCAGGACAAAATCACATGACTTTAATACACTGTGATTACTGTCCATTGGTTTATCATGTCGATTGTCTAGAAGAACCAATGTTTGGTCCAAAGACGATTGGAGATAAATGGAGATGTCCAAACCACATTGAGGATTTGCTTCCCCGAGGATTACCAAGATTACGACAATTTAAAGATACAGAAGTAGTGGAGGGTTCTTTACACAGCAACTTCATCAAAATTTCTGCTTTAAGTAATATATTCATAAAGTTTGATGATGAACCATATTTCAAAGATGGAACCCTGCCACCAACAATAGAAGATTATAAACAATATGAAGATGAAGTAGCGAAAAGAGGTGTAATGGATACTTGGGGTGAAGATATGGATGCTATACATCCTGATTATAAGATTCCGGAATACTTTCAAACAACAGCCACAAAGAATGGAGTACAAGCAACAACTACCTCTAAAATCATAAGCATTCCTTCTGCAGCATCAAAAAAATCGATTATTTATCGAGTACCTGAAAAACTGATTGTGCTAGACTTCCTTACTAAAGTTAATGACAAGAATAAGGTAATGGAAAACATAGCACATTATGACATGAAAAAAAGATTAGAAACCAATGAAGACGAGCTTGAGATTGTAGAAGGACTAAATGAAATTAAACCAAGACAAAAAGAATTAAATTTTGATGCATTATTAAAAGTCGTCCAAGCTGAGATTAAAGAAAAAGATAATGAAATATCTCATGAGGAGATTGGTGATTTGTTAAAGATCAAAAAATTAATGCAAGCTAAAGGACAAGAAGCACTCTTGGATTTTCTACAATCATGAGCTTTTAAAACTGTATGTGCGTTTCTATATTATATACAAAGTATTGCAATGCATAGTACCAACCTATTTCGAATCATTTCAATTTGGACCTTCAGGAATTTTGGGGATTTCATCTTTACCTAACGGTCTAGGTTTCGTGAGCTCTATCAAATCATTGAATATTCTACGTGATGACTTATCAGAGCATTCGATTTCTTGATCGTCTGCCTTATCAAAACAATGTATTTTTAATCTTAATGGTACTTTCGGCAAATCTGACTCTTTTTCGACAGTGATCCTGTTAACTGTAAATTGAATTTCGGGATTGTGGAATCTCAAAGTAGGCAAATACTCTTTCCAAAACAATCTAACACCATCACTTGGTTTGTATACATAGGGATGTGTCTGAAGCACAAATAATTCAAATTCTTTGTATTTTGAATTATCAAATTTGAAAGAAACTTGGGGTGACCCTGTTAAATTATTGACTTTCTGGATTTGTTTGAGCAAAGCTTTGCCATATCTTTGCTTAAACATAGTTGTCCCTGATAATGAATGGTTACAAGCTGAAACAAGTGTCCTTGTCTGAAAATTTTTTATTGTAAAAATGTCTAAATAATGGTATATCTTGCACGACCGGTTTAACAAATAATCTTGCGGAGGTATTGGTGGATTACAGGGCCCTTTAGATCAGGGGATTAATAAATATATTCTTAGAGCTCCTAAAATGATGATTATTATAATAGTAAGTTTCTTTGGTCAAATGATCAATTGAAGAGAGATTTTTTAAAATTTTGAAAAGAAAAAAAATATATTCACGATCTTTCTTGATCCATTTTTTTGCAACCATGTTATGTATAATTAGTCTAATGATAAATTTTTTGTATTGGTTGAATCACAAGTTTCGTCTAGCGTCTGATCTAATTATTGGCAACATATTCGAACCAAAATTTGATATCGTTTTGATTACTGGAGGAACTACTGGATTAGGTAAAGAATTAGTACAGCAAATTGCCGCCAAAGGAGCAAAAGTGGTTGTGTTGGATATAGTCGTACCCCTGGAAGAAGATAAGATTCAAGAAGTTATTTACTTCAAATGTGATGTAAGTGATAGAATACAAATTTTAGAAGCTCAAAAATTGATTCAAAAGGAGGTTGGAATAGTAACTGTTTTGATCAATAATGCTGGAATCACTACAGGAAAAACTGTATTAGATTTATCATTCCAAGAAATCGAAAAGACTATTCAGATTAATCTTTTATCTTGTTTTTATACCATAAAAGCATTTTTGCCAAATATGATGTTAATCAAACGTGGCTATATTATTACCATAGCTTCAGTATTAGGTTACATGTCACCGGCGAGATTAAGTGCATATGGCGCTTCAAAATCAGGATTGATTGCATTACATGAATCACTTACTTATGAACTAGGTCCTCCTTCTTTGAATCCTTATGGGATCAAGACATTACTAGTATGTCCAGGGCAATTAAAAACCAAGATGTTTCAAGGTGTGAAAACCCCATCAACTTTGTTAGCACCGGAATTGGATCCAAACTTTGTTGCTTCATGTGTGGTCACCGCAATCGAGCAAGGTAGAAGAGGAGAAATAAAGCTACCTCTATACGGGAAGTTTGTTCCAATATTCAGAGCATTACCTTGGCCAATAGTGGAATTGACAAGAAAAATATCGGGCATTGATCAAAGTATGGTAAATTTTAAGACTAAATTGTCCAAAGTTGCTAGCAGTGTTTCATCTATTGCAAGTAGATCGATTCTGAGTGCTAGCAACATTTCAGCTGCTATTACAGGTGGTGCCAATAATTAAGATTCTCGCGTGCCGTAATACTGTCCGCACCTCCTTAGCTAGAACAACATCAGAATCAAGCTTTTTATAAAATCTTGTAGGATGACATATTTTGGTTGCATTTTTTTTAGTTTACAGGCATTCTGGAAAAACGTGCATTGATGGTGTATGCGTTTTAAAACATACATGTTCGGAACTAGAGTTCGCCTAAGCTGTAGTCTTTAAATCTGTTGTATTCTTGTTTCTTTCCTTTAGTATTGGATCTTCTAATTCATGCTATATGAAGCAAGAAGAGACAAGGTTAGCCCGAAGAAGATCAGAACCATATTATATTACCGCGTCGCCTTGAACAATTGCATGGCGAAACAACTTCCGAGATTCCACATCAGGTTTATCGGTTATGTGTTAGGCTTGCTGATTTTACTTCTCCAGTAACATATTTGCCAACGATTTAAGAAATAGTGCTCAAGCTACGTATGCGTAAGTGCAGCTAGTGAGGAGGTCTAAATGTATGCTTTGATTCATGATGACAGATAAAAAGAATATTAATCATGCTCCATTTCCACCGTTCCTCGAGATTCATAAATCAAATGTAATATTTCAGTAACAAATAATTGCTGTTCATGTCTTGAGTCGGTTTTTCGGCTTTTCCGTTTTGCATAAACGACTAGAATCGAGGTACACCGTGGAATTAATCCTTTAGAGGGCAAAGTGGATTTACAACCGTTACTGGTCTCTTCTTTTATTTTTGGAAGAGAGGTTTGCATAGAGTTCCTTCATTAAATTAGTTGGGAATAATTACTCATAGATTATGATTCGTAAATGAGACTACGACCTATAATCACCATTGATTCTAACATACTCGTGAGATAAATCACAAGTCCAGAAATCTGTACTTTGACCGCCACCAGTACCCAAATCTATTTCAATTATTAAATCTTCTTCTTTTAATATTTCTGAAGCTCTATTTTCGTCGACCCTTTCTGGTTCTCCATTAATTAATAATTTCAAATGCTCGCTACCATCAACTGGCACAAATTTAACACTTGTCTTACTAGTTACTATGGAACCCACACTGCTAACGTTTGAATAACCAATAGCGCATAATATGCGTCCCCAATTAGCATCTTCACCGTACATTGCAGTTTTGAAAAGTGATGAATTAGCAACACTCGAAGCGATTGATTTAGCATCTTTATACGATAATGCATCTTTAACTTTTATGGTAATAAATTTGGTTGCACCTTCTCCATCGCGAACCACTAATTGTGCCAATCGCTGAGCAAAATCAGTTATTTCAGTCTGTAAACGCGAATATCTTTCGGCACACAGAGAAGTACTTTCAATTAATTCACCGCCTGCTGCTCCATTTGCCATTGCTACAATTGTATCATTTGTGGACATATCACCATCAACTGTAATGCTATTGAATGATCTATCCACGGCATATTTCAAGATTTGCTGCAATGCAGATGGAGATACTGGAGCGTCTGTGACAAAAAATCCCAATAATGTCGCCATATTAGGACAAATCATACCAGCTCCTTTACATAATCCTGCCAAGGTATAAGTATCTTCATCGATTTTAAATTGCTTGGTGACTAGTTTAGGAAATGTGTCGGTTGTACAAATTGCAGTAGCACAGTCAATCCAATTTTTATGAGAACCATCCAAATGACTTAATGCCAACTTTGGAATGCCTGATAAGATATTGTCAATCGGTAAATTATTTCCAATTACACCTGTGGACATAACTAAAGTAGAGTTAGAAGGATTTTCCAAAACAGAATCAGTTACTATTACCATATCTTCAGCATCTTTGATACCTTGAGCACCAGTTACAGCATTTGCATTACCACTATTAACCACAAGTGAATTAATACCTAACCCTTTCTTTTCCTTTATGATCTTTTGCGACACTTGTACTGGGGCCGCTTTAAATTTATTAGTAGTGAAAACTGCGGCGGCAGATGCATCTTTACCGAATGTGTTCTGTAAAATGGCTAAATCCGAAGTTTTTCCATCTTTCTTTACTCCACAATGGATCCCTCCAACAATGTAACCTTTTGGATATACACCCGTTTTGGGAACAAATCTGGCTGCTTTATTTGATAAGTAGCGAGAGAAATGCTTGACTATATTGTTTTGAACCATGTAAACTAAATGTGAAGTTGCTTGTTGATCCCAGCAGTGTTTTATTATCATCGAAAGTACATCAAGACTTTTCTTTCGGTGGAGGGGTCGCTCTTCTGGAGTTTAGCGCGATAAATATTTTTCTTTGTGTGGGAACGATGTAAATCATCCTTCAAAGCCAACTACACAACCGACAATGTTGATATGAAAAGAATACTACGATCGAGAATTTGTATAGGGAGAATTTTATCGAGAAGATATTCAACGGCATCAGCCAAACCATCACCACTCATTACATCATACCCAACTAATGATTTATCAACCGCATCAATATTTGATATTGCACAAGAATTAAGTGATTCTTATCAAGGAAGAACTCTTAGCATGTGGGATACTTCGATGACTCAATTTTTGCAAGCTGTAACAATGCAGGACCTAGATTTGGTGTTTAGGTTATTGACAGATATGGCTAATGAGACATTAACTGCGAAAAGTAAGCAACGGTTTCGTATAGAGCACTATTTACAGTGTTTGAAAATTGGCTTGGGTTGCTTTTTAAATACAAAGTCGACCAAGTCACTATATCTATTGAGAAATAAGATTGAGGAATATGAACAAATATTGCAGAAATTGCAAAAATTAGATTACCAAGTGCCTACCGATATTTGTCAGGGTATTATCATTTTTTCATTTTTGCAAGCTATTTTGCATTCCTATACACTTATAAAGAAATCACAAAATTCCAAGATATTCGTCAATCCTGTTATAGAGTATTTTCTACATATATCCAAATCGCACAATGTTGATTTGTCCAAATTTGCTGAAGAATTGGATCAAGAATATTTGAGTCAAGCGTTGGATGAGATCTGCTTGAAAAAAGAGATGAGACTTTCCAAAAATTCATCGCTACCTAACATCAATTCCGAAGATTCATATAAGCTTCCAATTGAACCTTATTTGGACGAAAATGGTGGTCTTGACTATGAAAGTCTATGTAACTATGTGAAATCTTACAAGTTTACCTGGAAAGGGAAAATTATTCAAGAACCCTTGTTTGAATATTATGACAAGCTACCTTGTAACGAAAAGGACGAATTTATGGAAAGCTATCTCAGCTTTAATAAAGTCAAAGAATTCAACTTGGAGAAATATACAAATAGATTAATTCGTACTTCCCTGAAAGGATCCAAGGAATTCAAGAAATCTTTTAGCTTTGCGTTGCAAGAAAAAGATATACTAACTGAATGGGTAAACAAATCTAGTCAACAGATAGATGAAATAATGAAAGTACAAAAGCCTGGATCAGAAGTAGAACATGTCATTCATTACTTCAAACCATATCTAGAAAGCGTATCTACCAAATCTATCATAAATTATATTATTCATGCTCTATTAGGCTCATCACTGAGCAAACCAATTGGATTGGGGGAATTTCTTAATAAGATAAGATATTCTTACCCCAGAAGTATACTGCAAGTCTCGAGTGGCCTCAAGAGGCTGATTTTCAAATTTATTTCAGACGATTCTTTTGATTTGTTGTCAAATATTTTGCTCAAATCTATCTTGGAGAACTGTAAAATACCAATTTCTCAAGAGCAATTAAGTGAGCTAGAAAGCCTTTTAAAATTGAAAAACGAAACTATCGAGCCTAGGTTTTTAGAGAGAGACGAAAACGGTCAATATTATGCTTTCAGTCAACAAACTATATATGTCCATTCAAAAAATATAAGGATACTACAGATAAAATTGCATCCATTCCTTGTTGAAAAAATGCTGAACATTCAAATGGGTATAGGATCCCATTATTTTCCACTTTTGTGCCCTCCAAAACCGTGGGTTGGTCCGAAAACTGGAGGATATTTGGAGTCACAGACACATTTTGTAAGTACTTTTGATAATTTACAAAAGCATTTGTTGCTTCGTGCTGACCAGCGAGGTCAATTAGATAGCGCCTACACATGTCTTGACCAAATCGGAAAAAGTGCATGGATTATCAATCCAGACATGCTTGAGGTTTTTAATTCGTTATTGCTTTATCCCCAGGGTTTTTTGAGTATTCCTCCATTTGACTTTAAAGATAGTCAAGAACCGAAGAAGAGGATTAACGAACTTAAGAATCTTCGAATAGCTGTTGAAACGGTGAACAAAGTAGCTAATGCGTTTGGTCAAAATGGTGATATTCTATACCACTGTTATATGCTAGACTTTAGAGGACGAGTTTATACGTTGTCACCTTTGACTCATTATGCGGGTGATTTGACGAGATCATTATTTAAATTCTGGTACAGTCAACCACTTGGGTCAAATGGATTTTACTGGATTAAATATCAATTATTGGCTAATTTTGGCAATGGATTTAGTGTGGATAAATGCCTAGAGTTCTATGAGGAAAATAAGAAAAATATTATCGATTCAGCACGAAACCCATTGAATGGTTCCAAATGGTGGATGAAAGCCGATGATCCATTTTGTACATTAGCTGTATGTTTTGAAATCAAAAAAATATTAGATTATGAGGCTGCAGGAGGTAACATTGAGGATTATTTATGTCGTCTTCCTATACATCAAGATGGCTCATGTAACGGTTTGCAACATTATGCTGGCTTGGCTGCTGATGAATATGGTGGGAAAGCTGTCAATTTGGTTCCGCTGACACAAAAAAAGGATGTTTATACAGAAGTGAAAGATATTGTTGAAGCTAAGATCAAAAAAGATATTGATGATGGAGAATTACCTGAAGATAAGCTTGAGGTTGCCAAATTTCTATTGAAAATTTTGAGTAGAAAATTGGTTAAAAGGCCCGTCATGACAACCGTGTATGGAGTAACTTTGGCTGGTGCTAGTAGCCAAATATTGTCAACCATTAAGGATATCTTGGAGGAGCATCGAACTAATCCAGAGAAGAAAATTTATGACGAAGAGACATTGCAAAAATTAAAATCTTTTAGTTTATCACATACTAATTATCTTGCTAAAAAAGTCCTATCTTCAATAGATGAGTTATTCTCCAATGCTAAACAAATTGAAAAATGGTTGATACAGAATACGAATAGGATTTTGACAGCTTATAATGTGAAGACAATTGATTATTTATTAGAGAACAATCCTGAAAAAATAGACAAGATATTTGCCACACCTATTAGCTTTAACCCAGTAAGTTGGATATCTGCTGCCGGTTTCCCTGTTATACAAGCCTATCGAAAATTAAATTCAATTCCAACCAGAGGAGCTATTGGATATTCTGGGAAGTGTAATTCTAACAATTTGGCCCCTATGGATAGACGAAAACACGAATTAGCCATTGCTCCTAATTTCATTCATTCCTTGGATGCATCTCATATGTTCATTACTTGTGATGCTGCTCATAAAAAGGGTATCGCCTTTAGTGCCATACATGACTCATATTGGACCCACCCAAATCATGTTGAAATTCTATCGAAGATTTTGAGAGAAAAGTTTGTCGAATTGCATTCTTTTGACTATTTAGAGCATGTCAAACGGGATTTTCTGGATCAAATGAAGGGATCCTACCAATTAGTTTATTTCAAAAAAGAAAAGTATCCCGAATTGTATCAAGCAATTATGAAAATCAGGAAAAGCTATCCGGAAACAAAGCTATGTCACAGGTTGTGTTTGGAATTAAGAGACATGACTGACCAGGGTCAAGATCATAAAATAAGGAGATTGATAGAAAAGTACAAACCGAACTTGTATCATATTGTTTCCGGGAAAGCGTATGAGTACAAAAATGTTGTTGTGAATGAGGAAGCAAAACCATCTGGAATGACCCCTGTTTTCGTTCCTGTTCAAATTCTAGATATACCCCATAAAGGCTCATTGGACATAAGTCAAGTCATGAATAGTAAATACTTTTTTTCATAAATATGCACAGTATACAATTCTATTTTGCATTTCGTATCATATCTTCTCTAGTTTCCCCTATGCATAGCCATTGGATCATCTTTGTCACTATCAAAATAAATATCTCCCTTGAACTCCAGGAGTTCTGTATCAATGTCTCGGTCATCAGTATAAAAGTCATTTACAACATACTCCTCTATTTCTGTATAGTCAAAATATTCATCGCCTTTTAATCCTACGCCATCGTACGGCACGTAATCTTCGTCTTGTTCGTTGTTGTCGATTGATTCGGCACCGCTGTATGCTCCAGCGTCCTCATCGCTAGGATAATCATTTTGATAAAATGACTCGGCGTTAGAATCCTCGTCATCCGTAAGTGCGCTTGGTTTAGCTCCCTCTTCTTCATTCGTCACGATTCTGTTTTCATTGTCATCATCGAAAAACCGTATATATCCGATCTGAGCCAGGGGGTGATTGGCTGTTGTCATTGGCTCGCTGTTGGTCAAATGATACACGTCATATACGTATTGCGCGTCCTCTACTTCTTCAACTTCATATCCTGAAAGTACCTGATGATGACAATCTTCACTA
The DNA here is from genome assembly GCA_030572795.1 of Nematodospora anomalae. Taxonomy (NCBI): domain Eukaryota; kingdom Fungi; phylum Ascomycota; class Pichiomycetes; order Serinales; family Debaryomycetaceae; genus Nematodospora; species Nematodospora anomalae. Next base: position 200,604 of record JAJMBC010000009.1, on the reverse strand, counting down.
TGAGTCTTGTTCCTATCTCTTCTTTTTCTGCGCTGCAGATTCGAGTCATTGTCAATAGATAAAAACATACTCACCATATCCGAAAGCTCGCTAGGTATGGTCACATCTTCTTCAGCTTGATGTTGTGGGATAACAAAACTTCGCTTGCTTGCATCTTCAGGAAACTGGCTTTCATTGCGTGATGATGATTGTGCACTAGATTCTGTCAAAATGGTTTTCATAACTGCTTCGTCTCGAATATTCACTTTATCTATATCATCTGTTCTTGCTAACTTAAAAACATAATTGAGATTTTCCAATGATCGTATCTTGTTTGGTGTATGCCGTGGGGACGGGTTCGGTGACGTGACGGGAGTTGATGGTTTGGATCGTTTGAAAGACCTTGTATCTTCTAGAATTAATGCTTGTAATGGGTCTTGATGCCTCTTTCTTTTAATTCTCAAAATCTTTGGTGGTCTAGTCGACATCGTCGTATGCATAAAGAGTGGAGTGGATGGTTAGTAAGAGATAGGTTGCTCTAGTTAAAAGAGAAAGTCAAGGATTATTTTTTGTTTGTTCAATTATTTATGCTAGTATGTATGTTGAAGGTAACTGATGGGAATTGAGTTATTTCAGCACCTACATCAGCTTCAATTCCAAAGCACATTAAAATCCCTCGTATTACACCACATGGAAACCATAAATATACTTTTGCTTTATGTAAGGTATCTTGCATGCCTTTTGAGCTATTCAATTGATTTATAAGCTTGTAATTATTATCCACCAATACAAAAGTACCCCTATGATTTGTTCTTAAATTGTCCATTTGCTTGTTATATAGACATTTCCAAACGTCTCGACACACAAACTTCATAATATCCAATATGTCGACTACTTTATTACCTGAATTTTTATACAATAATACTTCAGCAAGCTTCAATCCTAAATTGTATCCATAGGTCTCCACCCTTATTGTAACTTCGTCATTATGTAATAGTGGTGAATCTAATACATTTACTGTACCCGGAGAGTCGTCTTCAATGGACGAAAGTAATTGATCTATTCTTGTTTCTTTATCTTCTTGTGCAAATCTAGACGCATTTGCATTCATGAGCATATGCGAGACCCGTATTGACGTAGGCACTAGTTCTTGAACTAAGAACTGTAGGCTTGCATTGTTGACATATGTCTGTTTATCCAATACATCTTCTGGCATTATTATATGGTGTGTGGTTTGTGTGGTGTAACGTGGAAGTTCAAAATGAGAGTAGCGCATACAATTGAACACTTTTTTCACAGAAGTCGTTCCGCTTTTTGGCTGCTGCCATTCTACTGTTTCGTCCAGAGAATAGGGTCCACTAAAATATGATATCCATCGATAAATCAGGTGCTAAATACTAGTACCTTGATAGCTTAATTGGTACGTTGTTTGCATTAAGAGCTGATGATACTTGTTGTAAAAGGCTTTGTGTTGATTCATGATATAGTTGGCAGCTTAATTCGCACGTTGTTTGCATTAAGATTGCTGACGATATTTGTTCTGAAAGGCTTTGCTTTGATTCATGGTAGAGTTGGCAGCACACTTCACCAAAGTGTAATGAAAGTCATGTGCGAAATAGAGTTCGTAATCCACAATGTACTAACATTTCGTTGACATTTTAAACTTGTTTTCAACATCGATAGAGACGTCTTTAGAGTTAAATTGTAGTGACGAGGAACTTGCTGCCACCCTCAACCAAAAGTCTTGCATTTCGAGTCCCCCTTACCAACCTTTGCAGGTTTTCTATCTTTAAATCGTTCACGACGCGTGTACAAGTAACAATTACACGCAAACTGCCAATTGGTGTTGGTCAACGACTCAACTGGGCTCTATGGCCGTTCTGGCTGCCTACTGCCTCAACTAGCCTGAATAAGCTGGGAAAGTAAGAACTGCATATAACTCCACTATTTACAGAGCGAATCTGTCGTCTTTCTAGTCTAGTCAGTCAGGTTGGAGTCTTTGGTATGCACCGCTGGTCACTGTCCCAAGAGAGAAACCAAACCAAAAAAAAACTATGCGCATGGTTTTGTGTAACATAATTCAAATTCATGTAATTTCTTTATTTGTCCAGGTTGGTGGAAAATAATGCCAGTTGAAAACAAAGAAGAAGAACGCGAAACAGGGTCAAACCGAAATTCCACCAATTTGTAAAACCTTCCCTATTTTTTTTAATCTTGGAGAAAGTATTGATGCATGGCTTTTTCTCCTTTTGTTCTGCCTACCTATTTTTTATTATTGGTTTTTGGTTGTTCTCCATGGCCATGGAGTAGCACATGGGGGTTGAACATGGTACCGTACAAGCTGATACATATCCACTCGCGTAACATATTCATTCTACCTTCGTTATAAGTCCGTGCCATATTATTGTCTTTTGTATTCTTTTCGAACGGCTCATATCCATAGCCAACAACCCCATTTGTATCGCAACTACCATCTGTTCAGTTGACGACACGGTGCTTTGACGATAAAAAGCAATTGCAACTAGACATAAGACGGAAAGAAAGAAAGAGATAGATGGAAATAGATTTGGGTTCTCGTTATCATTATACCTGTCTGCATAACAAAACAACTATGGGGAGTAAAAAACGTTCCTTTCATATTTCTTTTTCTGCTTTGTACTTTACGTTTTACACATTTTGGCCATTGTTGGTGATTTTCCAATAAAAAAGAAAAGCGAAAGAGATTATTATTATTGTCAGACTTTACACAAAAGAAAGAAAAACCACATTTCACCAGAATACCTTTTGGTGGAATACAAATATAATTTGTTTGGGAATAAATTACATATCATATCTTGGTAACCATTTTATTTTCTTTATTTGGAATTATTTATATTGTTTGAATTGTTCACTTGGAACTTTCTAGGTTCACTGTTCGGTTTCTAAATATTTTTTTTTGGTTTTATATATTTTGTTTTTCCTTGCCTTCCTCCTACTGCCACTACCATCACTGCTAGTACGACAGAAACTACTACACAGCAATATATATATTTGTTTACTCCTATTTCTCCAACGCTGAACAGGCACAGTGACAATATATTCAATTTTCGAGTTTAGACCAAAAAGAAAAAGGAATACATACACCCAGTATCTCACCCACTACTAGTACATATTTCTTCTGCGTTGTTTTGCCACTGTTTTTCATTTAATCATTATAACGCAATATTTTTTGTATATTCAGCAGAAAGAGTACGAAAAAAAAACAAAAAAAAACAGAAATATCAATACCAACAAGAACTACTGCAACAACGACGATAGCAACTTCATTTGGTCGAGCAAAAGATAACTTATACAACAGCAGTAACAACAATATCGACAATAAAAACAATACCAACAATATCATAACAACAATAGTAATAATATAGCCCTCAGTCACCAACTAGCTTTAGTTCCGTCTTTTTTTGTTCCACTAGATCATAGTTTGACAAGAGGTTGTTTGTTAGTTTGTTTTCCTTTTTTACTATTCTTGTTGTTCCTGTAATAATCATTCAAGGCACCATCTAGACGCGTAAGATAAGGATCGTTCCTGAGTAGAGGAACCTATCAAACCCATTTTGTTCATTTAACAGTTTTCATTTTTTTTTCTTTATTTTCATCAGATTTAGCATATCATCCACGGTTATTCCCATTTGAAGGCGTTCCTCATTATTATACATTTCTAGCATCATATCCCATACATTTGTACTATTACCTCATAATATTTATTCATTTTTTTCGCATTATTAACTAGGAAGCATAATACATATCGTCATGACATCTGAAACAAATATGGGGCAATATCACAATTTACCCTCATCAAACGGACAAATAAATAATATACAACCACCACCTGCATTACCTCAAACAGCTCATATGGGACAGAGTCCGCAGCATCCTCCGCAGAATATGTTGAATACCTCATTTGCAGGTGTTCCCTCGATGCCTTCATCTTCAGTAACAGGATTATTGAAGATAAGCAATTTGCCTTCCGATTTAACAAAGAGGGAGGCAATGTTAATATTCTCATTGGTAATTGATGAAATGTTGAGTATCGAGCTAAATGACTGTCAAATATTTGCGGTCTTCAAAAATATAAATACGTGTATTACTACGGGAAAGTTGCTTGATGGGAAATTCATATTTGGAAATGAATATCCTCCAATTAAAGTTGAATATGATGGTAATTCATTATTGGGCTCGCCAACTACTCTTTCTGCAGCTCAAACTGCATTCAACTCTTTAAGACTTTCTTCATCAACATCTAGCAATATTTCCCCTCCAAACGTGGCTCATCCGCAACTACAGCATCAGGCATCTAGTAAATCAGTTGCAAGTGCCGGTTCCAATCCTTCAACTCCATTTGACATGCTTCAGAAGATACAATCCATAGGAAATCAAAGGTCAAGGTTTGTGTTTAGTGATCCGTTTAACCAAGATCCGCATCAACAGCAGCAACAAAACCAGCCACAACAACAACAACAACAACAACAGCAACAGCAACAGCAGCAGCAACAGCAACAGCAACAGCAACAGCAACAGCAACAGCAACAGCAACAACAACAACAACAGCTACAACAGCAACAACAACAACAACAACAATACCAGCATCAACAACAACAATACCAGCATCAACAACAACAACAACACCAGCAGCACCAGCAGCACCAGCAACACCAGCAACACCAGCAGCTACAGCCGCAAACCCAGCAAATTCCCAGTGTTCAACATTCTTCCATAGGAAGTGGATCAGCTGTTGGAACCATCGATTTGTCCGATTTAAGTGGTAAATCCATATTGTTAATGGAATCGCAAAATGATGCAAGAGAATATGAAAATTACGTCAGAGACTCATGGGGATCAAATTCAAGTGCGTCTGGTATTCCTCCAACACCGTCAAATCCTCAAACACCCGGTATTAATTCCAATATTGATTGGAATAATACTAATCAAAATATGAACAACGGAATAAATGGTTCCAGTACCAGTCAGCAAGTTGATCGTCGAAGAACATCGTCATCTTTTTTCAATACTGCTCCTGCATTGCATACCATGACATCTAGTCATCAACAGCAAACACAATCTAATTTGATGTCCAACCCAGTTCCTCAACCCCCAAGCCAGCAAAATTCACAGCAAGGACCAACGGCTGCTGGGTTAAGGGCTGCATTACAACAGCCGTCACAACAACCGCAAACACAAGCTCAGTCTTCGGAGCAACTACCAGCGTCGTCTCAACAATCATCCAATGGCCCGACTGTAACGGGCTTGAATCAATACTCACTATCTGCCGTGCTGCAACAACAGTCTTCAGTTCAAAAGCAACCTCCAACACCATCTCAAGCTAGTACTAGTCCGACGAACAGAGGTTATACTTCATCTAAAGATATTCCTGATTTATCTCTTTTAGCAAGAGTCCCTCCTCCAGCTAATCCTGCTGATCAAAATCCTCCCTGTAATACATTGTACGTTGGGAATTTACCTCCTGATGCAACTGAAGCAGAACTTCGCACATTGTTTTCGCCACAAAAGGGATTCAGAAGACTTTCATTCAGAACAAAAAACCAATCTTCTACAGGTGGCACATCAGGTTCAGGAAGTCACAATCATGGACCAATGTGCTTTGTTGAATTTGAAGATGTTGCACATGCTACAAGAGCTTTGGCTGAGTTGTATGGTAGAGCATTACCACGACCCAATGGTGGCAATGGTAAAGGAGGTATTAGATTATCATTTTCGAAAAACCCGTTGGGTGTTAGAGGTCCAGGAAATCCTAGAAGAAGCTCTACAAATCCAATCAGTGGAAATACTCAAGTGCAACAGCAAGCCGGTAGTAATACTATCAATAGTGTTGGAAATTATGGATATCTGAGTTATCATCAAAAGTAAGCGGTGGTTTGAGGGTTTTATTGACAATACTTAATTCATTTCTTAAATTTGTACCTTGTTTTCATGACATTTTCTAGTTAATTCTTCTTTTTTTTCTATATTACATTTTGTATTACAGTTGGTTGTTTCATGTTTTGTATATGTCTAAAGACATCACTTTTCATATCATTTTAATTCAGAGTGCTGTCATTTTCATTAATAGTTTTTATAACGCATGTGTTTTCTTCTTTTATGTAAATTGTCATTTTCTTTTACATTTTATTATTTGTATATGTTGTAATATTAAGAATACTTCATAATTTGAATTGGTAGTAGTAATGAATTTTTGTCTTTGTCGCCCGCGTTCTCTCTCTGTTTGTACATACAGGGATTGTGTTTTACAACCAAGTGATTTTTTTACAACCAATTGCATTTTTACCACCAGATAATATCGTTCGATACAATGATGATCAAAAAGAAAATTGCTCACAACTCAACTGAATCCTCAAACCCACTGAGTAAGAAGCAGCCCTATAGAAACGGTTCTGCTCTGGCAAAGCCCAAGTTTAGTGAGTTACCTATTGCCAAGAGACAAACAAATTCTGCAAAAACAGTCACCACCAAGGATACAAATAAGCCGGTCATTCACAATAAAAAGACTAGAAAAGTGTCGATTGGTATTCAAACTGAGCGTTCTGCTTTGCTAGGCCAGGATCTTAGTTTCAATGATCATGAGTCTTACATGAAACGCTTGAGTGGTTTATTCGAAAAGATTAGTTTTGACGATGAAGATCTAGAATATCTAAATTATTGTAACAAGATTTATTAAAAGCATTCACATCTAAAGAGAAAACTAAAGAGCTAATACGGTTGGGCTTTTTCTTTTTTTTCACGCGTAGTTTAACTTAGCTATTTCAATAAGTTGACCAAATCTTTCGGATTGGCATAGACTTGCGTTAACCAATTTGTGCTAAGCAAATCATCTGGACTTAGTCTTTTCTCAGGCTGAGGATTCAACAACCCTAGTACAGACGCACGAGAATCGTAATGTAAACTTTTGAATAATGCTAGAGCTGAATTGTTGCCAAATGTCGAGGTTTTGTGGTTCAATTCTATCATCAACTTATCGACTTCATTTGGTGTATTTGGATAGTACTTGGCATATTTGATGAATGCTGCGTTTTTTGGATCCAATGGATTAGCGCTGTTCCAAGGGAACTTCATCAAAAAAATAGCAAAATAAATTAAACCTAAAGCCCAATAATCTAAGAATTTAAATCTATCTGGAGAAGTAGCAAAATACGTCTGGAAATCAAATTTATCTTCGTTTATTTCATGCTCAATTTCAAATAATTCAGGCGCTTTGAAACTGTTGGTACCACAAAATATTTCGTGAGGATTCTCTATCATGCACTTTTGATAAGTTTCTACTTTAGTGATGTTCAAGCTATATCCGAAATCCGATATTTTAACAACACCTTCGGAATCAATTAAGAAATTTTCTGGTTTCAAATCTCTATGCACGATACTATTACGATGTAGATAGCTTACCCCTTTTAAAACTTGCTTGAAAATTGAATCTTTCATGCTTGCAGATAAATTAATCTTGAATCTTCTCAATGCTGAAAGAAAATCCAATAAATCACCCCTGGGATAATATGGTAGTACTAGGGCAAGATCCGTGCAGTCTGGAAAAGTAGCAAGATCAAGAACCTGAATGATATTCTTTTGATTACATGCTTTCATATTGTTATATTCCCGCATCACTGAATTGGCATAGTTAGTCAAAGATTGATTATCCTTCTTTTTAACTAGCTTTAAAACAACCGCCTTGGTATGTGCCGCGTTTGTACCTTTCAATATAATTCCATTCGCCCCTTCATATATTGGTGTTGACGATGTCTTACAATATTGACATCCAATTACTGGTAGCGACGAAGGTTGTATTGGCTCACATAAATATTCAGTTGATACTGCCAACGGAGCAAGATGGGGCTGGAATCCTGTAGTCGTTAATTCTTGTGGGCTGGAACGGGACTCTGAAGTATCTGTTGACTTGTAAACTGGTCCTGATTTAATCATTGTTCGCACCAGGAAGATTTTGATTTTAGGTTATCGTTTTGTTGAAGATTATAAGATTATTTCATTCCAATACATCTGAAGTGAATTTATTAAATACTACTGGACCATATGGGGAGTTTTGCTTTCACTTAGAACCGAATCCTTCGATGTTAATACTAAAGGTGTTTTTTTGTTTTTCTTTCTTTTCTGCAGAGGTAGTGGGAAAAAATCTGGATTGATCAATATTTCAGAAATGAACGGCAAAGTGAGGCTGGGGGATTTTGGGATCCTCAGGTAGTGCAGTGCGGTCAGGCTAGGTCGAACACTTGTTAGCGGACAGGCTTGCAAATAGCTGATTCAAATAAAAACGAAAAACAGATTACAAGGTCAACCGCAGTATTGTTTTGTCCATCAATAATGACGTTCTGTCATTCTCAAGTTCTTGGGGTTTTTAAGAGGATTTTTTATGTAGCAACTTATGCCAGAATCCACTTCACATAGATCCAGATTTGGAAGTCTACATCTGCACCACCGGCAAATTCTGTGTTCCAATACGTTGCATCTAAAAAGGGATGATTAATGACATAATAAGTAAAATGTAAACCAAAATAGCAACAATTGCGTTAGAAGTCTTTTTTCATATGTACGGGGCTGAATCCACGAATCCTGTTCAATTCTCATGACTTTGATAACATAGTTTAGAAGAGTATGAACAGCCCCATTGACAACTACGTTCGTACAATAAATTTTGCTTTAAATCCATGAAAGCAAACAAAGAAACTGTAAGAAACCGGTTTTAGTAAATGATCAATACATTGTCTTGTCTGTATGACATCCCTGAAAACAATTGCTAAATAATCCAAAATAAGATGACAATTTGTTTTTCTCTTCTCGAATGATACATACATATTTACACACAAGTAATTGGTTTATTCTGTATAAATATAACAAAGGGTAATTGCTGCATTGATTTATAGTCTTTTTTTATTTTGAATTTGTAACTACTATTCTTTTACTTGCCCCTCGACGTTCAATTGATATTTCTATTCATCGATGAGAGCTTTAACAATCCTTCCTATATTTTTCTTGCTAGGCTCCACATTATTGCTTATTCTCACAGTCATCAATGGTGCCGGTACTTCCTCGATTTTAGGCAGGTTTTACTGGTCAGAAACAGACACATCAGGGTTGACAGGAGTTAGTAATGATAAAACAAGATGGACGTTCTACAGGACATGTGGAGTCGAAGGAAATAGGAATGCCAATTGTGGAAAATCCAAGGCTGCGTTCCCATATTCCCCAGCGGACAATTTTGGCAGGGACAGTGGTATTCCAAGAGAATTTATCGACAACAGAGACACTTATTACTATTTATCGAGGTGTGGATGGGCCTTTGTTATAGTCGCATTGTTCTTTACTGTACTTGCGTTATTTGCCGTGCCCTTGAATTTTTGCTTTCCAATTGGAGGAGCACTTGGCCTGCTTGCAATTCTCATTTCATTTATATTCCTCATCACCGCTGCTGCATGCATCACGGCCGCTCATGTGAAAGGCAAACATGAATGGAATAAAGCAGGTCATAGTACATCTCTTGGTGCCAAAGCATTCGGTATTATATGGGCAGCTGTTGCATGTTTGTTGATTTCATTTATCACTTCATTGACTGCTTACATTAGTACCAGAAGAGTTAGCAAGAGGAGACAGCAGCAGCTTCCTGGTGATCACGAAGACGAAGCTGCTTATACCAAAGAATCATCTGGCGATTTTGCTCAAGGAGATTATGATGAAGCAGCAAATCGTGGTGTTTTGGGTGAAGGTGAACCAATTTCAGATGCTTCGAAGTTCAGATTCTTCAGAGTCAAAAGAGCCAAGCCTGAAGAAATTTAAGAGAGACGAGGGATAATGATAATGAATTAGACTTTTAATTCCTTTTTTGTCTTGATTTATGATTTATTTATAATACCGCTTGTAGTATGTTTAATTTGCTAGTATGATTTTTTACTCATAATAATAAAAGAATTTGAGATTTTGTTGGTTTTAATGCAAATGAGTTACATATTTTCATTTAATAAGGTTTTCTTATACCTGTTAGTTAACTGCTTTACATTTTAATATATATTCCTGTGTCTATACTCGTTGGTCTTGTATTCTTCTGATTGCGAATTCAAAGGAAAATGCAATTTTTAATTCATTTCCTGGGACAAAGTATCGACATGAAAGAAATTCACTGTTAACCTCTAATCAGGTGATCAGCTGACTGTGTTGATTATCAGATGCCTTTGTATAGAATATCTCTTTCAAGATTAATAAGTACACTAATTTGTCAAATGTAATGGATTAACCATTAATTCGTAAAGGCGTAATCCAAAAGTACTCCATTAAATTAATCGTTATGCTGTCTTGAAAAGTTTACCATAACGATAATGGAGAAACCAAACGATGCATATCAAATCTTTGGCGTTTTAAAACTCAATTTATTATTGATGAATCTTGTCGTAGAAGATCTATATTCTTCACATATCTGCCCAATTGTTTCCTAAAATACTGTTATGCGAACATACTCTATGCTTTTATACTATTTTTTTATTTGCAGTCAAAAAAAAAAAGTCAATTGTTGCAAAAGTTTCCTAAAAATAAAACACGGCTGAGGTCCCCTAAAATCTGATTTTTTTCATGGAACAACTGTAGAACAACTGTAGAAGCATAGTAATACTTCATCTAGCATTGAATTGCTTTTAAGATCATTTCTTCCTTTTGCAACTACGTCAAAGCTCAACAAGACAATTATATGTCATCATTTCATACAGATAATTTGATAGATATTGCATTTCCAGATGAGTTATTCCCACAATCAAATTTCAATCGTGCTTTATTGTCTGAGGTTACAACCTATGATTTGAATGAAGATCCTACCATTTTCGAATATAAAAAAATTTTCGAGTCTTGCAATGAAGTAACCAATAATGAGTCTATACAAGAACCACCATCTTCTTCAAATTCATTTCAGGATGAATTATTGCATTTGCTACAAGAATACACTGAAAATGCCAACACTAACAATTTTGCAACAATGCCTGCTGATTCTGTAAATACTATTTCTCCTAAAGCTTATATGAATGGTTATATGAAATTTGTAATCGAAACCACCAATGAAGAATTAGAACCAATTGAATCATTGAATTCACCCAAAGAGCTTACTCATGATGAAGCTATTGAACTTTTTGAAGAAACGTGTAAGGAAATAGATGAGTGGAAATCAAGCACTGATGCTAAAGTACATGCCTCAAGTATCGAAAAACAAGTAGTAAATGTTCATTTTGTCCCTCAAGAAGTAGTTGGCAATTCTATTACTTCTGATATTGTGTCTATTATTCCACCTCTTCCTCCATCTGCTCCTGCTGCATTATCACCATCTTCCTCAAATAATCCATGTATTGAAATCAAAGCCAACAGAGATGGTACCAACTTTCCTCCATACTTGAATGAAAACAGAAGGTCATCTTCAGTCGACTCAACAAAATCCGAAATTCATCTGCATTTGTCATTGAACTATCAAGTCAAGACAAACTCAAATTCAAGTTCACCATTAGATTCGAAATCAAATGCTATAACACCGCCACCAGCACCACGAAAAAGAAGACAAGACAATAGAAATAATTACAAAGCTTCTAAGTTGGACTTTTCCTTACTAAGCATCAAATCAATTCCAGACTATGAATATTCCTTCAAGCTATCTAACAAATCCTCGAGAATCCCTAATGCTACTCAATGCAGTATTCTCAATGAAAAATTAATTGAACCGATTAGCTGCCAATTGACGTGTAAAGTTCAAAGAACCTTGTTCATAAGAGAGGATATGGATAAGTTAGCCCAACAACACCTTCAGGGCGAATATGAAATCACCTTCAATCCCAATTTCAAAAAGACTTCATATGAGTCCCAATATATTTTGACTAGATTAGATCGAAATGGTAAACCAGACAACACAACCCGCGCAGGATTATGTCCATATTGTGAAAGTATTGAATTCTTTGGTTTGAAGAATTCGTCGTATGGGAATCATCTAGCATATAAACATGGGATTTTAACCAATGGGAATTCCGTACCTGACCCAAAATATTATGGCAAATATAAATTCAAAAAAGGTGAATATGATGAACCTGAGAAAAAGAAACGTAAGACCAATGCCCATATCTTGGAGAGAGAAGGTGTTTTATGTACGAATTGTTGGCAAATTCTTGAAGTTAATTGTACTTCTAGAAGCTCTGTATTAGGGCATTATCTTCGTCATTACAGGGATTCTCATGTTGGTAATAAGAAAGAAAATAAGTTGGAAGAATACGATCTATTAGCTAGTTTTGATCCAGTTGTGATTGAGTTTACTAATAAATGGAGAATGTAATTAGGATAATTGTTGTTGCTTTGCATTGCTTATTATACATACTTGTAATACTTGTAATTCTATCTCTCTATCATTACGCTTATTTGCATACTCATATATCGTAAAATTATACGTAATTTATCTTCTCTTTATAGATCATTTTAATACCATGAATTGGTTGCTATAGATGTGTTCAGAACCAGTGTTTATCGATAAAATAAGTTATTGACACAGATACTTGTAAGTTTTTTAGCAGACATTTTGAGCTGTGAACCTCTGTATCAAAACTTCTCTTATTTGATAAGTAGTAATTTAGATGTTGTAACTTCTTGGGTCTTATCATGCACTGTATTGTTATATTTCCATAATTCACTCGTGGTAGAATGCGACAGGCGATCAATAGTATTTATTCAGAAAAGACAATATGCTACCAACTTCCGAAAGGCAAACCATCAACTTGCATTACGTTACCTTTCTTTGAAAGAGCAAAAATATCTAATTCGACCTTCTTGTAAAAGCGTATTATATTTCTTGGTGCCACTATTCAAGCAAAATTCAGAGTGGTCGCAAAATGGCCTGCCTTTCGACTGTCATATTGCTGATTGATGTTTGAATGCCAAAAGTAAAGTGCTATAACTCAATGAACCACCGTTCATCAAATTAGAAAACTGAGATTAATTGCCCTTTCACAATTCAAAAATAGTAGCGGTTAATCAAAGTAACATCATACGCATTGTGGGGTATGAGTAAAACCTCCAAACAGAGATCTTATTCCTCCATTAATTATTATTTCCCCTGCAACGATATAACATGAGTTTTTTGCTTCAAAGATAATAGTCTTTAAAGGATAAATCACGTTGCTTAGGTTATCATTAGAAATCTAATCAAATAAACATGAAATTGCAGAAAAATTCCTTGTTTAAAAGTAATCCCTTTTCATGCAGATTCGGGCATAATTCAAAGATAATATACACCGACTCTGCATTTATTTGAAATTTTTTCATCAAGTTGCAAATTGGGAACTGTTCAAATTACATACCGTAAAGCAAACTTGGATTACTCCATTTTGCGATTGCTCTTGCTTGCTTTTTAATACCATTAGTTTCCGTGACTTCGTGTATTACAACTGCCATCGTATTTTCGTCGCTCCGAGACATTTCCTAATCTAATATCTTGTTTAATAGGATTGCCGTAACAATAAATCCTAGTGCTTCGAGTAGAGTAATGAGAGCCAAGGCTATTCTAGAGTTCAATTACCTTACAAATTCAAGGGCGTTGAATTCTGTGGTTAGTATTCGCTATTTTTCTTATTATTTTTCTTGTTTACTGGTGGGTTTCCAGCTTTCATTCATGGATACTGGCAATTTCAGCATTCGCTAGTGCTTCTTTCATTACTTCTTTGGTGTATTTCTTTTCATATTCACAACGCTTTTCTCGAAACTAAATATAAAGGACAAAGTGATGCTCGGTTGGTGCCACCTTTGTTCGATACTTCTAACAGCTCAGAGCTACCCACGTAAGTAATTGAAAGGTTTGGAATGACTTATGCCATTCTGGGAGTAAAATAGCCATGTATATACTTATTTACTGAATCTATTTATCGTATTAGACAAGATTGATTTATCAGACTTATTTCTTTGCACCATATCTCGAGACAGTCTTTCCATCTGGAATGGTAAACAAGACAGCTTTTTGACCTTCTTGATAAGGAGAGTCGACTCTGTAATAACCTTTTCTCTCAAATTGAATAACGTCACCTTCTTTTAATTTGCCAACGTTTAAATCAGCGTAAGCATCAGTGTGGAATTCAGTTTCCGGAGTGATGAAATCTTCAAAGTTATCATTTTCATCTAATTTGTCCTTAGTAATCAAATGGTCAAAATCAACTAAATCAACATTAACTTTATCTTCAGTGTCAGCCAACCAAGTAAGTTTCTTGGAAGTCTTGCGGAAATCACCTTCCAAGTGTAAGTTAGCTTCAACTGATTTAACAATATCACCTTCTCTAGTAACTTTAGAAACGATAACGTTACCCCAATCCATGAAAGTAACTTCTTCACCTTCAGTTAAATCAGCATCATCTTGATCAATCAATACTTGATTTGCAAATATTACAGTTTTGTTCCCGACTTCTGCATTCTTTTTATGTTTTGGCTTGTTCTCAGTGTATATTTCTTTTGGACCATTCAATAATTTGACTGGAACAGCATTCTTAGCTTCAATAGCGGTGAATCTTGGGGCAACTGGGTCAATAACTTTTTTGTTCAAAGCCCAAATAACAGACCAGTCTAAGTTGATAATGTTTTTGGATGGACCTTGAGAAATGATGAAGTTTCTTAAACCTTCAACAGTCATACCTCTTCTTCTTACACCTCTAACGGTGGGGAATCTTGGATCATCCCAATTAGAAACATAATTTTTGTCAACAAACCATTGCAATTTTCTCTTAGATAATAAGGTTCTAACAAAGTTGACTCTACCAAAATCCCAAATTTGAACTGGACGTAAACCCAAGGCTTTTTGTATCCATTCATATTGTGGGTTACGGTCTCTATATTCATTAGTTCTTAAAGCATGTGTAACGCCTTCAATTGAATCAACAACTGGTACACAGAAATCATAAATTGGGTACATCTTCCATTCAGTTCCAGTTCTATGGTGAGGAGTCAAGTTACATCTGTAAATAACAGGATCTCTCATAGCCTTGTTAAGCGCTTTATAATCAATTTTGGCTCTCAAACAATTCTTTAAACCTTCTTCGGTACCATTTTTCATTTCTTCACAGAAAATTCTTAAATTTTCTTCAATTGACCTTTCTCTTCTTGCAGATGGATCACCGACCATTCTTTCTTCTCTCATTTTCTCAGTTGGAGTATCATCACAATAAGCCTTACCATCTTTAATTAATTGGACAGCTAATTCATACATTTTTTGAAAATAGTCAGATGAGTAAGTGATTTGATCACCCTTGATACCCAATAATGCTAAATCTTCGATAATGGAATCTTGAAATTCAACTTTTTCTTTGGTTGGATTAGTATCATCGAATCTGATGATTAACTTACCCTTATACGCATGAGCAAAATACTCATTCAAGACAGCAGCTTTAGCGTGTCCAATATGTAAATATCCAGAAGGCTCAGGAGGGAAACGTGTAACAACCTTACCCATTTCCGCACCAGGTAAATCTATTTCGAAATTAGCTTTGTGAGTTTCTTTCTTTCCACCTGCCGCGACCTTGGCTGATTTGGCTGCTTTTTTTAATTCTGCTAATGACTTGGTCATCAATTCAATAGCACTTTCAAACCTTTTATCTTCAGCTAAATAATTGTACCATCTTGAAATGTTTGGGTACACAGCATTTTTAAGAACAGAACCCATTAAAGCATTTGCACGTAAGACACCCCAGACAGCAACGTCGGCTAAAGAAATTTGGTAACCAATAATGTATGATCTGAAGTTTAGGTGGTTATCAAGCTTTTCTAAATCAGTGGCTAATTCTTTGAAGTTTTTGATGTACAATCTATTTAAAGCAAATTTAACCCAATCTTGCGATTTAGACTTTTCTGGCAATAATTCACTAAAAGTTTGTGATAAAAAATCCAATGCATCTAACTGATCAATAAAAGTTTCACCACCTGGAGTTGCTAGTTTTATGGAAGCATTTGGTTCAACGGACTTTTCATCAATGAACTCAATGGGGATTGAGACATCTATATTGCTTGAGTTGATGAAATTGACAGCAATTAAAACCGGATAAGGTACATTTTGGGCCTTACCAGCGATGGATAAGCTAAAAGACATTATGATAATTGAACTATCTGGTATCTAAGGGAAGAAAATGTCAAGTGGTATGTGATTTGTAAATGCTCTCTAACTCAAAAAAAATTTTCAGAATTATATGGAACTGTATATAATTATATAGTTCTGGTACAGAGCCAACTCTAATGATCATTATCAAGGAGGTAGAAGTTGTATAATTACTACTACACTTCAACCAATTCATTTTTGAATCAGGATTAGCAACTGATGAGTTCAAGTCCTCGTAGGACCGGGTCACCTGTACCATCCCAGAATAATTCTCAGAGACCTACAGCCAAAAGATCACCTTCAATTCTAGTTACAGATGCCAGAAGTCATGAAGTCAAGGGTACACGAGCACCATTTGCCGGACAGAATTATAAAAAACAGCAACAATTGCAGCAACAGCAACAACAACAACAGCAACAACAATCTAGTTATAGTTTTCAACAACTGCAGCACCAAAGTGCCCTACAAAAAAGATTAGCATTTAGGAATAAATATACTGATATTTCAGTTGATAAATTATTGAGTAATTCAAGTGATATTCCGTCAGGTCAAAGCAGATTACCACCAAAATTAGTCGGTCTTAGACGCTCATACGATAGACAAGGTTCAACGTCTCCACCACCTGCTATACGTAGTCCTAGCACTCCGGAGACTAGAAGAAACATACGAAGTATACCGAAGCTTTCACAATCATTGCCATCGAGAAGATCAAAAACATCTCAAAAATTAGTATTGATACCAGAGCATCAAAGAGATTCAAGCTCTTTACCATCTGCACCCCTATCACGGACATCGCATGAAGTTGATGCAAGTTCCGGTACATTGTCCGGCAATCAACAGCAGCAAAGTGTTGTAGACCTACAAACTCAAATTATGCGATCAAGAGCCGAGTTGATGCCAAAAGAAAAACGAGCTCAAGAATTTAGTAGAATGACTGCTTACTTTATATGCGAGGAATTTAACTTACCGGCTGTTGCTGAATTTTTAAGGAAAAATCATGAAGTTCGGCCAAGGTTATATGATGAAGCGTTATATGTTCCATATGCATTGCCATTATTGCCAGGGAATGATGGATTAAGAGTCAAATCAAACAATTCTGCGAAATTGTTGGCAAAGAATAAATATATGGAAAAGATGATTACTAAAAGCGAACAAGCTGATCATTTGTATGAGTATTATTCTGGAGTTGAAACTCCTGAAGATGCAAATAATTATTCTATGGATCCTGAATTGGAGAATTTTGATAGTAATAGTCCGTTTGATCCATCGGAACCTCAGTTTTTTGCGCCACCTTTAGAAACTAGCCGGATTAGCGAAGAAGGTGATAACAGTGATGAAAGCATTAATAGTAAAGAACTGCATTCAAAGACTAAAATAGAGGAAGGCAATGGCTCCGCTTCCCCATTGCATGGTCAATCTGATGTTTCAAAACATCATGCAGAAATGTTTGTTTTTTCATACGGCATCGTTGTGTTTTGGAACTTTTCGGAAATTCATGAGAAGAATATCCTTGCCGATTTAGCATTTGCTGACCAAGATTTGCTAGTCAATCCTATAAATGAACAAGATATAGAAACCGAAGAGTTTCATTTTGAATATGATCGTCAAATTCATCGTCCTAGAATTTACAACGACATGATTACTTTACGTTCAGGAGATCATATGATCAAACTTACAATGTCTCATGCTATTGCGCAGCTGACGAAACTAGGTCTATTTGAAAGTAGAATGATTAATATTTTGCACCTGGTGAGTAAATTACCTAAAAAACTAGCTTTAACAGGATGTATTGGTCTAAAAAGAAATCAATTGCTCAAAAAATCCGGTAAGCTTTTCAAATTGAGAGTTGATGTTAATTTGTCAAGTTCTATATTGGACACACCCGACTTTTTCTGGTCTTTTGAACCAGCTTTGCATCCATTGTATACTGCAGTCAGGGAATATTTGGAAATTGACCAGAGAGTTCAAGTCTTGAATGATAGATGTAAAGTTTTTTTAGAGTTTGTTGACATTGTGACTGATAGTATGAATGAAAAAAATACAAATCGAATAACTTGGATGATTATTGTTATTATGTTTTTGAGTTTATTTGTTAGTTCATTTGAATTCATCTTGGAAATCTTGTAGGCTAGATATGGATATAGGTATAGGAATGATTCACATCACACAAAAAATAATTATCAACAAAATCAACCGCCCCTCAACAGGGATATAATACCGCACTATGTCTCTACCCTCCCGGTATGCACCTGGAGGATTAAGTTTAGAAGATCAATCCAGAGTGATCACACTGGGTTATAGGAGACCGGTGAAACCGGTGGAGTATACAGTCAAAACCATTGAAAATAAGGTTAAATCAGCAGTAAATAATCGAACCGATCAAAATCATGATTATCTAGATGGAGATGTCGAAATGGTGCCGTTGGATGATAATCAAGAAATTGATGTCATATCCTCGTACATTAATTACTCTCGGGACCGAACGCAATACAATGACAACTCTAACAATACCATTATAGAACAAGCTCCGGATTTTGAAATTACTGAAGGCAATATATCATTTCTTATATTAGATACGAATTTTATAATATCTCATTTACGTATAGTGGATCAATTGAAACAGTTGGCTCCCGAATATCGGTTGAAGTTGATTATCCCCGTGTTTGTAATGAAAGAATTAGATGGATTAAAGAATTCGAGCGAAACACATGATAGTCCCAATGGCGGCCTTTCGAATGAATCAGTGGGTCATTTAGCTAGATGGGCAAATGATTGGATATATACATCATTAGCGAATTCCCTGACCGTAGTCAAAGGTCAAAAATTGAGTCAAAGAATTGAAGATAATTTGGTTAAGGACGATTCCATATTTGATTGTTGTGTATATTTTCAACATATGTATCAGAATAATCTTGTTGTTTTATTATCCAATGACAAGAATCTATGCATGAGAGCATTAAGTCATCAGATATTGACAGTTAGTTTTAAAGAAGGTATGAATAGCAAAATCATTGCAAATACCATCTATAACGAAAATGTGAAGATATTTGGAAAGCTAGAAACCAAAGTAGAAACCGTCCGTAAACCAACACTTATAGTAAATAAATCAAAGCCTGAGAGACCATCAAAGGAGTGGGTGCAATCGACGCAGAAAATAGAGGGAGTTAAAGATGTAAATGATGTTATAAACAAAGTATAT
Source organism: Nematodospora anomalae (assembly GCA_030572795.1). Taxonomy (NCBI): domain Eukaryota; kingdom Fungi; phylum Ascomycota; class Pichiomycetes; order Serinales; family Debaryomycetaceae; genus Nematodospora; species Nematodospora anomalae. The sequence continues at coordinate 181,291 of JAJMBC010000009.1, read as the reverse complement.
AACGAAATTCAAACCATATTGTTATCTGCGTTACACCATTGTATGGAAGCTGAATACGGAGATGATTTAGATTTAATAAGAGACTACGATAAGGACTCGGTTATGAGCATACGAGATTGTTCTCAAATTTTAATTAGGTTTTGGTTTCCAGTCTTTCAACAATATTTCAAAGCAGTTCCTGACCATTTCGTACCCTTTCATGAAGTAGATTCAGGAAAGAAACTGCGACAAACACCCATTCATGTTGAAGTGCCAAAAGATCTCGGTGATCTTATACTGTTCATACGATTTTGGTCAACTGTATTAACAATTATATACGATGGGGTAATGAATGAAACGCAACGAGAAGCATTGAGTCATTTAATACAAAGATGGGAGAGAATGGCTTCATTGATTTGCTAGCATGTACACATACATTAATACACTATATATATTTCAGTTTCTAGATAATGTCCCTATTTTTCTCTTTTTCTTCGTAGGAGAAATGCTAGTTTCCTGGCCGATTGCTGAGGTAGAATTAGTATTTCTTTTGGTCAATTGGCCAATTTTGGATTTAAACTTGGGGGATTTTGATGGCTTTTTTGATAATGGAGCAGGGGATTCTTCTAATGCTTTGAACTTTTTGGCACCCAATTCTTCTTGATTCTCAACAACATCTTCGTAAAACAGATTTGCAAATTTCCACGGATTGAGTATAGCATCTTCAATATTATGTTTTAACTCTTGCAAGTTTGATTTCTTTAGATTCAAGCGATATTTTCTATACGATATTGCGCTCTTTTTCTCCCACCTTGAATCATCGAACTTCTCAATTGACTCAATATCAGTTTTATTGTTCTTTTTGTATTTATTGATTAATTCTGGCCCATGACTTTGTTGGAAATTTATTTCCAAAAACCTAGCATAGGAATCTTTCACCGAGATTACTTCTTTGAGGTCTTGTATTTGATATTTTAAAAAGCATATATTGGCGAACTGTTGGTAATTTAGCTTAGCTAAAAACTCAATTGTGTTTGGTTGCTCTTGTTTGTCTAATTTGAACACCCAGACTATTTCTGAATTCACTTGAGCAATTATGTTTTGACCATCTTGTTTGAAATCAAGCTTATCGGGTATACACTCCCCAATAAGGTTGAGCAACTGTGTAGCATTCTCATCGGACATATCTTCGATGCCTGAATTTTTGGCTCTAAGAACTAATTGCGATTTAGTTAGCTCTTGTAACCATACGTCCTCAAAATTGGTTAAATAAAATCCATAAGTGAACTTCTGTAGATTAAACGTAAATCCAAATATGCATTCTTTAGAGTTTGGGAATGATAATGAGATTGATGTCCATTTAGTAGGTAAGGGGAACATCAAATGAAAATAAACATCAGATGATAATAAAATACAGTTTTGGTTTTTCACCTCTACAATTGGTGTACTTTTCAATGACAAAGCAACAAGTTGTATATTACACAGATCAAATTCCAGAATTAGTTCATTGGGTGAAAGAAGATTATTCTGTGAAAAGAAATGCAAATCCAAAATCTCGTTATCTAATATCCTTAGCTGGTGTGCCCGGGGCAGGCAAAACCACTTTTGCAAATCTTATAGCATCTGAATTATCAAAACAAATTGCAAAGACAGTTGTCCTACCACAAGATGGATATCACTTGTATAGATCAGAATTGCAAGCTATGAGCAATTCAGAAGAAGCAATCCGAAGAAGAGGTGCTCCCTTTACATTTAATGCCCAAGCATTTTTGAAATTAGTATCGAAGCTCAAGGATCAATCCCAGTTGGTAAAAGCTCCTTCATTTGACCATAAATTGAAAGATCCAGTAGAGGAAGATATAACCATAGATCAAAACGTTTCCATAGTAATAATTGAGGGAAATTATGTTTCTTTAAAGGATGAATTTTGGAATGATATTGAACAATATGTTGCTGAGACCTGGTTCATTATGGCTTCTGAGGAGTTGGTACGATCCAGAATCATTAAGAGACATTTGAATACCGGTATTGCCACAAACGAACGGGAAGCGATTGAAAGAGCGGATGGAAATGATTTGCAAAATGCCAAATATATTATGGAAAGGTCAAAACCAACCAGTGTTTTGATAGTTACAAAAGAATAAACGCTAATATGCATTTCAATTATACTAGTATTATTTACCTAAGAATCTATTTTGGTTCCACATTATATTTCATTTTTATACCCATTGCTGACAATTCGCTATCCAAGTATTTCAACACAAATGGTATAGCAACTGTTGTTGTATTATCACCACCAACAAATTTCGTACCTTGACCATCTTCCCAAATATCAGAATCAGCAGCATAACCGTCATAATCCTCTAATTTTACTGCGCATCTTCTACATCTTATACTTGCCATACTACCAATTCTTGGAACTGTGGTTTGAGTAGTTAATATGCTACCACAGGTACGACAAACTGAAGTTTGAGTATAATCTGAACAATTTAATAATCTATCTTGTAATAAGAATGCAGTACCATGACCAATTAATGCATCTCTCTCCATTTCTCCCACACGTATACCACCAGACCTCTTTCTACCTTTTACAGGCTGCATAGTTAATGAATTCACAGGACCTGTGGATCTAACTTGGAATTTATCATTAACCATATGCCTCAATCTTTGGTAATAAACGCATCCAATATAAATGTCACATCGTAATTCTTCACCAGTGGCACCAGAGTACATTGGTTCATTGCCGTGGTAATTATATCCTGCTTTTAACAATTGTTCACCGAAATAATCGGCAGGGGTATCATTCTCATTGAATTTCCAAGGAGTTGAGTCCTGAGCAATCCCATGTAATGCACCTGCCTTACCCGCAAGAGATTCAACAAACATTCCAATTGTCATACGAGAAGGGAACGCATGAGGATTGATGATAACATCTGGTTGGATTCCTGACTCGGAAAATGGCATATCTATTTGTGGCCATTTTCTAGAACATACACCCTTTTGACCATGCCTTGACGAAAACTTATCACCGATCGTTGGCTGTCTAGTAATTCTATATTTGATGGTTGTTTGCTGACCTTCCTGATCGGCAGAATCATCCCCTAATAATTTAACTTCTTCAATATATGCTGGCTCCGATGAATGATATGTTTTAACTTTGGTTTTGCCCAAAGTATCATCAAAATATGCAACTATAGGATCCCCCTCCTCAACTTTGACTCCAATCAATGGTAATCCATCAGCATCCAATTTTTCTTTCCATGATTCTGGCCATTCGTCAGTTCCGAATCCAAAATGTTGCGTAATTGGATCACCCCTTCTTCTAGACTGTGATAAATCAATTTTCTCAACCTTGTAAACAGTACCATAACCAAAGCCTCTTTCATCGGCGGATTTGTTTATAATCATAGCATCATCCATATCATAACCAGTGTAAGAAATAACTGCAACGATTGCATTCATACCATTTGGGAAATTATCCATACCGTAGTCATCATACAAGTTAGCTTTAACAATTGGTGTTTGGCCAGTCTGTAAACGGTACAACTTGTTATCTGATCTGTGAACTAATGCCGTACCAGGCGTACCCATAGTTTGCTTACCCATTTGACATTGATACATATTTCTTGGTGATTGATTGAAATCTGAGAATGGTGTCAAGTTCGCTAATATAGACAATATATTAGTCGGTGTGATTTCAACATGACTGTGAACGTTGTTTTGGATTTCCTCTGGTATAACTGCAACATTCATATAAACTTGCTCAAAAGGACCAAGGATATCTTGCTTGCCTAATGGTAAATATTTGACTGGTCTCATCATTCTTGAATGACCTCCAAATATGTATAAACCAGGATATTGACCTTTAGTGGATGGAGGTACATAACCAATTTCTAAATCCAATGGTATTCCATGAGTTCCTTCAACCTTCCAAAACCTTAAAGTATCAGCAATGATCTTACCTTGTTCGTGAGTAGTCCATCCCATTATTTTACCGTCTAGTTGCACACAACATAGGTTTGGACCCGCGGCAAACGAGTCAGCCGGCAAAACACCCAACTGAGCTAATGCAGTTGGAACATGTGACACATCCGACGCAACAGTGGCAATTTTACATTTATGTGACAAATGATTTAATAGCCCACATGGAGAACCATCAGGGGTATGTACGGGACAAAGAAAACCCCAAGACTCTGGCAATAACTTCCTCACGGTGGTGGTTTTCAATTCAGCAAAAAAGGAACCTCTATGAACCATTCTAAAATGTGATATAAAACGATAGAAATTTATCTTTTCAGCAACAACAGTATACCCAGAGACTTGTTGCAAATCCAAACCTGATTGTGATACCAAGTTACCAGTGGAAAGGAAATATTGTAGTTTTTGACCAACGTTCTCATTGATTCGCATGAAAACTCTAGACATGTATTTTCTATCATTAAAATTTATTCCAATCCCACGATTTATATCCGATTGGATTTGTAATTTTATATTTTGTAAATATTCTTCAATTTTTTCTTTGATAATCATACCATAAAGAAAACCACCTAATAATACTTCTTGATGTTGGGTTGCATCTGGATTATCCGGAGCACAATCACCGGCAACCAACGCATATAGTTTTCTGATCATAAACAACAACATTCTAAACTTATCTTTAGGTGTAGGTAAATGAACCAACACAATTCTTCTCAAGACTTCTTTACCAACTTCAATATCAGACACATCTGGAGTTGTACCGAATACAACTCTGAATTTGTCACCCAAATATGCTAAAGTTTCTTGTTGAGAATATAAATTGTATGTCTTGTAAGTTCTTAATAATAATTCCAAACGATCAGTTAAGAACGAGTTTCCCGTATCATTTCCAACAATTCCATCGAAAATCTCACGATCATTAGTTTCGACCAATGCTTTCAAAATCATCATCACCGGAACTAAATATTCGTTTTTTCTCCATGAAAATCTAAAAGTTACATTGCCATCATTTAAATAATGCAATACATTTGTTTGAGAAGTTTGATCTGGTCTTACTGATCTGATTTGAATACCAAATTTTGTATATGAAGCACCTCGATTTCCAAATGAAGGACGAATAATGGCCATTGGATGGTTACGTCTCTGCACAATCAACATACGAATCAATTTTTCAATCCCGTTTACAATGAAATACCCACCTAATTCATCACTTTCTTCCTTAGCTTCAATCAACTGATTGGGAGACATTTTTTGAAGATGACATCTATTTGTTTTTAACATTATGGGCACTTGACCTGCTTCTCTAATTTCCGATATTTCTTCTCCGTCATTTACACTCCATGTTACAGTCAACATTAATCTCGATCTGTAAGTCGACATTCTTTCTCTACATTCACTAGGTAATGTTTTTCTATTGAGGGATAATTTATCAGTTGGAGGGACACTTGGTTTCGCTAATTGCACGGAGTCAACTCTAATCTTTAATTTATTTCCTAATCTTTCTGATGTGTCAGCAGTATCAAATACAGTTTTGGGTCCAATATCTTTTACTGCCAAATTCAATAAACCACCATTGGGACCTTCAGTTAATGCATTAAAGGACCCTATGTGGGGCGCCACTGCATCTTCTAAGAAGGGATAGGCAGACTTATCCTTCGGTGGGTTCTGAAACCTCTTCTCTCTTTCTAAAGTCCTGAATTGAGCTACTGCCATTTATTGAAGAGATGACTATGGAAAGATAAAATGAAACTCACTTCGAAAAAACGCAACAAAAATTTTTTTGGGAGATGAGACTTGATTGGTAGTGTACAGTTACAACTGGTTCCATCAAAATTGACATAGTTGATAATAACGAGTAACCAACGTTGTTGTCATAATATTATGGCTAATTCGAAATATGAATATGTCAAGCAATTTGAAAGAGAAAATCATTTGCTCCCAGACACTTATATAATTATACGGGTTGATGGTAAAGGGTTCCACAAATTTTCTCAGCATTATGATTTTGCAAAGCCCAATGATTTCGGAGCTCTAGAAGTGATGAATTTGGCAGCGAGAAGGATAATGGAGAAATATGGCGATGTGCAATTGGCATATGGGGACTCGGACGAGTATTCCTTTTTGTTGCGTCGAAATTGTCAGTTATATGAACGAAGAGAGATGAAGCTAACTACGTTGTTTGCCAGTCTAATGTCCACATACTATATGTTTTACTGGCAGCAGAACTTCCCAGATAAACCTTTAGATCTAGAATATCTACCCACATTTGATGCAAGGGCCGTGACGTACCCCAATTTCAAGCTGATACGAGACTACTTTAGTTGGAGACAGGTTGATTGTCATATAAATAACTTGTATAATACGACGTTCTGGAACCTTGTCAAAACAGGATTGACTCCACAAAAAGCAGAAAATAAATTAATGGGGACAGTGTCATCGGATAAGAATGAAATATTATTCAAAGAGTGCAATATAAATTATAATAATGAATTAGAAATATACAAGAAAGGAACAATTTTGGTGCGGGAATATGAAGATTATGAGAATAAAGAACTAGACGAGTTACAATTGAGCAGTAGGCAGAAGCAAAGATTAGATAAGAAGAGAAGGAAGGCGGAAATAAAACAATACCATCTTGATATTATTAATGATGATTCGTGGTGGAACTCAAGGCCGTGGTTATACGAATAAACCCACTTTTTTTTAGTTGATAAGAGCTTTTACTAAATCGAAAATTCCAATACTGAACTTCATATCTTGTTCGCTGTAGACTTACTTGTAGTGGTCAGACAACAATTGAGTATTTCTGAGTCATCATATTGACCAATAATCAACACTTGTTAAGTCCTCGACCACCAACATCTTGAACCCACGCGAATATCATCTCGTCTTGGAGAAGAAAAAAAAATTTGATTACTCATTACACCAATATACTTACAATCAAGTTCTATTTGCTTGCAATATGTCAACGACATCAGACGAAGAACTAATCCGCTTATTCAACAAAGTTGGATTTGAAGATAAGAAAACAAAAGAAATTGTGAAGAACAAAAAGGTAGCCACGGCATTAGAGAACATTTTAAGCACCTCTGAAGCCACCAGTTACGACGACAAAAAGTTAGCATTGTTACATCAATTAGCCGTCAGTGAAAATAAGGCTGGCGGCGATGTTCCAAACGACCAATACTTAATCAAAGGTATCAACAAGGGAGACATCAAGACCAACTTACAGATAACAGAAGGTATCAAGTTCTTGCAAAATAACCCGGTTGTTGATGAAGCCCTGTTTAATGAAGCTACCGGTGTAGGTGTAGAAATAAGTGAAGAGGTCGTTAGGTCTGAGATCAACAAGTACCTCGAACATATCAAAGACGAGCTAGAATCCAAGAGATATTCAATCTTATCGAAGGTTTTATCTGAAATTAAAGCACAACCTTCGTTGAAATGGGCCACACCTAGTTTGTTCAAACCAATTCTCGATGACGTATTTTTGGAGAAATTGGGTCCAAAAGATGAGAGGGACGTGAAAAAGAAGGAGAAAAAACCGAAGGCATTACCAGGGAATGCTAAGAAGGAGGCCACTGAACCTGAACGTTCAATGTTTTCGGAAGGGTTTCTTGGAGCTTTACATAAACCGGGTGAAGAACCTCAGATGTATCCCGAATTATTAAAGGAGCATAATGAGTTTATTAAGGGCCAGGTATATACCCGTTTCCCACCAGAACCAAATGGGTTTTTGCACATTGGACATTCCAAAGCCATCATGGTTAACTTTGGTTTTGCTCAATTCCACAAAGGTAATTGTTACCTTAGGTTTGATGACACCAACCCTGAAGCTGAAGAAGAGGTGTATTTCAATTCTATCAAGGAAGTGGTTTCTTGGCTAGGATACAAGCCATGGAAAATCACTTATTCTTCGGATTATTTTGATGAGTTGTTTGATTTGGCTGTGAAATTGATTAATTTGGATAAAGCTTATGTTTGCCATTGTACGGCTGAGGAAGTTAAGGCCAGTCGTGGTTTGAAAGAAGATGGTTCTTTAGGAGGTGAAAGAAAGGCTTGTAAACACCGATCTCAATCCATTGAACATAACTTGAAAGAATTCCAAAACATGAGGGACGGAAAATACAATGTTGGTGAAGCTACATTAAGAATGAAGCAAGACTTGGAATCTCCATCTCCTCAAATGTGGGATTTGGTTGCTTACAGAGTATTGAATACTCCACATCACCGTACTGGAGACAAATGGAAGATTTATCCCACGTATGATTTCACCCATTGTTTGGTTGATTCGTTTGAAAACATTACCCATTCATTATGTACCACTGAGTTTGTCTTATCTCGAGAATCCTATGAATGGTTATGTGATGCATTGCATGTTTATAGACCAGCGCAAAGAGAATATGGTAGGTTGAATTTGACGGGTACTATCATGTCAAAAAGAAAGATTGCAAAATTGGTTAATGAAGGATATGTTAGAGGATGGGATGATCCAAGGTTATATACTTTAGAAGCTATAAAGAGAAGAGGTGTGCCACCGGGAGCCATTTTGTCATTCATTAACACCTTGGGTGTCACTACTTCAACCACAAATATTCAAACTGCTAGATTTGAAAGTGCAGTACGTAATTATTTGGATCAGACAACACCAAGATTATTCACGGTTTTAAACCCTATTGAAGTCCACATTGATAATTTGGCCGATGATTTTGTATTGGAAGTTGAGATTCCATATAAGCCAGGTAAAGATGAAAAATCGATGGGATATAGAAAATTGAGATTCACAAATAAGATTTACATTGATGCAAGTGATGTGCGCGAAGAGCCTGCTGATAAAGAGTTTTACAGATTAGCACCTGGCCAACCGGTTGGGTTGATGAAAGTGCCTTTTAATATCAGTTTCAAGTCGATTGAAAAAGGTGATGGTAAGACCATTGTTCACGTCAATTACGATGAAGGCATAAAACAAAAGCCAAAAACGACTATTCAATGGATTTCAGTTGAAGATGCCATCCCTGTTGAAGAAGTTAGAATCTACAATCAGTTGTTCAATTCCGAAAATCCTTCTGCTCATCCACAAGGATACTTGAATGATATTAACCCAGAGTCGGAACATGTTTTGACTAGTGCTGTAATTGAGCCTAATTTTAAAGAAATCGTGGCCAACTCCCCCTTGAACATCGAGATCCCGGGATCTCAATTTAATATCAGGGAGAATAAAGGTAACAATACAATTAGATTCCAAGCTTTGAGAGAAGGTTATTTCTGTGTTGATAAAGATTCTAGTGATGATAAATTAATCTTGAATAGAATAGTTACGTTGAAAGAAGATTCCAAAAAGTAGATAAGTCGTTGTATAGAATGTATAGAATGTAAAAGAATGTGATTGCATAAAGCTTTGCGTACTACCAATTGCAAGTTATGATGCAAAGAGCGAGAATTTACAGAAACCAAAGATTAATTATGTAAACGAACGAAGCACATTGCAGAATAGAAACGAAGTTCACTTGCAGATACAGAGTAAAAATTGCTCAATGGAGGTACGAATGAGAACGCATGATCTAACTTAATAGCAACCAATTCAAGACATGACACCCATCGCGAATACGAGCGAAAGCAGCGTGGTATTGCGCGGTGCATTCTAACTTAATGGCCACATGATACAGTAGACATTGGCTAATGACCCATGCGTGATGTGAACCATGCGTGATGTGACCCATGCGTGATGTGACCCATGCGTGATGTGACCCATGCGAGATGTGAAGTGGGACCCCGACACTTAGGGTGCTATAGGGGTAGGAGATTTTTACAATTCGTATTAGGGATGCAGAAGTCCATCCATCAGTCGCTATCATACATTTGATAGCGACTGGAGGATTGATTGATTGAACGACTGTATGATTTGAAAAAAGAAATAACAAAAAGATGGCTCTATGATAGATGCATGGGGGTACAAGTGACTGATTTACAGTGCGGATATTAATAGCATTGTGCATCAACGTGCGGATACTGATTCTGCACATTTTGTCTGGTCGACTTACACGAGGGGAGAGATAGAGGGATAGAATGCATATACATATACCCCGAATACATATGGATATCAAAACTTCAAACTCCGCAAGTACGTATTGCAAGCCAAACCACCTGCAACTACAAGGTTGTGTAGATAAAGCTATTGGGGAACAGGGGATGAGGTATGTGGTATGACATGTATTGTTTCGCTGGCTGGGACTCGCATCGAAGATCTTCTTCTGGATCTCACCATATGGAGTGGAGTGCAAGTTTCACTCACCATTGCTCCGATCCGATGCCGCGCCCAAAAGATCACTGCGCAAAAAATTCTAAATATAGTATATCACTCAAACTCCGCAAGAGTACTGGCTAAGCAGTACGCTCAAGCTCTCCCCCAGCTGTGCAAGAATTTCTTCTGGAATAATTTTGATGTTCAACACAACGATCGTAAAATGGAACAAGAAGAAATGAACAAAAGAAGAATACTGTGATTTATTATTTTTTTGAAGCTGGCTTGCAAAATAAAGCTTCTTTATTATAAAAGAACAAAACCATAGGAATATGGCAAAAAGAATGGACACAGTATTTGAGTTTACAGGGAGCAAATGAATGAAAAAGACGCCAGAATCACTCAAGAATGGCGGGGTGGAGAGATGGAGCGAAGGGGGTCCTCTTTTTTATAAGAAATAGACTCTAAATGTCGTAATTAAACACAAAGTACGTTCAAACCAGATGATTTGAGACAAAACCTATAATCGGAATAAAAGGCAAAGCCAGAGCCAAGGATATCTTTTCTTAATTAATGTGTGCCGCTTATTTATATTTAGTTGGGGAGTCATTATAAGGCCATCCCTTTCGAAAATGGTTATGAGATCGAAATCTGCCAATTTCTAAAACAAAGGGTGACTAGATCTAAAGTTTAAGTGCGCGACTCGCGAGAGGATCTTCTTTTTTTCAACTTATAATTAAACGTATAATTCAATTGCTTAACGCGAGGGGAAGAAGCACAACCTCAAGTTTTCTTAGCTGGAAGAATCTACTTAATCGGATGATTCAGTATTTTCTTCAGCAGTTTTTTTTTGGCATCTTTCGTTTCACTTGCAAAGATTACACAAAGCCAGACTTGTAGATACGTAACTCTGCATGATACATTTGTTTCAAAAAAGAAAACAAATAAAGTCAATTAACTAATTAGCTATCAGTTGGTGTGTTTGAAAGAGATGAGGTAGTGTAGGAAGAGGGGGGCGTATTATCATTAACGAAAAAGCAAAAAGTCCCCCAGTCTGTGCTTGGAGACAACAAAACAAAGAGGTAATTTAAGTTAAACCAAGTTAAAGGTATCATAACCCTATTCTATTGTATTGGGAAAGGCGGTTAACGGAGCGAAACTGGAGCAGTACTGGGGTCGTTCCTTCGAGTGATTGACTCTGCCGAGTCCGGTGATTTACAAATTGATAACAAAACATGCCAAGGCACGTGCAGCTCATCCTATGCGAGAAAATACTTTGTTTCATAATGATTACCCATTGCAACCTAAGAACTTCCATATATTGGAGATGACTTATCTATATTCTATTTCTTGGAGGATGTAACACAGCATATACGTAGTTTAGCTTAGTGCATATACATCAAGCAGATAAGATAAAGTATAATCATAATATGTAGTGTTTGTATTTACATTTCACATTTAGTGAATCATCTGATTAGAGCAGCTGCTGATGATAAGCTGAATCATTTTAGTATTATTGTTATTGTGATTATTATGATAACTAATGCAAGCTGAAGATCAACACGGTGAAGGACCAAGAAATTTATGAAAGTACTTCGATGGCCATTCCAATTTCCATTTTTATTTTATTCCATTTTATTATATCTTATCATATTCTCACTTTTGCTACATTTGTTCTTTTTTTGTCGAATTCCATTTTTCTTGACCAGTATCGATTGATTGCAACTTTGTGGCTAATTGTATTGTAATGTTGTAAGTATCCTCTCAACTCCGAAATGTTAAAAATAACTGCAACTTCGACCTGGTTCCATTTCCAGCCCACCTCACTTCCCCATCCCCTACTGGTTTTCTTCTGAGCAAAACACAAAAAAGAAACGAAAAAAAACTCTCAAAAAAAAAGAAACTAAAAGGCCAAAAAAAAAGAAACTAGTGGATTAAACAAAACAAAACTCTTGTTCCTCCAACAAAGCAACAATGGTACCAATCAACAAACAACTAAGCAACCCGACCCAACCCAACCCAACCAGCCCAACCACTGCCACCACCACCACTACTACCACCGCTACCACCACCACCGCTACCGCCGCCGTATACTCCCACGCCCACTCCCCCTTTTTTTTTCTCCTTGATGAACAATTCAAAACACCTAGTCTTAGAACGTATATCCTCGAAAACAAAGAAAACAACTATATTTTTTATTCAACTTTGAATAAAAGGGTTGTGGAGGTTGAGGTTGATCGACTATTCTCCCTTGTTCTAGTTCCTGTTCCTCTTCTAATCTATTCTTTTGTGTTGAGCAATATTAGAATTTGGTGGCTCACAATGAGTTAAATTCAGTAATTATTTTATAATTCGTACATCTTTACATCAATCGTGATTGAATTTGTACATTATTCGTGAAATATGCATGAATTTGGTGATGCAGATCATGCTATAATAATATTTTATTTTATACTCCAAATTCGCTGCACTGACTGCTGGTGGCCTGTCTTCCCCTACGTGTTTACCTCCTTGCCCACCCTGCTTCGAACGTGTTTGTCTTGTCCTTGTATTAGTGTTTTTGCTGTCTTGACTTTCCTGATGATGAAGAGTTTTATCCTGTCTCTCATATTTTATATATAAGGTGAGTTGATTCCCACAAGGTTTTGTCTACATCTTCATTTTCATATCCTCCTTCCGTTTTCCCCTTTTTTGGTTTTCCTCTTTTCTTTCTTTCGTTCTTTCTTACTTTCTTTCTTGCATTCCATTCTTAGTTAGTTGATTCTCCTTGGGCTTTCTTGTTCTTTACTGGTACAAGGATTAAAATTTTTACCAAATCAACAAGAAATAAAAATCGTGGTCATTTCATTTGAAATTGAGTTATTAATAATTAATAATCTATAATTCTTTTATTTTTTTGTGCAATCCTGATATCTAGGGCACCACTGATCCTTTGCTGACTGCGTACTTATCTTGCATCATCAATTCTTTGGTTATTATTCCCAGGCATCAACTCACTTGCTGAAAAGACCATACACATATATACATACCTACATACATACGTACGCAATCCTATTGTTCGGTGTATGTATATGTGTGACACCGGAAAACATTTCTTTTTTACAACCACAATTTTCATATTTCCATAGTTTCATATTTTCCTAGCTCCTATTTTTGTTATCATCGATTAATCGATCCTTTTCCCATCCTTCCCATCCTTGGTCCTCCCCTTCCATCCCATCGTTATTTATTTATTTTCCTGTTTGGTTATTGATTAATTGCACTTTTTTTAAAAGGTTCAACAGTCGATTTATATATTCCTGGGTTTGGACATATACATTAACAATAGAATCTATTATTATTGATAATGTCAACTACAATAACTTCTGAAGAGGCCGTGAGCACAATAGCATCCGCATCCACACCCGCATCCACTTCCACTTCTTCCTCAACATGTGCTACTCCAATAACGCTGCCACCCCATCCGATATCATTTTCAAGCTTGATAAATACCACCAATCAACCATCATCACTTCCTGCAAATGCCTCCAGCGATTCAATATCCTCTCAGACTTCAAATGCGTCCACAATTAGATTATCGCCACAACCAAGAACTTCAAGACCGGACCCATCCACAATGATACAAGTGTCTTCATCAACACCGTCAACCAGAAAAATTCAAATACCTAACTACTATTGTCCGCCAAAGCCTCCTGTGCAACCGCAGCATTGTCAAGATTGTAGAAGTACAACAGCAAAAACAACTTCGTCGTCGTCGTCTTCTTCTTCTTCAATAACTTCTGACTTTTCATTACTTACCCCAAAACTAGTACGCAAAAAATCTGGTGAATTGGTCAAGTCATCATTAAAGTTACCTTCGTTATTGCATCGCTTCTTGTCTTCTCCACAATTGCAAACAACTGCATCTTCCAGAAAATCCGTTCGTTTTGCTTCAAGATTGACCAACATAAAAATGTTTGATGGTTGTGATACCCCAGCTTCAGTGTCTAATGCAAACAGTCCTGTGCATTCGCCTCCATGCGAGAAAATCCATGATGATGATATTGAAGATTGTGATGACTACTCATTTCTCAAGCGAAAACCAAAAAGTGGAGATTTCTTCGATTGGAATTGGGGTGGATCTGCATCATCGTCTGAGGATGAAGACGAATATTGGTCAACACCAAAGGTATTCTCCACTAAGCCATCTTCAAGAGAATACAGATTGACTGGTCATAACATTCCTAAGATGGTCAATCCAAAGGATTCAGTAGTTTGGTTGCCTTCAGCATATGTACTAAGAACAGATGGTAAAACTTATCTTCACGGTTTGGTCAATGTTAAAAATCTAGCTTTTGAAAAGAAGATTTTTTTGAAACTTACTTTAAACAATTGGAAAACAAGCATTGTATTAGGCGGTGTTTCCATCATTTCATACGTCAAGAACATCGTGGGGGATTTTGATCAGTTTAAATTCAAAATTTGTTTAGACGAATTGATTACTGATTGCAAATTTATCGATTTGCAAATGTGCATCAAATATGAAGTTGCCAATCAAGTATTTTGGGATAACAATGGTGGCAAAAATTATCAATTCAAATTGACAAGAATTGAAAGTGTCAAAACATATAACTATAGTCCATTGAGAAAAGCAACAACAATTGCTAATGCAGCATCAACTAAACCATCAGCTAAACCAGATGATGAATTTCCTCAATTTAGTGAGTTGATTTCCAAATTAATTTTACATCAACAGGACACTGCCAAAAACTTCAAAGACAAACCTCCTTCACAACGTCCATTTTCAGTGTTTAACAATTTTGAAGATAAGCCATCAACTCCGATCCTCAAAACTTCGTATTCATCAAGTGATATAAAATCTACTGGTAGAGCAAGATATTCACATTCGTTTAGGCAACGTCAACAACATGGAAAATCATCTGAAGGTGCTCCAAAAACCGACTTTTCTAGTCTTAGCTACACTGATCTTTTAAATAATTATTGTTTTGCAAACAGTTCGAATAACTCGTCTCCCTCAAGTGCTTCCTCCGCTGCCACATCTACTCCAAATACTCCAGTTTTAATGAGTTGTTCACCACAATCTACTGCATCTACCTTACACTCATTAAGCGATTCAATTCATATCTAAACGGGCATAATCATAATAATAGTATTATTCATTTTTTTCCATATTATATATTATATATAATTCTTTCATTTCATTCTACATACATTCGCTTTAAGTTTTTGTTTCATTTTTGTTGTTTGTTTTGGGTTATTTTACTTTTGTTTATAATTTGATACACAGTATATACATGATTAATACACACATTTAATTTAGTGCTTATCGCAAGTAAGAATAAGCAGATGGATTGATGGGTAGAGGAATAAAGGGACGGATGATGTTTCCGCTAGAAGTTTTATGCAGTTAAGCATATCAGGACAAGTTGCACGGTACGATCATCACATGAATGATAATGACGCTGGGTTCAAAGAAAACTTTCGCATACCAGCGATCAGCTCAATCTCAGGCAATCCAGGCATCTCTTGGCGGGGAGGACTTTCATGAGGTGCCCCCAGTTTGGGGAGAGAGGTCGTAGAGATCATGCCGACACCTGGGCGCCTTGTTACAAAATTGGGTGCAAAATCTGCTACCGCCTCATGCAAGCGCAAGTGGGCGTGCGCTTGCTCTCGAATTCCGTGGTCCATAATTGCACCGTGCATAACCCAACAAAATGCGTGTCTGGACGTAATTCCTAAATACATATCAGAGAAGTGTGGTATCGGAATTTTATTGGCGTATGAATAAGAGTATAAGTACAAGAGCACTGAGACGCAGCGAGTTTGTGGATGTAGCGTTTGGTTTACGTATTACATACCACTGGGTATAAATCATAGATTCATGATTCGCGCTGTTTTTCTGTGCTCAGAGTACAAATGCCTTGATTCAAGGTAGTGAGTTGTACGAGACGAAGACATTTCTGTACCTCGACACTATCGATCGTGTCCTGGTTTTGGAATGCTTATGACTATGATTTCCATTGCAAAATACATGACTTGAGGAATTTGGCGGCTTCCTGATCCGCGCTACAAACATGTTGTTCTTCCTGGTTCCATATACGGTACATTATATGTGTGCTACATACATTACTTAAATTCACTGCCACCCTACCTCATTTATCTATCAGAATCATCAAATGATTCATCAACAGAACCTTCTCAGGAAAGCTTATGTCCGTCCATGGACAGGTACCTGATACTTGGCTTGGGTATTTGCCTCTTGTTTCGTTCCATACTTACAGTTATCTGTGCTTTATCTTTGATTTTGGCAAGTTCTGCCAATCCATGTGAGGGTGAAAGTGACCAATATATTTTCCAAGTAAGGGTGACTAAAATTGCTAACTTCGAATGAACATGATAGAAATGTGAAACCTCTTGCGGTTTTACTAAACTTTGTTGAGCTCGGCTACTCGTGCGATGATGGTACTAATCCCAGAACAGGAAAGTTTACTGGTTTTATACTAATTGTAATATTTGCCGACTGAACTTAGAATGTGCTGATTATTGATTTATTTATTTAATCACATAATACTATTGCTTCAGGACCTTACAACTCTGTACTTGCATTTTATTAAATTCGTCAACCAGTGTTGATTATGCTGAAAAGTATATAAACCTTGTAAGCTATTCAAAATTACCTTATTCAACTTAAATCCAGAGCTAGTTGCCGCATTACTTCCTCGGCCAGAACGCTCCGAGCTATTTGATGATAATTCTGTCCAGCCAAGTAAAAGCCAATATCCTCAGTGACCAAAGGTTTGAGACTTTTATAAGCATTGTAGGCATACCCGTATGGAGGTAATTGCTCACGACGGTATGAATTGCCATTGATCAAGTTGGTAATAAACGGCGTTCTAACTGTTCTGGCTGTTTTTCCAGAAATCAAATCAACCATAATCGTGGGTTGTCGCTCGTCTTCTTTATTGAAGAACCTGGCATTTAACGATTCTGGTGTTGCCAAGAACGCAGTGCCTAACTGAACCGCGGCAGCACCTTTGTTTATATAATAATTGATGGTATCTGAATCGGTGATCCCCCCCGCTACAACCAAATATGGTGGGTTGTCCAAGGAATCAATGTATTTCTTCAGCTGCATGAATAGGGATTGAGTGGATAAATTTTCATCTAGTTCTGATCGACACAAGAAATTTCCTCTATGGCCACCAGCTTCGTATCCCTGCAATACAATCCCATCTACACACGCGTTCTCATGCAACGCCATGGTTTCTTGCAACGAAGTGCTAGTTACGAATACCATAATCCCGTTGTGTTGCAAGCGTCTGATCGTTTCTTCCGAGGGTATACCAAAATGAAAACTAACTATTTTGGGTTTTAACTGTCCAAGGTAATCCATTAGTTCATTGTACTGTGAAATATTGTTGTAGTTTTCCAATTCCCGGAAGGAAATGTTCCCATTGGTGAATGAAACTTTTTCGAAAACTTTGGTGTCCACTCCCCTGATTGCCTTCGCGTACAAATCCCGCCAGTTTTGAATTTGTGAATCTGTGGGCTTCTCGTCAATTTGATGACAAAAAAAGTTCAAATTGACCACACTACTCCTCCCTTTCTCGTGTGTCTTGGTCAACAGCTTGTATGAGTCAATTAGTTGGCGAAGCTTCAACACTCCATCTTTTTGTCTAAAATCTATCGAAGCTAATGGCACTGACCCCAATCCTCCGTTATTAGTGATCGCTGCCGATAATTCAATTGTTGCAACACCGGCCATTGGCGATAAGAAAATGGGGTACTCTATCCCCAACTTCTGGAGTAGTCTGGACTTAGCTGTATTCATTCTACGATGTGTAGGCTTATAAGGATTTAAGGTGTCTCCGTCCTCAATTTCCTCTGGAATGTACTCTAAATTTCAAATGTTATTTTTGGAATCACGAACAAGGAGGCATAATGAGATGCACGGCGATAAGTTTTGTCGTGTACCTCGGGTACATTCTTAATCGCACTTCTTTCTGGTGATTTGAACAGTGTGAAAAATCAAGTACCTGTGCTAATCGTTTGTTTCCAACATTCTTGAATTTAACTTAAGGTCAATATCGTATGGGCAAGCGATTCGAAAAGTCATTATGAGTCATTATCAAAGAGCCAAAAGAATTTGCTTATTTTCCTAATAAATATCATCTCTTTCTAACAGTTGGGATTTTTAAGCGTGCGCTAGCTCGAGTATAATCGAAAATAGAGTTCTTTGCCTTTTTGGTCAGTTTTTGTAGTCGAAGTTCCATTGCCGCGGTTATCCAAGTATTACGGTAAACTATCAAGCAAACGAAAACTGATTAATTGGGCCATTCGCAGTTCTACTTCGTAGTGGTAAGAGATAAGGATCAGAAGCGACCAGAGAACAAACCTTGATGGATCGTCCAGAGTATAAACAAACCGCTGGCGAGAACACGATTTTCTGAAGTTTTCATTTTTTTATTTACGAAGTAGCTTTGAGAAAGACTTGCTTTGGTAGCTCCTTAGTATGCAAACCTATATTATATCACCACTTCTGCGTCTAAAAGCTATGGATCAGGACAATTATCTTTCTTAGCTAATTCAAGCATAAGAATTAAGTTTTACAGATTTGAAATATTAAAGAGACCCGTTTATTGTAGGTGTTTGGATTGAAGAAGGGGACATGGTAAGTTGCTTAAGCGTTTAAATTTTGAACGGTAAAACCGAAATATCATCCAAAAGTGCGTAAATTGCTGCAAAAAAGAAAAAATTTCGCTAGTTATAGCGAAACGGTTTGGAGATGACAAATTCTTATATTGTGGAGAACAAAGATGAAAAATAATTTGACCATATTGCGATTTGATTAGCTTTGAAGATAAATTATTTGCATTGGATCCACCATTGCTTCAGGAAAAATGACCATTTGGTGATTATCTATCCATCTTCCTACATGCTTTTTTCTTTCACCAAAGCTTCGAAAAACGGTACACCAAGTTCAAAAACAAAAGTTGGTTCATCCACCTTCAATAATAAAGTAAAATGCATGTAGCAAGTATCAATATTGCAAATAGTTGCTATGTAATCAGGGCGTATATACAAGCCTTTCAGAACTAATTAAGTAAAGGGTCTTTGCTGTTTCGTAACCAAATTGTTTAATCCAAGCACGTTGAATTGAAACGTAAATACAAGCAAAAATTCCGTTTTTCTATCAAATCGTTTTTGGCATACTGTATTCCAGAATTACAATCAATTATATGAATTCTTGAAAATTTACACTATATTTTCTAAGTCCCTCAATTTTTTTTAAAATGTCTCGGCTGTCATATTGTTCCTGTTCTTCTATGAAATGAATGCAAAAAAGAAACTAAGTACCGTCCGCCTACACATTTTCAACTACAGATACAGCTCAAACCCAACCTCGTAATGAAGTTGAAGGCTTTATGTGCTTTTCTTCGTCAATCAATAAAGCTCACCTTCATCATAAATTATCTGGTATATATTCAAAGAAATTCACAATCTTTGTACTGCCACTGTTCTTGCTTCATGCGTTCAAAGCAATATAATTCCCTTTTTATGCAACGCTGGCTCATGGGGCTATGGTTCAAGATGAGGCTTCAGCGCCATTCCATGCATCACTGGTTTTCTCCTCTCGTTCTCTTTCTGCAACAACTAACTCCCACACCAACCACCACCTCAAACTGCCGGTGATATAATACATATTGGTGATAATTTGGACAAGTCTCTGCCTTGGCAACATATCAATGCATGTGTCCGTAATATAAATGGCCCATTTTTGATTAATATGCAGAACAATTTGTGATTATTGCCTTGCCTCAGAAGCGAAAGCTAATCGTGTTCAATCAGTAACTATAGAAATCCCGCAGCACAAGTGGTAGCTCAAACGGCATTAGTGGTAGTGTAATTGGTGGTTTAAATGGTTCTTCAACTGGCTGTTCAAGTGGTGGAAGAAGTTACGCCAATGCTATCTGGGATGTTATCGGTAAGATCATTGGTGAAAAGGTTACATTCATCAAAGATCAATTTGGTTACTGATTCTGTTACTAATATATGACTCGCCTAGGGCAATGTTGCTTTTAAGTAATTCGATTCATGTTGGTATTTTACTACATTTTCTTTTTTTTGATATATCTTCGTATACGTTGTGTATGGAATTAAAGTCTTGTAATTAGATTTTAAAGCCAATGAGAATCCCGGCAGTATTGACCGTGGTGATATGAGCACTCTGAAAGGTTTGAAGTTACATGCGAAGACGAAGCTGAATCTAGAGATTACTTTTTTGGTTAAAGTTCGATTGACAGGAACACCATGACTAAAACGATAATGGAGCCTTGGCTCAAAGTACGTGAGGAAATAACTATATTATGAGTTCACTTTTATTTTTTGAGAACATGCCACTGAATTTAGTCTACAGAGCATTGAGTGAAGAGAACAGGCTTCTAGTAATTTAACTCTTCCTAAAACAGCATATTCCATTAAGATACAATAACAGCCTTGTGAATAGCACCTATGCTTTTTGAATTCTTAGATACTGCAATGTTTTCAGATTGGCAAATCGCAGTATAATTGATAGTACTTGAACTAGCTTCAAGATATTTTGAAATCTCGCTACTCACTCAATCGAATGATATGTATCTTCGAGAAAACGCAAATGCAGTACTGAATAAATCCAATTCAAGTATCGCGTTGGAACAGTAGCCGACTCATCGGAAGATAGTTTGTGGAGTCTCCTAGAAGTAACCGCTCCATAATGGCTGTTTTGTTGCGAGTGAGTGAGCCGTGAACAAGCTATGCTTTGAAAGCTATATATATAAAGAGAGGCTGGTAATTGACAAGCAAGCTTGTAAGGAGCGACTCCATAGTGACTCCTTGACCACAAACCTACAAACAATGAAAAAGGTACTTGGTAGCATCTAATGATGATTTGGTAACTCTTGTTTCATCCAAGCAGCCGTGTGTGTTTTGTAGCATTACGCGCGTGATAATTTAATTTGATTTGTAGTATGATTTTTTCATTATCCAATGAAACTCAACAAAATGTTGCTTACTCAACAAAACAATAACAATAACAATAACAATAGGGCCAGCAGCAACGACAACAACAACAATAAGAAGAATCAACAGATCTTTGAGATCGATCTTGATAGGAATTGAGCCTTCTGGTGTGGTTCATGATTACCGCGCCCTTCTTGATAATCAGATCCGTGAATGACGGAATATCATTGATTCGGAATATCATTGGTTTAGAGAAAAGAGAAATGACTTGAAAAACATACAATAATCCAATTCCATAAACATAATCGCTTTCATCATTTAGTATCGATCGATTTCTAACATATAAACCCCATAAAGATGAGAGACCATAATCTAAATCTAAAACTTCAACAAATTACAACTAACAAAGTAACCAACTAACTATGGAATAAAGCATCTTCTCTTTTCTATTGAAGATCTATGTCTCTTTCTTCTTCCTCTTCTTCTTCCTCTTTAAGCATTAAATCTCTAGAATTGAACAATACTAACTAACTAACTAACTAATTTCTCTTTTTTCGTTTCCGCGCAAGTTGACAACAAGTTATCTTCACCGCTATATCCTAAAAGTTAGTCTTGTAGTAGTAAGTACCAAAAGCCAAAAAGAATACGACGACGGCAATCAAAGGGAAATTCAAACCACCCTCTTGAGTTGAATAAGATTGCGCATGCTTGACTGGAGCGGGTTTGGCTCCTTTCAAGTTCCCAATGTATAATTTTTCCAATATTTCATGCGCTTCATCTGAATGTCCAATGTCATCAAAGGCTTCTGTGGCATCTGTACCAGCGACATCCAACACAACTTCTTCACCACCTGGGTGCTCATCTATATATTTGGAAATATCGTAAACTTTACCATTGAGAACAACCCACAAATCATCGTGAGTCTTGTGTTTTTCGATTTCTTCGTAATCGTAGACTTTGGTGCCAGTTTCAGCAGTTTCAGTAATTTCAGACATTGTTTTCAACCTGTGGTAGACCTAGTGGAGATCGTGGGGCTAGTGGTGGTGGTGGTTGGCTATTATTATCAATAAAGAAAGAAAGTGAATCAGGAAACAACAAAAAGAAAGCAAAAAAAAGAGACTAGAATACCGATGTATTATGTACCTGCTATTACTTGCTTACCTACTACTACCAGTAAGTATGGCATTACAATACTAGAGAATCTTGGAAAACAGACAAGTTTTTTTCAGATGTTATACGAGGGTCGATTATATGCAGTATGTGCAAAAACTCACCTTTTTTTTTTTTTCTTTTTTTATGATGTTTCACGTGAAGAAGAAGAAGGAAAGGAGGCGGAAGAAGAGGAGGAGGAGGATATACAAGATCAAGAAGTTGTAGATGATACAGGAGATATAGGACATGTAGGAAATATAGGACATGTAGGAGATATAGACATTAGGAGATATAGACATTAGGAGATATAGACATGTAGGAGATATAGAAGACGTAAAGGATATAGAAAACGTAAAGGATATAGAAGACGTAGAAACAGAGGACACAGAACTATTCACAAGCAGTTTTCCATGCAATGATAATCAGACAGTTTTGCATGTGTTTATTCTATTCTGCTTTATTCCCTTATTGAGTTCTAAAATTATCACAGACGCTGATCAAATGATTTATTCTCATGCCATCCCATTTCTCAACCCATTCTGAACCTGTTCCTTTCTCTTTTCTTTTCTTCGCTTCTTGTCCCTTTGCTTCTGTCCATCTAGGGCCTGCCTGCCCCGGTGCTATTTAGCCTTTCATTTTCATTTGCTTACTTTTTCCGTCCTCCTTTCTTCGTATAGTAAGATAGAAGCCACATGACTGCTGCCATCCTTTTGTCTATTAGCTGTTCTCCTCTTTCTCTCTCTCGATCATGTGAAATGGAATTGGGAGCGAACGCCAAACCCGCAAAAAATGAAAAGATCATTGAGGTCACGTGACCCGCACTGGCACTCGATCGACCGATCCGCATTCCTATATTGAACTGCACTCATATATATCGATCGTCTACGCTATGCTCTATATGCTACTTAAATCAAAATCAATTCCTTTACTTTTCAATTCCTCTTGCTTCTTCTTTTTCGATTCTTCAAATTTTTCTACCAACACCTTCCACTCTTCTTTACTTTTGGGCTTATCGTGTTTCTCTTTGGCTATTTTTTTCCATGGTATAACTTTAAACTTTCTATCGCCATTCTTGAATAGGTCCTTATGAGGCTCCTCAACAACTTGGCATTTTATCAAATGACCAAACAATAAATAATTATTCATAGCTTCAGCTGCAATTTTGGCGATCTCCTGATTACCAAATTCTATAAAACCATAATGTTTTGTTTTACCTGTTTTTTTGTTTCTCGATAACTTTAAATTAACAATGTCCCCAAATTGCTGGAAATATGTTTTCAATTCCGCCTCTTGAAATCCTGATGGTAACCTACCAATATATATAATACCTCTTTTACTTGTTTTTTTGGATTTATCTGATTTTTGAGTTGTCTGTGCGATTATTTTATTTACTGTGTGAGCGGATTTGTTTTTTTTCTTTAATTCATCAATTTCTACTTCTACTTCGTCTTCATCTACTTCGTCGTCATTGTCATCTTCATCTTCATCACTCGATAACCCGTATATTTCCTCATCTTCACCCTCCGATGCTTCTTGTTGCTCATCTTCCTCGTCGGATGACGATGGTAACTGCAAATCTTCCTCGACTTCTTCTACTGGTTTTTCATTGCCGGCTTGAACTTCTGATCCAGCTTTGCCTAGCAATTGCGACTTTTTTGTATTCGTTTGTTTCCTAGCCATTATTATCTCGACTCTGCTTATTGAATTATTTATCTGATGTAAAGGAAATGGAATTTTTTTTTTCCCTGAATTCTTTTTTGCGATGAGTGAAGATTTGATAGTAATCTGTATACACACCACGCTAACGAATATCCCATCGCCTACCATCTAGCATCTACTCAACAGCTTTCCTCAACAAATCAAACGTCTTGGTAGGTAATCCAACGACATTTGAATAGTCCCCTTCCATCTTGTCAAACAACAAACATCCTAACTGTTGAAATTTGAAACCTCCTGCTACTTTTAATCCTTCTTCGCTTTCTATATATGCATTTATTACATCTTGATTATCTTGCTTGAACCTTAGTTTGGTAATTGAATGGTCTGTAAAATATTCAGTATCTGCGGTTGTTTTCTTTATCAATGTTAATGCAGATATAACCTCGATTGTGGGATATTGTTCAAAGTAATCGAAAAACTCCCGTTGTGTTTCTATAGTTAACGGTTTCTCAAACACTTTACCATTACAACTGATAATCGTATCACATGTAAGTATCAAGGCGTTTTGTTTCTCTTTGAGGACTTGTAGAATAGCGTCTGCCTTATGCTTGCTTGTCAATTGGACATACTGTGAAGGAGTCTTATCATCCTTGGACAAGTTCTCAGCAAAATTTGAAGCGACAACTGTAAAATCTGTTATTCCTAGATTATTTTTCAATATCTCCAGTCTTCGTGGTGATGTTGAACCAAGGATTAATTGAAACTCGACTAATTTCTCGAAAAATCGAGGATGGAATGACATCTTCGAGGTTTTCAAAGCGTTTGATCTGAGTAATTCGCCGGTTAAAATACTTTGGTTTCGCTTAAACTTCTTTGGAAGACAAGCTTAACGTGCCTGATCTAGATCTTTGTCGTTATTATCGTTAAAACTATTGATTTGTTAATATTTAAAATCAATATGTTTTACTTCCGTTCTTATCTCGTGACAATTACAATCAGTTGCTGAAAAGGAAAACAATCAACCCGAGAAAAAGAAAAAGATCAATCGTTGTCCATAAATCAAAGAGTTAAAAGTTACCCCCAACCCAACCCCATTCTTCCATTCAATTTATACCAAAGACTTCCTCCTTCTTGCCTGATCAACGACTGGATTGCCTTACATTTAGCATATATAACTTAGCATAAAATACTGATACTCTTGTTTTAGTTCTTTTTTTTGCCTTTTTTTCATTATTCCTGTTTCCCTTAGCATTTACCACTTTCAAATTCATCATGAAATTGCTTTACAAAGAAAACCCACGAACATTAGTATTATACTCGGAAACGTATAGCTTAACATTTCGAGCTAATCCCAAGAAGACAGAATCCAAAAAACCAATAGTTAACTTAGAATTAGTTCCGAACACAAACATAACTCGAGAGAATGGATATAGAACATTGATCAAACGGGAAGTATTTGGCTGTCTTGGTTTAATATATATAGAGAATCAAGTGTTTTTAGCCGTCATCATAGGTGCACTATCCAATGTGGCGAATCCCATTCATAACGAAACCGTAGACAAGATTTATTCAGTTGATTTTGTATCCTTGAACAATAGCGATTGGGATTTTATTGACTTGGATTCTTCAGGATACCCAATTTTGACCAACGAAGAAATGGATGAAAATCAGTATCCTCGTGTACAACATCCGTGTTTTGAGTTCAGGAAACTATTAAGTAATGGCTCTTTTTACTATTCCAACGATTTTGATCTAACAAGTTCTTTACAATCTAGGGGAGTAAACGAAACAATGAATACTATAGATCATTACCAACCGCAATATATGTGGAACTCCTTTTTGATGGATGAAATGATTAAGTTCAGATCAAACTTAGATACTTATGACCAATTGATTTTGGATGATAATAAATTTTTAACTATTGTAATTAGAGGATTTGCAAAGACTGTACACTTGGATCATGAAGATTCCATTACTATTATTTCCAAGCAGAGTTGGAGGCGTGCCGGTACAAGATTTAATACTAGAGGAATTGATGATAACGGTAACGTGGCCAACTTTGTTGAAACCGAATTCATTTATTATAATCCTTCAAAATCTTCTATCTTTACATTTACCCAGATTAGGGGTTCCGTGCCAACTTTTTGGGAACAAGATTCAAGTTTGATCAATCCGAAAATAACATTAACAAGATCCTTGGAAGCAACCCAACCAATATTCAACAAGCATTTTACCGAAATTTGTGAACAATATGGAGTTTGTCATATTGTTGATTTATTATCGAAAACAAAATCTTCCGAAGTGCAAGTCTCAAGTAGGTACCATCAACTTTATAATCACTGTGATAGAAAGCAGGAAATTGAATATACTGCTTTTGATTTCCATGCAGAAGCTAAGGCAGCTGGTGGTTTTGCTGGGACCACCAAAATTTTACCTCTTTTAAACAATTCGTTACAACAATTTGGATGGTTTTCTTATGATATGCGACAAGAAGAAGTTATTACCCGCCAAGATGGGGTATTTAGAATTAACTGTTTGGACTGTCTTGATCGTACAAATTTGATCGAGCAAATAATCTGCCGAAACGTTTTAGAAAATATTTTGAAGAACCAGACACATAGCAAGAGTAATCGAGATCATATGATGTTTGAGAGTGTAATATCACAGCACAATGCTCTTTGGGCTGACAATGGTGATGCTATATCTCAAATTTATACTGGTACAAATGCCTTGAAGTCATCATTTTCGAGATCAGGCAAAATGAATATTGCCGGTGCTTTGTCTGATGTAACTAAATCTGTCTCAAGAATGTATCAAAATACATTTGTCGATGGTAAGAAACAATCCACAATTGATTTATTATTAGGGGTCGCGGGACGGTATTCACGAAAGGTAAAGATTTACGATCCTGCCAGTGAATTTGTGTCTTCAAGGTTGAAACAACAATCTCATGTATTTACCACAAATGCAAACATTAAAATTTTCACAGGGACTTATAATGTAAATGCATTGGAGCCATCATCTAATCTTGACTTGACACCTTGGTTATTTCCACCCGAAAATTGTTACGTGCCTGATATTTATGCGATTGGGTTTCAAGAATTAATTGAGTTGAATGCTGGCTCGATATTAAGTGCGGATATAACCAAGGCATCAAGATGGGCAACCATCCTAAATGAACAGTTGAATTCACAAAAGGAACAATTTTTGTTGTTAAGAACCGAATCAATTGCATCAATGTCATTATTCTTGTTTGTAAAGAAATCCCAAGTTCAGCATGTCACAAAAGTTGCAGGATCCTCCAAAAAAACAGGATTAGGTGGTATGACGGCAAATAAAGGTGCTTGCGCAGTGAGATTTGAATTTGGAGCTACCTCATTTGCATTGGTGACGTCTCATTTAGCAGCAGGAACACAAGCAGTAATAGAAAGGTTTAATGACTACTCCACTGTAATGGGAGGACTTGTATTCACGCGTAATTATTCAATTCAAGACCATGATCATGTCATATGGTTTGGTGATTTGAATTACAGAATTGATATGCCTAATTCCCAGTGTCGAGCATTAATTGAAAATGGAGCATTCGATGAATTGATTGCAAGTGATCAATTGACGCAAGAGAGAAGAGATAAGGGAGCATTTCAAGAATTTAATGAAGGTGTTATAAAATTTTATCCAACTTATAAGTTTGATAAAGGTACTTCAAATTATGATACTTCTGAGAAGCAGAGAGTACCGTCATGGACCGATCGTGTGTTATTCTTGAGTGGTAAAAATAAGAAAAATGAATTAGTACAATTAAATTACAATTCGGTTATGGATATGTTGCTGAGTGACCATAAACCAGTGTATGCCACCTTTGAGTCCAAAGTTGAGTTTATAGATCGAGACAAGAAAACCTCAATGGCCAACAGTTTTTACACCGCTTATAGACAAGAACATGGAAGTCTGTATGATTTGGTGCTGCTAGGTACCGCTTCGCCAGCTCCAACTGTGTCGTCATCAAAGACAAGTGAAAGCTTTGTAAGTGATGCATTATCTGATTTGAATTTGATAGACGATTATGATCCTAATGCTCCCAGATTACCGGCTAGGCCATCTCCTAATGCTACTGCTTCCAAGAGAATTCCACCACCTCCAGCAAGTAGAAAAGTAACAACTGATACTGCACGTGGCTCTGCGAGTGGTTTACCAAGAAAGCTACCCCCGCCACCAGGAGAATCAAATGGTCATCCGAAACCACCGCCTCCAAGAAGAGTTGGATCGCCAATGGAGTCATCATCACCTATGAAAATGCCAATTGGATTTAGTTCTGCTCCTTTGATTCCAAGTAGGTCAAACTCGACATCTTCTTCGTTGAATCTGCCAGCTTTATCACCGACACAGGCACCACCATCTGGATCAGGTAATCGTCAAGAATTTAAACCAATGGTCCCTACCAAACCATCTGCTTTATCATCCACAAAATCAAAAACCCACGAAACCAAGAAAGCCAGTGAGGAAGAGGATGAGGATGAACAAACAAAGACGAGTCCGGCCCCACCACCTCCAAGGTCGGTTAATATGAAAAGTATGTCTGATTGGACCCCATTAGTTCCAAAATAGAGTTAATAGAAAGTGTATACAGTATTCAAGGCACGCGCATTATTATAGTTCACTTTTTTTGCATCTTGTCGACATGACTCTGGTATTGCTTGCTACCAATAGGAGTTTTTTAAACTAATATCTTCAACCTCTGCTATCACTACCAAATTGCCTCCAGACCATGATACTATGTTTCTGTTACTCCTATTAATTCAACTTCACGCACATCCTCAGCGTGTCAAACTTGCATCCAAAGTACCCCCTATGTACACTGTATTTCGACATATGTCAATTTACCACGGCGAAGGAGAAACCAACTAGCTCCGTCGTCCCGGTTCTTATCTCCATAGTTTTATTTCTCTCAAAACCATTTTAAGTACCTTGTGGTGCTTGGAGACCACCCGAGCGGAGTGAATACTGGGTCAAGAACCGTCTATTATGTCTGTACGCCGTGGAGGTTAGTTAGTTTAAGTTATCAACTAAGGAAATAGTGGAAAGCGCCACTGTGACTAGCGTGATTCTGCTTATGGGACTAAAGTATATGAAGTCAATGAAAAGTTGAGGGATGAGGTTAGGGGTAGCTGAATAACACAGGAACAGGCTCTAACAAGGACAGGCTCTAACAAGGACAAGCCCCAGATTGGTAATGAAAAGAGAATACGGTTGAGAATGCAGTATGATATTTCTGCGAAAATGAAAAGCCTTAGGTCCTTGGCTATAACGTGCTCGCTTCTTAGTGACAGTTACTTTACTGGCCATTTACTCGATTATTAGTTTAAGAATTATACAAAGCTGATAACCAATTGTACAGCTATATACTGTGCCACGGACCAGGAAAAAAATGCAAGCTTGGAATCGTTTACTTGTTCTCTGAATTTGATATGGTTGGTTTTCAAAGGATCGTAATCATATCGTTATATTAGAGCAATGTCAAATTTCGTGACACAAGCAAATCAAACCCATGGGAGTGGATATCTACCCAATTAAAGAGCATACATGGATTTCATCATGCATTTTGGATAATTTGTATGTTGGAGGTCGGTGCTACTGGGTGTCCACAATAGCAATGGCGACGCCGTTGAGAACTGGGACATCTACGATTTGGCTGAATACAATACCCAGAATTTTTTGGGAGGTAATTTAGAGATAATTGAACCTCACTATGATAGAGATTTTGAGAAATATAACTAACGTATTACCCGAGTTAATAGTATCTCAACAAATGCTAAAAGCGCTTTATAATTTGCAGGGATATATTGATGGTTTAGTGGTGTGGATGCAATCCTACTTGGCTGCAATGTTTTCGGCGCACGGTTGCTTATGTGAGAGTGAATGGACTTGATGTACGACTCATTAGCCATTTTTTGTAGGGGTGCAAATAGCTGTTCGAAGTACGATGCAAAAGTCCTTGATTGAAGAGAGATGCAGCTAGTTGCATGGACTATATAGGGACATGCAGATGACTGCTAATTGAGAGCTAAGTTCATTGTTGATTATAGAGAGACAATCTTATTGACCGATCATGTATGAATTCGAGAAGTGTGTAATACTGTAGTCGACAAGAGTTAAACTACACACAAAGATCGTAATTATCGTTTTCTATAAATCAACGTATAAAATTTAAATCCATTTGCTTAATCCTCCTCTCCGGAACGAGTAATAAGTAAAGCTCTGTGATAATTCGGAATAAGGGACATTGGAGGCAACAGCTTGTCTGAAAAGGTGATGTCCAACGGGCTTAGCTCTTTTATTTTTATTTTTAGAACGAAAATACCATCTTGAAGTACTTTGAGAGCCATCTTTTCTGGTCTTTCGAGCACTGTTGGTGGCTAGCTATTTCCATAAAGCTGCCATAGGTTTTCAGCATTTGATTATACTCTACTATCGGCATCGCAGAGAACTCAACAGAAATGCTACTTACTAAAAAGGTCATAAATATACTGGTAGAAATATATACATGTTTATAAATACTCTAATTAAGTTTTTCACTCTTCTCAATTGGTAGTGGTGCAACTTTGGTTGCAACATCGCTTTCGTCGTTCTTCTGAGCCTGTACTCCTGTTTCGTCCTCAAAAACTTTCGGATATTTAATAATTAATTTCTCCAAAACCAAATTCATAAATCCAAAATTATTAAGTAAAAGTTCTAAATTACTGGCTTCAGTCAATGCAGGTCCGATGACAGTGGCGATATTAGACGGGGTCATCTTGTTAACCTCGCTGAACTCACTAACCTTATTCAAATGTTTCGTCAATAGTTTTAACGTGTTATAATTTGCAGTTGGCAAATTATCTAAAATCTTTTTATAGTTTTGAATTTCATCGTCTTCCTTGTTTTCTTTGACATCAAAAAACTGTTCAATGACGTCGTCTGTCAATAATGCTTCAGGCAATTCACGGAAGTAGGATTTGACTATGCTTGTTAATGCATGGGTATCAATTCCGCGATCATTAAAATTGATGTAACCTAATTTATCAATCAATAATTTGAGGTTACTTAATTCACTAATTGACGAGCTAATACGATAAACACCAACATCTTTAATTCCAACCTTTTCGATTTCTTGGAAGATGGTGTCCAAAAATTTAGGAACACATGAATGATCCCTTAAACAAACATAACTAATTGGAACACCAAATGTGATATTATTATTGGTGGTCTTGACATTAAGAATTCTTGAATAAAACCAATGACGATTAGCATAATTCAAATTGACAAGCCATTCATTTAAGTCACGATCATTACTAGCTTGGAAAAAAAATTCGTCACTGCCATTATCAGAATCAATTTTAAAACATAATGGCATTAGATAAACAGGAAAAATTTTTTTATTCTTCAATGGTATAATAATAGACGGCTTTTGCTTTGGTTCAGTTTGACTATCGGGATTAGGTAGTTCCTCGACATTTACTACTCTTTCGGCCACTCCGCCGCTAGATAATGAAAATGGTCTTGATTTAGCGAAAAAACCACTAATTTTAAACCTTGATGCTGAATTTGATTTGTAAGATAACGACTGCCTTTTGAGTGATGTATTTGAAGTCTTTCTACTAATTGTATGCATAGATCCATTATTATTACTAGTAGTAGTAGTACTAGTGTTGATGCTTAATTGATTCGTATCCTGTATAACTCTCTTTGAATCTCTAAATTGTTTCTTTTGATTGTCAATCGCCAAGATACGCTGTTGATTTCTGATGACATGCTTGAAAATCTTAGTTCTTTCTTTTTCAGGATATAACGACATTTCATGAACGATTTGTTGATTGACTAATGACTCGTCTAGTTTCAACAAGAAATCAAATTCCCTGGAATCATTATAAGTAAATTCTGGATTTGGATCACCCTCAAAATCTTCGACACCTAACTCTTTAGTTAATTTAAAGATGAGATATCTTTTGTTGAAATTGATCATCTGCTTAAAATATGAAGGACATTTATCAGTTGCAAGCAAATTTTCAATAATCCATCCAAAACATGGCAATAATGGTTCAGTAGATTGCAAGTCATCGAGCGTCACATTAAATGGCAATAATTGATCAATATCATCAAAATTGTTATCACCTCGATCATTCAATGATTTTGAGGCTCTCGTCCACAAATTAGAAAATAGTCTACTTTCAGGCGAATAAATCACATTAATGATTGCAGTTTCAATACATGACGGAATGTTTCCGGTACCCTCAAATACAAATTGATTTTCATTCATCTTCAATCTAGAAATTTTAACCATAAGTAACAAAGTTTTCATCCTATCGAATCTTTCATCTATAGTAATGTTTGAGTCAGTTAATTGGATAAGTAGATAATTCTTAAATTTGAAGTATAATTTGAATAACTTTCTGAATACCAATGGAAACTTTTTCAACAACAATTGACGTCCATTTGGAATAGCCAATGATTCAAAAAAATTGAAAATATTAGAAATAATCAATTGATCACATTGTGTAGTAGCTTTCTGTAAATTAAAGTCCAACAATGCATTTTTCTCGAATGAATTTTCCAAAATCTTGTAAAGCTTGATCCAATCTTCAGATTTGATACCTTTATAGAAGACTGCCAATAATTTATTAAACTTATACAAAAATTTTTCAATTTTATGAGCATTCTTATGACTTGGTAAGTTTCTATTCATTGGAACTTCATGAAGTGAATTATTGAACCTAAATTCATTTATTAAGTACTCATCAAATTTCAGAATTTCAATTGGTCTATAAGTCTTTTTAACAAAAATTTTTTTCAATTTCTTGTAATAGCTAACCAAACTTTCAAATGATCTTTCTAAAGAACTATCAATTTTATTAGAATTATACCATTGCAAAATTTCATTACTGAATAACTTCAATAACTTTATCAAAATATTCTTATTGGCTAAATCTAATGAAAAATTGGAGTAGAAGTTATTAATCAAAACAATCAACACTTTAAGAATGTTGATTTGAATTTTCAATAGCAATTCATAATCGACCTCACCCAACTCATTCAAATCTATTGCACTATCTAAATTCCAATTTGGGAAATTTATGAGTAATTGAGGACTACTTTGATTGAAATTTTCTTCAGAGCCAGATGCATCCTCTTTAAACTTTTTCAACAAATAATTCTTCTTCATAACTGATATCACCGCATTACCGGAATTAATAAAACGGTGAGCTAATTTATCTAACAAATCTTTGGTTGTAATAAATGAATTATAGTTCAACAAGAAGACAAATCTATATTCTGTTAAGTCGAGATAAACATCGTGATGGAAATAACGTGAATCGAGTATTAGCAAATCAACTAATTTATCGACCGTTGCATATTTGGGAATAAATTTATATATCTTCTTCATTGTATCATCAAAATTATTATCGCTTATTGAACGATTACGTTTGTTAGTGGAATTTGGATTTGGGGACATGGTAAAATTAGTAAACTTGTCCGAATTCAAAATGTCTTCAACATCAATACCCAACCCAGGGACATTATCATCATCATCATCATCATCAGCCGCACCAACCATGTAATCTTCATCTACAATCGATGTGGAATTATGATCTACATCTGCAACAAAATCATCTATTCTGAAAGTCAATTCATCATCGATAACAAAATTATGATTGTTGATCGAAGGATGCAGTTGCTGTGTAATGGTTTTGTCATCACCATAGGTTAATTCATCATATTTACTTAAATTTATTTTGAAAAAATTATTATTGAAGACGGGTATTCTTGAAGATGGGTTGAAATCACCAAGTGTTTCACTTGACCCATTTGAGTCAACAGAATTGATTGAAAGGTTGGAATTGTTGTTGTTCCCCAAAAATGATTGCTCCAAAGGTGTTGAAGGTACAATTGATATAGTATGGGCTATATTTAAATACGCTTCAGGAAGATCAGGCTCTAAATTAATTGAAAATTTCATAATTTTTTCCATGTTTATGGAATCACAATTTAATTCAATTAATCTCAAAAGCTTGTTTATGATGTCTGAATTGTCACTCTTCTTGTGCTTTATTGGCCTGGTGTTATTATTTTCATTTCTTATAGGTTTGGGTTCGTCACTATTATTTGCACCTAAATACAAGACCTGATTTAAACTATCGTTAGAAAATATAAATCCCATTGAATCATACCGACGTAAAACATCATCATTGTATTTAATAATTTGGTCATAATTTGTCAAATTAGACAAATAATCGTTCCAACGATCAAAAGAATAGTTTATTCTTTTCCAAATTGATTCCATTTCAAATATGTCAATGTTTTCACAAGCTCCGGAATTATTGATTATTAAGTCTCCAAAATACGGTATAACTTTTTCCTTTGGATAAATCTTACCTAGGCCTCGAGGTGCCATTATGTGATACGAGCCTTTTGAATTGATTTCTCTATCTTTATTTTCATCATTAGTGTTGTTATTATGGTTGTTTAATTGTGAGGATTTTTTATGATCCATACTTGATGATTCATTAATTAAATAACGTCTATCCAATTCAAATAATACGGGAGACCAATCATTCTTCAAAAGTTTGATGTAATCTTGTGAAACCAAGGACCAAATCTTAGTTAATCTAAGTACTGGTTGTGATAATATAACAGATGAGATACCTAACCATGAAGACATGTTACCTGATTTATCTAATAGACAACCCAAGTCTATCCATTTTTCTAATAAACGTGCTTTATTTTCTAAAATGGAAGAGCTCATTGAACTACCTAGGTTTTCAATAAATAGATGATTAATTAATAATCGAGACAAATAGTGAATATGATAATCATTATTGAATATTAAAGGATTTTTCTTGTAGAAAAAATCTCTATTCGAAGCATCGCCATTGATAGATGAATATAATAATAAAGACTTGTCGATATTGGAGTTCCAATTGTTGAAAAATTCTAGATCAATTTCACTTATAGCATGGGCAAAATCTATTAAACTTACTTCCTTCATGAAAACTGTGGAATTCAAGTCCTGGAATGGCTGAGCGTTTAAAGGTAAGCTATCGTTATTTACTAATTCAATTAACAATTGTTGCTTCTGTAACATTTTTTGTTTGAATTTAATTATCTCCTTATCTTCAGTATTTTGTTTCGATATTATTTCTAAAACTCTCAATATATACGGAGCAATATCTGATTTTAATAAGAATCCACTAAAGTGTTCTTCAATCTTGTACAATATACGAAGTAATCTTCTAATTATAGTCTCATTCGTCTTCCCCTCACTTGCTTCAAATTTGTTATCAAATATGGCAGCTATATATATAGAAATGTATTTCAAAACTTTACCAAAATCAGGTAATATAGGAAGGACATTAATGATTTGGTTGATAGTATGTGCATCAAGTGGATCATAGGAGAAAAATAAAAAGTGCACGATTGATTCTAGAGTATTTGCATCATCTTGAAACAATGGTATAGCAAAACGATGAGCTTTAAAATCATATCGCAAGTCAGGATGTGGTATTTGATCTTTATAGTATGTTATTTTATTCTCTGATATATCAGTTGACGAAGCTACTGGTAATGAAGGGGGAGCAGTAACCGGAGTGCTAGGAATGCTGCTACTTGGAGTGTTATTATCTGTAGTTAAATGTCTTCTTGGTATAATGGTTGAAGTAATTGTTGGTGATGAAATAGAAGCAGAATCTACAATTGAATGCTTTCTCAAGTTTGATGTTGATCCCTTTACATCCACTATAGAGTTATTTCTTGCGCCTGATGTGGTCGATGACGGTCCCACTATTGGCATATGCGTGAGCATAGGACTTCCTATTCGCGAGGCATCAACTGGTTTTGGATCATAAGAAACGAGGGTGGATGACGTGGCACTGTCGCTTTCAATGCCGGTACGGATGTTATTTTGATATTCATTATCAGGATTCACCAATTCATCCATATCTTTGGGCGGTGAGGACTCTTTCAATTTGAATCTTCTAATGTTCAATGCTGGAGATGGTTTATATAAATATAAATGTGAACCTTTCAATTCAACTCTGTATAATTTTAAATTGTTTTCATTAATATCGTTACTATTTGTAATACTATTGAGCCAAGTATTTTTAACAATATAGTTGTCATGATCGTGTTTTATTAAAGAAGCTAATTTTGTATTTGATACTGGGCCAGATATTGAACCTCTCGCTGGTGTCGAGCGCACTCCTCCTCCTCCTCCGCCACCACCGCCACCTGTAAGAGAATTTGTTGTGGAATAGGTATGCGTTGAGTATCTGTCTAAGGACGCTACTGAAGAGGATTGAATTGACTCTTCCTGTATGGAAGATTTATC
Organism: Nematodospora anomalae; assembly: GCA_030572795.1. Classification (NCBI taxonomy): domain Eukaryota; kingdom Fungi; phylum Ascomycota; class Pichiomycetes; order Serinales; family Debaryomycetaceae; genus Nematodospora; species Nematodospora anomalae. The sequence continues at coordinate 144,926 of JAJMBC010000009.1, read as the reverse complement.
CTCATAATCATGAGATGATTGTGATTGCTGATCATTGAATGTCTGTTGTGGTAAGTGATGTCTTGCAGGTGAATGTTCATCATTGGAATCAAAATGAGAATTGGAATAAATTAAAGGAGATGATGACGCGGAAGTCGTTGTGTTTGGGCTATTTGAAAAGCTTCTCCGCTTGTCTTTATCTCTCCTGGTCCAGATTCTCCTCATTTTGAAGAACGTCAAAGGATGATGATTGTATGTGACTGACTATTGATTGATTGTTTGTTTGTTTGTTGGCTGTTTGGTTGGCTGGTTGTTGGCTGATTAGTTGGTTGGTTAGTTGATAAACAAGCAAAGAAAAAAAGTAAGCTAGGCTGAAGTTACTTAGTAAAAACACTAGATAATCTCAAAATTGAATCGTCCAATAATAAGAAAATGAAAGTGACAAGAAGATGGAAATGCTTGAAGAAAAGGACCTAGGTGTCAAAATGTTATTGTGTGCTGTTCTTGTTGATGTTGGTGGAGTTCAAAAATTCTGTATGTATGTATGTGTATCGCATTCTCCTGGAATGTGGTTTTGTTTCGTCTAAGAAATCTGGAAAGTTTCGTGTTTTTTTTCCTGCTTAACCGTGTTATTTTCATTAGTCGGTTTTGCAGTCTGTTCATGTTGATTGTTTATTTCAACAAGCAGTTAGTTAATTCAGGTAACAAGAGTATTATTTTCTCCCGTTGACTTGTCTCCGACGTTGCTCATCTTTTGCGTGTGTAATGTGGTGTGTCTAAATCTTCGAGATGGGGCTGTTGCTGGTGAAGATAACGACGCAGGAGGTGAAGGAAGGAAAAAGATGTAGAGAATAGAGGGCTTTAATAATTACTTCTCAAAATTAAACATGAATCATCAACTATTACCTCATCCTCAAACCTGAGATAGGTTGTTGTTGTCGCAAGTGTACATGATAGTGCTGGTGGATCCTTCTTGGTGGAGAAAGAGAGTGTGTAGGTTCGAGTCTTGAAACTTTGTGATACATTTACGTATCTCTATCAATTCTAAAACTTACTGCATTAGCTTGCAGATAAAATATCTGTACAGAAATTGCGAAGCCAATGTATATCCAAGGTAACATAAGCATAAGTAAAAAACGATTTCTAATGAATACCATGCTCTCAATATGCTAGTGGAATTATCACAGACATACTTTGACTCTGATATTAGGCTTCATGGTTATAAACATGAGATGATTGTTTCATAGTTACGTATTTTCAAATCACGAAAATAACATTCATCCGTGCAGTCATTCATTCACACAAGACGGTGAAACCGCACATTGTTGATTATTGATTAATAGACACTCGGTTATGCAAGTTTCCAAATTCGTATGTTGGTAGTCCAGCATGTCATTGCAGGGAAAGCAAGAAAGACGCGCTTTTTTTTTCCGTTGTATTTTTGCCGAAGTTTGAACGCGCTTCGATTGAATCTATAGCTCTTCGGAGTATGCACATGGTTAAATACAAGTTGTTTAATGTCTGACTCTATCTACAGAAGGTTTATCTGGTGTCTATGGTGTCTATTTACAGTTACTGTTTTAATACATCTCTCAAGTTACCAAATGGCAATACTTGATCGATTCTTTCCGCACCACTAATAAACATTGCGAGTCTATCAATACCACAGCCCCATCCACCGGTGGGCGGTAGCCCCAAGTCCATAGTTTTGATAAATTCCCAATCAGGAATTAGCATTTCCTTGTCGTTATATCTCTTTTTGTTCAATTGCTGTAACTCAAACTTTGATAGTTGGGCCGCAGGATCATTTTCTTCCTCGTACGCATTCACATATTCTTTACCGTTTATAAATAATTCGAAACGCGAAGAGATCGAATTCCCATCTTCCACCGTGGACTTAGCTAAAGGCGACATTATTTCCGGTTGGTTATATATGAATACTGGGGTATTTGGATGTTTTGTTACACTCAAAGATTCTAGGTAGATTTCACTTAGGTTATTCAACAAACTAACGGGATTTGGGTTTGCAGGAATTGATAATTTTAAAGCCTTATGATACTCTATTAATCCATCTAGAGTTAATTCGGGTATTTTTGTTCCGGTAATCAACTCCAACGTAGGTATGAACTCGTATTTTGGAAATACACCATCACACTGAATGCTGTACTCGCTAAAGATATGCCTGAACAAATCCTCAGTTATCTTCATCAACTCCTCTAAGCTAGTAAATGCTTGATAGAACTCACAACTAGTGAATTCAGGATTATGCGTCATATCAATCCCTTCATTTCTAAAATTATTACCAATCTCGAATATCTTATCGAATCCTCCAATTACTAATTTTTTCAACCATAGTTCTGGCGCAACCCTTAAATGTATTTCAGAATCCTTGAACTTCGTTACAAATGGATTTGCATTGGCTCCGGTACCCTCGCTGCTCAATATCGGAGTTTGAACCTCCAAAAAATTTCTCAGTAAGAAGAAATTTCTAATACTTTGAATGATTTTTGACTTGAGGATGATTGGAGTCTTGGATTCTGGATTGACTAAATAATTCAAAACTCGCTGGTTGTTGATCAAACCTCTATCCATCAACTTATCAGGCAATCGACTCAAGCATGGAGTCAACATTTCAACAGGTTTACTCAACTTCAAAGTCAATTCGCCTGTTCCTGTCCTTGATGCAAATCCACAACAACTCACGTAATCACCGATTTTGAACCAATTATGTATGCATAAAAATTCATCGATTGTTAGATTCATCAATTTATTAGTGGCCATGATTTGTAATTGTATATCATCTTGTAAAATGTCAATAAAATACATGGCCTTACCTGATTTTCGAACATTGGTTATCCTGCCTTCAACTAAATATTCCTCACCAGTTCTATTGTTTTGAAATTTCAGGAAATCTGCATCTTCAAATTGTGTTCGGAATGAGCCTATCCTCATCAAAGAACCAGATAATTTATTTCTAACCTTCGATATCGATGGATAATGCAAATCATTTTGACTTCTGACAACTTCTTTTCGATGTTCATAAGTTAAATTCTGTTGAATGGATGCATTACTTGAGTAATATCGTATATATCGTGTTGATTTTCTGGTACATCTAAATACTCTTATCATTGAGGTCTAAGCTATTTGACTTGATGTTTTGATAAATAGAAGTTTAATTTTTTTTTCTCTTAAAGATATACTACAATGTACAATACTTGGACTAATCATCTGTATCCTTTTAGAGATGGATATCAAGACGGTAACTTTCTGGCATTAATGGTTACATGCGTGGAGAATTTAAGAGATAGAAATAAATGTTATTCAGGGAGGAGGTTATGGGGAAGTTATACAAGCATTATTCTTCAAGTATTGCTGCATCACCAGAATTTCAATTCAACTAAATCGTAATGGTAGCATACCCTCTACTTTTACAACCATGTCCACAAAAGCAGTGTTAGAGGTCCGAGACTTGCGAGCTAAATTATTAACCACTTCAGAACACCATCCTTATCATGAGTATTTCACGTTTATTATTAAATAATGGATGGCAATCAAATAAAAAAAAACTTGAGCATTCTCAAGTAAATGAATCATGTTGCCTTCTGTAAATACTAACCAAATATGGAGGGAGCTACGTTTGATAAATCGCAAAATTTCTTCAGGTTATCTTTTAAATATGTTCCTGAGATATAGTTAGCAATTCAGTGGGGGGGACTGGTAGCATCATCCACTGATTATCATTTTCACGATCCAGTTCAGGACGTCCAGCTGGCGATCGAAAAACTCATCAGCCGACAAATATAGGTAGAATTTAAAAGGTAAAATAATTGGCATACAGGGAATAATCATATTATACATTAATTCTCAATATAAAACGCGTTATATATTCTGCATGCAATGTTAGTTGAGTACCAGTAGTGTTTTACTAATGTAGCAGACAGAATCAGAAGGATGTTGCATACCTGTAAAAAATTGGGCTGCCGTAGTGTTTAATTTGATGGATAATTTTCCAGAAGCATTTTGAGATATAATCCATTAATTTGAGTTTTATAAAGTAATAAAAAGTATGTGGATGGCGTTGAATTAGTTTGGTATCATCATGAACTAAAGATTTGAGCAATTAATTAAATACCTTGATATATGAATTTGACTTGATTAGATACAAAGATTATTCAGTTATATTTTTTCTAGTATTCTATTATTTTTGTACAAAGAGATCAAGTTTATGAATTCGATGGAAACGAACGTAAATCATTAAAAAGATTGTTTAAAACACTAATTAATTGAAAACTATGAGCATCTAATGTAATTGCAGTCATGCTGCTCTCCATTCCACATCATCTTGCCGTTCATAGCTTCAATAGCTCCAAAAATCGGTGAATTCCAGCCATCCATTCCTTCCTGAATCCGCATTTCAAGCACTGCTCTATATAAAAACCCCAATTTAAAATTGTAGTAACAAATCATTCGATTCTCAATTAGAATTTAAAACCTTCGCCATCTCTTTTGAAATCATTTTTTAGGCTCCAGCATTCCTAGCATAAGATCTTAGTACGGCTTAACTATCAGCAGATCATTCTGACCAATGTGAGGTGTCCCACCCTTTTCTTTGCCTTAATACCAGCTTTTAGATCTGGACGAAAAATCCTGACATAATACCATTTTGTATTTTTTATCTAGTTCAAGACAACGAAAATATATTTAATCTGTGAACTTTTTCGTCTTCACAAGTTTGGTTGCTCCTCGTTTTCATTCCAATGTTTTGCTCGCCATGATCAATTCTTCATCCGACAACTCTTTAGAAGAATTATTCATTCTTTCGTTTGCATTATATTTATAACGAAAACACTGACTGAATTTCTTCAACCATTGGTTCAGATATTCATCAAAATTATTATAAACTTTTGGCTTATTTCTAACACCACTTTTAGATTTATTCAACAGTTTGAATAAGGATCTCATTTTTTCTTTTAATGTTCTGGAATTATCATTCGATACGTTGTTCGTATCCCAATAAAGATTATTAAGAATTTTTTCAGCAGTTGAAAACTTAGATACAACGTCTGCAGGTTCGTCCTTTTTGGGTTTCTTATTCAATTTCAATTTCAAGGCTTTCATTTCACTTCTGAAAATTTTTATGAACTCTCGTTCTGATTTAACCTCCGGAATCTCTGTTTGACTGCTCTCATGAGCTGGAGGATTATTACTATTTAGATTATTCATAATACCGGTGTTTTGATTTTCAAATAAATTATTCTCATTTTCTGATGTTCTCCTAACATAACTGAGCTCTAGTTTTAAATGAGTTGATTTTTCCTCTAGGTGATAAATCAGCGATGAACGCCCTATATTTCCAATTACTAAATCAGTTTCTGTTGGAGATTTAGTCGCAAGGTCCGAAGACTTGTTATCAAAATTATTTGTAAAATCAGACTCTTCATTCTCAAATACAGTATTAGCTGACACAATCTCATCTGCGTTGAATATTGTTACACATTCAGTTAATTCAGGCTGATCAGTCTCATCCATATTGAGTATTAAAGTACATTCAGGTGGCTTAAATTGGTCGTCATATTCTTCATAATCGAATAAAGTGCATACTTCAACTTCGTCATCAATAATATCTTGAAACTGAACTAAAATACCTTCGCAGTCGTTATTCTCTATTATTGGCTTTGGTTTTGCAATACTTTTCAAATTGGCTTTCCCAGAACTCTTTGACTTTCCCAGTTTGTAAAACAAGTTCATTAATTTTATATTCTTGAATTTTTGAAATCTTTGGGGTGTAATCTTGACGGCCCTTTCGTTATTAACAGTTGGTCTCGCCATGAATTCATGCTCTTGCAACTTGGCAGCTGTATGTCGCTTCTTGGGATTTAGATGAGTGCAAGCTCTGATGAACTCTCTCAAGTATTTTGAATGTTCCGTGCCAAGAATTGGGGCCTTTTTGACTGCAACTTTTTTGTACTCATCATCAGGCAATTCCAGGTAGGGTGGAACAGATTCAGTCATTTCAAAGACAATACATCCAAATGAATAAACATCAATTTCTACCCCATATTTTTCTTTTTTAATAATTTCAGGTGCTAAATATCGCAGCGTTCCAGCTTCGAAGCTAAGATCAATATTGACAGGTGTCGAAGCGCCAAAGTCTGCAATCTTAATCTTGTCTTCATGAATTACTATATTAGCCGATTTCAAGTCTCGGTGGATGATATTTCTTGAATGTAAATATTTCAAACCTTCTAAAACTTGGTAACCAATACTTCTAGTCTGCGTTTCATTCAATCCATTGTTCCTACTAATCAAATCTTGCAACGTGCCGCCTAGAATTGCCTCTGTATAAATAACAATTTCGTTATCATTACCTATATCTGAATTGTAATAGTGCAATAAATTCTTATGATCAATTCTTTTGAAAATTGATAATTCTGTGTAAGCTTGAAGTTTACCAACATCAGATTTTAAGCAAATGGTCTTCTGAGCAGCCAATTTGCTTGTTCCTTGTCTGTTACTCAATCTAACTAAATTAACATATCTAGCAGCATCATTTCCTAATTTAGCTAAATAAATCACTTCAACGTTCTTATCTAAAGGATTGGTAATTTTTCTAATTTCGGGAATGAAATTAGTAAGAAGATCGTGCGGGTAAATAAATAAAGAATTTACACTTCCAATTCGAACTTTGCCTAATTTTGGCTTCGGCTTGAAAGCGTCCAAGACCTTTTTTGATTTTGAGGAATCAAAGTTCTCAAAACAAGAACTGGACTGTTCAATGTGTTTGATGGTCTGTTTTGATTCAGCTTTGATAAATGATTGATACTTCTGGAATAAGTTGGAAATCATAGTTAATTTGCTTTTGCTCGTGGTAGAAAAGAGTAGCAATTCAAATGAGTTTTATTTTTGCAACTTGCAACTCCTGTGTTTGTGGTTCTCCGATCAATCAACCACAAACACAAAGGCAAATACAAGCCTGAATTCAGATACTGTAACAGATCCAATCACTAGCACTGATACAATTAAGCACCACAAACCCAAGGACAAACACAAGCAAAAAAAGAAACAGAATCATACGTTTAAAGCCTAGCATATAGTGGGCAAATTTATGAAATCTGTTTTTCCTAGCCATTTTATTAAACCAATGAAAAAAAACCAATCAACAATCAATAGCCCTGGACTTAAATTTAGTGATTAACCTATTCGAATTACATGATCCATCTTATTCCTTAGTTAAAAATGCAAGCCGTCATTTCTGAATGGATAACTTCACTCACTGATAAATCAGCTGATCAGTCGAATATCAAATGATCGGTCCCTTATTCTGATTCACCAATATTTCAAGTATTTCAATCTTATTCGCTCACTTTGATTTGCAATTGATCCGCAAACTTAGCGTTTGTGATAAATACCTCAATGGTTATAAGCACATTAAGCCTACGTTGTCGCTCTTACTCATCTAGTTTGAGCGCTCGAAGCAATTTCTCTTTATCTGAGCGTTATCTAAACCTATACCATCTTACTAATGTAGCTAAAGCTTCCAATTAGTTGGGCCGCTAACCTAAAGACCCTTTGAATAAATTGGATTGAAAATAACGTGCAGCTTCTTTTGTTTAACTTGACATTGATTCTTCTGTCCCTTTGTATGGTACTGCACATACAAAATATGTACTGCACATTACTAAATCTTGTATGGTAGCGCCATGTTTCTTTTTTAAGTACAATTCTGACGCGCGTTGTGCGCATGGTAGCGATACGAAACCTCAAACAATGAAGATTGGGAAACAATGTCTAAGTATTCTGGCGTATTTGCAATGTAGCATTTAACGTAATACAAGATGAAGAACATGTATTAATCCTAAAATCCTTAAGTTTGAAATAACCAAATACTTTATAGTGAAGTTTGATATGAACTAAAACTAAGCCAATCATAGAGATATGATCATTCAAAGCTGAAAAAGATCTCCAAAATGAATCACTCTCGACATGACGAATTCATCAGTACAAGATCATTAATATTTTCTTTAAAAAAATTTGAAATGTTGAAGTAATTGAATGCTCAATACATATATATTGATCTTGTGAGATTCCTATTGTAGTTAATAAGTGAGCAGTTTATGATAGTACATACAAATTCGCGGAGTACGTGGATATGGTAGCTCCTGGTTTTATTTGGTGTTTAATTAACTTGCAGCGTATAACGATGTGCCGTGAAATAAAATAGGGATTTCAAAGTTTAAATTCGACTATTACGCTAAGGAGAATCGTACGGAATTATTGCTAGAGGTATTCTAACAGGGAAAACAGTTTCTTCGTATGAAGTCAGGTTAGACTCAAAGTGTCCAAAAGCAAACGCATCGACAGAGTCCTGAATACAATTACAACATCTGTATGTAATGAAGATTATTCAGAGATAAAGAATGTAATAATAAGATTTCCCCTAGCAGCAGATCAATTCAGCAATAATACCTAATTCTCATTTAGTTTTTGAATTGGAGTTGCTACTTTGTTTTTTTCATTGGCACATGACAATGAATGACTCTGATTTCATGTTAGTTTCAATCTTTCTGTGCAATAGTATCATATCATACCATATCATATCATCCCACATCATACCATATCAGTATTATAGTATTGTAATTCATCGTATAGTATTCGAGTTAATTCTCACACGAACTTTTTATTGCATACAAATTTTTTTCAACTGCAATAAAACAAAGAAAGGGTTCGACAGCGTTCGTTTGCTCTATATTTGATTGAAGTCTTCCGAATATACTTCAATTTGTATCAAATCATACATCTATTACAAGTGAACTAAGAAAGGATAAACGAAAGTCTAACAAGAAAAGTAGATGTACTTTCAATTAAAATGGATATCTCATCGAAATGCCATGTCTCTACTGTTTTTTTTTGTTGTTGATGTGTCGTATTTAAGCAAGCTGATTTTACAACTCTATACGTTGGTGTCTTTAAATATATATTGCCCAGCCTCCATTAGTTGATAATATTTTCCTCTTTGAAGGAGTATATGATAGAAGCAGTCCATTTCGCATCTTACTATTATGGACTTTGAGAGGCGAGAGGATAAAGATGGTGTAAGACTATCATGGTCATTTTTACCACAATCTAAACTACAACATCAAAGAAATGTCATACCTTTCGGTGCTTTATATACGCCTTTGAACAACAAATCTTCGATCCCTTTATTAGACAAATCATGTCTTATCACTTGTCGATCTTGTCGGTCAATTATGAACCACCTTGCTGAACAAATTCATGAAATCTGGACTTGTCAATTCTGCGGTGTGTCGAATCAAATTCCGGCTGTGTTTGATGAACAAGGTCAGCCAATGTTACAACCAAGTTTAAATCCGGAATTTTCGACTGTAGAGTATCAGACTGGTAGATCAAGTTCATTGCCTCCAGTGTTTTTCTATATTGTTGATACATGTTTTGAAAATGATGATATTGAAGTTGCTTTCGAGCAATTAAAAGAATCCTTAGTCATATCATTGAGTCTTTTGCCTGAGAATGCATTGGTTGGTTTTATATCATTTGGAAAACACGTCAAAATCCATGATTTGACTTCAAATGACAATTTAAGTTATACTTTTAATGGTGCAAAGACTTACACTTTAGAACAAGTACAATCTTCCTTAGGTTTATCAAGTTCGGGTTTAAGTGCTAGTGGCTTGAAACAAGCTGCTGCAGGTGGTAATTTCCAACATTCGGTTGGAAATGTCGCAAAGAAATTCCTACAACCAGTTAATCTTGTTGAGTATCAATTAACTAATATAATTGAAAACCTTGCACCAAATATTTTTCCTCATGGCGAATATAGTGAACGTCCTGAAAGGGCAACGGGGTGCGCAATTAATATAGGAGCTTTACTATTAAGAGCCATTTTGGGAGATAGTCATCTAACTGGAGGTCATTTATTAGTCTTTATGGCAGGTGTTTGTACTTTGGGCCCAGGAAAAATTGTTGATAAATTATTGAAAGAGCCCCTCCGATCTCATCATGATATTGTTAAAGCTCAATCTACAATGTTACAAGCTCCTTCAACTTCATCAAAGACAAAATCTGATGTTTCGTTATTTAAAAATGCCAAAACGTTTTATCAAGACATTACAAAAATTCTTGTTGGTTTAGGATTTAGTTGTAATTATTTCATTGGAAGTTATGATCAAGTTGGATTATTTGAAATGGATGAAGTTTGTTATAAAACCGGTGGCTTAATAGTAATGAGTGATTCTTTTAGTACGGCAATTTTCAAACAAAGTTTTGTTAAATTTTTCAGAAAGCAAGAAGAGGAATCGGAATTTTTAGATATGGGCTTCAATGCAACTTTAGAGGTTAAAGTTTCAACAGATTTGAAAGTTCATGGACTTATTGGAAATGCGACTTCATTACCTTTTAATAAAACAATTGCCGCAAATGAAAGAATGATAAGTCATACTGCTATAGGAGAAGGCAAAAGTAATTCTTGGAAACTATGCAATGTAAATCCCCAATCTACTTATGCATTATATTTTGAAAAATTGGATAGCTTAAATTTGAATCCAACAGCAATCCAATTTATAGTTCATTATCAACATCCAAGTGGCGAAATGAGATTAAGAGTAACTACAATCCGCATAAATATAATTGGCGATTCAGCCACTACAGATTTGGAACTAGGATTTGATCAAGAAGCTGCCTTAGTTTTAGTAGCTCGTCAATTCGTAACTAAACTACAATCAGATCTTCATAAAAAACTAACTACTGAATCAGAATTGATTAAACAATTGGATCAACTCTTAATTGATTTTTGTTCAAGATTTGCTGTTTATACTGCGGGACAACTAGATTCCTTTAGATTATCTTCATCTTATGCATTATTCCCACAGTTTCTTTATCATTTTAGGCGATCTCCTTTCATTAATGTTTTCAATAGTTCTCCTGATGAAACTAGTTATGTGAGGCACGTTTTTATGCACGAAGACACCGCCAATTCTTTAATAATGATTCAGCCGACTTTATTATCCTACGATATAAACACTTGGGGTTCAATTATTGATGAACTGACTGGAGAAACGGTGAGTGAACCGGAACCAGTTTTGTTGGACTCATTGAGTTTGGGACATTCCAAGGTTTTATTATTGGATACTTTTTTCCATATTTTAATTCATCATGGTTCACAAGTTGCTGAGTGGAGAAAAGCAGGGTATCATGAACAAGAAGAATACGCATATTTTAAAGAATTTTTAGAAGCTCCTAAAAGAGAAGCAATGCTTTTATTAATGGATAGATTTCCCTTGCCTAGGTTTATAGATTGTGATGAGGGTGGTTCGCAAGCAAGATTCTTGACGGCTAAATTGAATCCCAGCACGAGCTATGCTACAAACGTTAATCATTTCTATGGGTCTGGTAACGTGTCTGATGTTTTTACTGATGACGTAAGCTTACAACTGTATATGGATCACGTTCAACGTGTGGTTACATCAAAGAAATGACACGGCTAAATGTTTCATATATACGGCATACTATCTATAGACATTTTTCAAAAATTAATTACTTATTTTCCATACGTTTTGCTAGTTTAATTGCCCGCTTTAGGAATTGGCTTTGACTCTGTGTTTGTAATTCATTACCATTTTCATTATCTGCATCAATATCCATTTCATCTAAGTGATCTTCCGGTTTCTTAGGAGTGAATTTCGTACGCTCATCACATGTCAAATGTTCTTTAACTTTGCCAATCAACTCTCCATAATCATCGAATATTAATTCGGTACCTATTAATGAATTCCACTTCGTTTCAAATATCCTTCCATCAATCATCGTGGATGCGTCAACCAACCCATTCTTATTCGAACTTAATCCGTTCGTTGACGGTTCACTGATGGTTGCATTACCCGAGATTTTTATTAATGGATTTGATTGTTTCAAATCAGTGTATTGAAGTTTTGCTGATGGTTTAATTACATTATTTTTAAACCTTGGTGTTGATTTCAATAGTTTTTCATTATCTTCTTCGTCATATTTGTTATTAAAAGTGGGTATATCTATCGTCACATAAAAATTCTAAGATTGTATATTGTTAGTATAAAAACGTATTCTATAATTTTATAATGTCTACAACTCTGGCTTATTCTTTTTTACTTACTTCAAATTCATCTTCATTACCGTCAATTTCTGAACCAGTGGCTAATTCAGTAACTGGGGCTTCCCCGGTAGTTTTTTTACCCTTTTTCTCCTTCTCCTCCTTGTTGGCCAATTCTTTTCTTCTAGCTATATCTTCGGCAGAACCTGCTTCTACTCCCGTGTTGAAATCCCAATTCATTTCCTCGCCCTTGGTTAAGAATTCACAGTTTCCATTCATGACAATTTCCCAGTTTGGCTCGACACTTTGATTTTCTCTAACGTATTTAGAAAGGGAACATGCTCCTGCTCGTAAGAGAGTTTGATTGTCATCGATATAATCAGTGACTGAGGTTAACTTCAACAATGCACTACCTAAGGCGATCTTTGTGGCAGCATGAGTGACAATCAAAATGTTTTCAAGTTGAGGATACTGTTTTTCAAATTCAGGAATAAACGATTTCCAGAAGCGTCGAGCTCTATCGAGAATCTCTTCGTTTGTTTCACCACTTTGGTTTGGTATGATTCCCAAGTGATCTCTGGGCCATTCTTCCTCATCTACCAAAATCGGTTTGAAAAACTTGACTAAATCGACATAATTTGCCGGCACGGGGATAACTTTTCGATTCTTACGGAACCATTCGCTCACGCCTCGCTCCAACGCGATCTTCAAGTCCAACATCTCGGCGATTGGTCGACCAGTCTCAACACACCGATAAAATGGCGAGGTCAATATGAACTGCGGCTTGTCCTGCTCAGGTAATGACGTCAAATAAGCGGCCAACTGTTTTGCTTGATCTACTCCGTGGAGGGCCAATGGTGGATCACTATCGATACCCGTAGGATTGGGTGGGTACGGTGGTGGCAACCAATTTGACCTGTATCCGTGTCTGGCTATATATATTTGTTTGATTGTCATGATGGATGGGGATTCTTTATTGAAAGAAGATTAGAGAAAGTATCTGGGTATTAGATGAAATTCCAGTCTGTTTATTTTTTTTTCCTAAGATGCAGCAACACACCACTCACTGCAAGTTTGTTAGTTTTAAGACTTTTCTACTTCTCTATCTTAAGCGCAGCTACCATCAACTCACATGTTTCCATCACAGGTTGGGAAGCCACTGCGGAGCATTTGTTCACTTTTGTTTTACTTACAAAATACCTTCCTTTCGATTCTAAATTTCTTTTTTCTTTGATCAAATTGTATTTGAAATATACAGAATATTTATAAAAACCATTACTATATGTAACCGTTGTTGTATTTCGTTTTGACTTATTACCTTCTTAAATCAACATTTCTAATGGGTTTTCAATAATTCTCTTCAATTCTTTCATCCATTCACCACCAAGAGCTCCGTCAACAACTCTGTGATCAAAAGTACCAGTGATCGTCATGACATCATCAAAGACAAAACCTTGTTCGTTCACATGGCTTGGAACAGCCTTCTTCTCGGTGGTTCCAATAGCCAAAATAGCTGATTGTGGTGGGTTAATGATTGATGTGAAAGCAGTAACAGCATGGTTCATACCCAAGTTAGAAATACAGATGGTACCACCTTGGAATTCTTCCGGGTTCAACTTGCCAATCTTGGCTCTCTTACCTAAATCTTTAACCTCATTAGAAATAGCAGCTAAGCCCTTATTATGAGCATCTTTAACAATTGGGGTGATTAAACCAGTTGGGGTGGCAACTGCGACTGAAACATCAACATTTTTGTACTGTCTGATGACGTCTTGTTCACCCAACCAAGCAGAATTGATTTGAGGAACTCTGACACAGGCTTTGGCAATTGCTTTAATTAATAAGTCGTTAACTGATAATCTATATCTTTCTTCTGCAGAAGCATTTAATGAAGCACGTAATTTTAATAATTTGGATACCGACATTTGTGATTGAATAATGTACGTTGGTGATTGTTGAGTTGATTGTAATAATCTGGTGGCAATAATCTTTCTCATAGAAGTGAGTGGAATATCTTCATATGTAGCACCTGGAACAGAAGCAGTGGCGATAGCAGTTGGAGCTGCGCCAGTAGTTGGAGCCTTAGCTTCAAGACCTTCAAGATCTTGGGCAACAATTCTACCATTTGGACCGGAACCTTTGACACCTTTCAAAGCAATGCCTTTTTCCAAAGCAATAGTTTTAGCTAATGGTGAAGCAAAAATTCTATCAGTTGGAGCTTTTTTTGTGGTTGATGGGGTTGATGTTGAACTATCTTCCTTCTTTGATTTTACTTGTTTTAATCTTGATTCGTCTTCCTTTGGTTTAGATTCTTCTTCAGCTTGTTTTGGTTTGGGAGCTTCACCTGCATCTTCCACACTGAAAGCTTCAAAAGCTGCCACATCATTGGCTTCTTCGACGTACACAGCGATTGGTTGACCAACTGGAACATCTTTGGAACCAGCGTCCATTAAAATTTTGGCTAAATAACCTTCTTCTTGAAATTCAAAATCCATTGATGCTTTATCGGTTTCAATTTCAGCAATTGGTTCGCCTGGAGCTAATTCATCACCAACTTTTTTTGTCCATTGTTGGATGTTACCTTGGGTCATGGTTGGTGACAATGCAGGCATATGAATGACGGTGTGTGGCGGAAATTTACCTGATGAATACAATCTTGCCAATGTTAAAAAGGATGGAGTTGATGATTTTGACGCAATGGTACGAAGAGCCATTGCCGATCTACTAACAGCAAACAAAGCAGACATTATGAATAGGTATTTGTGTATATAGGAATATGTATGGGTGTGTATGTATGAGTTAGTCTACGATAATTCAACTTTTTAAGACTTTCAAGCCTTGATCTATCTGCCTATTGTTGTTGTTAAAGAGAAGAAGAGACTTGTAGGATGAGTTGAAATGAGTTTCAAACCAGTTTTTTTTATTTTGTCTATCGCAAGAATGTTTTCCGAAGACAATACTGAACATCAACAACCGTTGAGAAAAACATCGGCGATATAACTCCGCCAATGCACTTTAAGCGTTTGATGTACAGTATAATACAGAATACCGTATATACATAAAGTCTAGATTAGATTTATCTCATTACTATTGAAGTAGCTTTTATTAATTCTACCTTCATCTTTATTATCCATCATTTCCAACACATCTTTGTAGCCACCGTCTTTATAACTCTGATGCTCATAAATGACATCTACTCCATTATTTCTCACTAACGAATCTTTTGCAGTTTGCCATGAAAATCTTATAAATCCAAAGCACCAGCCGAATACTGGATCAACATTCAGGTTGAGCCATTTGCTTGTATTTGGATCACTGGGATATCCTGAACCCAACTTATGGTTCAATAATAATGACAAGTTATCGTTATAATACTGCAAGTTTGCATCCCTGGTAACTTTAGCCACCACAGAAGCTGTACTTACGATAGGATATATGCTATCTGCTTTTTTAGCCACAGTTATATCTATAGTGGGGAATATATTTTTCAATTTGGCTTGGTACGTTAGTGGAGGACCCACGGTATCGATAAATATCTTCGTTACATTAATACCTTTTGTTAGGATTTGTTTGATCAAGCTTATGGTGACATCGTGAGCCTGTTCGTTCAAATTATACGAGCCTTTCCCGTTGACTGACTGTAGCATTCCCGAAGAAATATCTTTTGCAGACATACTAGTTGTTGCCCAGCCAATGTGTTTATTCAATTCATGCTGTGGATTCTCGATGTCTTGAAACAATTCTTGTCTTTTATCATCAGTAAGAACCTTGGAATCAGCGAATCCATGTTGCTTTTGTAATTTACTCAGAAACTTCTCCAAGGAATACGCGATACCATAAACCATGGGACCTAGTACCGGGCCACGCCCTGCTTCATCTACACCAACAACAACCGGGTTCGATGGGTTCTGAAGTATTTCCAGGGGCACATCCGAGTGATATGTACTTGATGTGAAATTAAATGGGCTTTCAATCGTCGTCACTGATGGTGGTAACCATCTTTTCGATATTCTAATCCTTTTTGATTTAACCTCTGCCTCTGCACTTTCTTGTTCAATTTTCCTTGTCTTGGTCGCATCTATTTCCTTAGTTTCTAATACTTCATCCTCAATGCTTCTTTTCGAAGATATTTCTTCTATCGTCATATTTGTTTTGGTATTTATCGACACTGCTGAAAACCAAACACCGTGAAATAAGCACTGAGAAAAACTGGTAAATAAAAATTCAATAAAATGGTTAGAGGACGCGTTAAAGTGTACAAAACGAAACCTAATAGATAATGGGTCAGTCCGACAATTGTATATTTATACACAAACAAATATATGCTACTATTTCTTAAAATACCCTTCGATTTAAAAGTAGTTGTTTCCAGGTATTTCCCTTAGGTTGTTTCTTACAGTTTTACGAGGAGCCATTAGAGCGGGAGGTAGTTTGAGAATTATTGGGCGGGTAATTATTGCCATTTTACTTATTGACAACTTGAATATTACCTCATCAATGATATACTAGTCTCTTTAGGTTCGTAACTATACATTTATCAACCGAGAATCTCAATGGCAAAAACTTAGATGCCGAATGGCAAGGACTTAGCAACAAATTAATTATCTGGTAGTTCTAAAAATGCAACCATAATCAGTACCCGTCTTGCCCAGGCACCAGAAAAGTTCTCCTTATATTTTTAAACCTATTTTACATTATAACTAAACTACGCTCTTCAGAAACAATGTGCATAAACGTTTTTTAACATCTCGAGAGTTTCTGCCGTGGCACCAAATTCCTTCCCGCGGCATCGAATTGTTGCGAAAAAAATAGTATAAGATATGCTATTTTGATATTGACTAGCGATTAAATGAACAATTCATTAAATGGTACATAAAAGTTGGAAATTCCTATATGCGTCTATAAAATAATTTATAATTGGAATATTTTGACTGTTTTATATACTACATATGCTAATGTAGCGGGTAGGATTTGTGTGATGAAATCCTTTATGCAAAATCTTCTTGAATCCTCATAATGATAATATATGTTGAAGGGAGTAAACACCTATAAAAAACTCTTTCATAGTAAAGCTTTTTTAACTCTTTCGTAGACGACGAATGTTATGCAAGTAGCAGGCAACACTCTTAGAATACTAGCACTCAAACCCTTATAAAAAGCCCTGATCCCTCCTTCATTGCGATACAAATCCAGTATCACCAACAAAATCCCGTTATGACTCTTTTGTGAATATTGCAATCGTGATTTAACAACCTGGGTAGGGTACATGACCAACATGCTCGAGACTTTAGACACGGCCGAAATGTACAAGTACTGCCAATTAGACAACTCCATATTACCCTGCCTCATGGAATGATAATTCTTCAAGTGGTCGTACATAGTGATTTGCAAGCTTGCTTGAACAACCTGGAACAAGCTAGGGATGGTTCCTTTCCAGAAACTGGCGAGGCCTTCCGACCGCACCATGCTCCGCACCCCGTCCATGATGGACCGGTACGCGTCCGAGTCACTTCTTGAGCTCCCCAGGATCCGTGTCTTTAGAACCCAGATGGGGTTGGTCAACACCGACGTGGCTAAGCCCGCAAGCACGGCGCTGCTGAAATAGGTCACTGTGGAATTGGATGAGGGCACATGGGCCTTAAACTCAGCATATAGCGTGAAGTAGATGCCCCATGCCGATATATTTCCAATTAGGTTGGGGGCAAGGCCGCGGTAGTATTGGATAAAATAGTTTGCAAAAGTGGGATACTTGTTTAACTTCAGCGCTGTTCTGGCATCGATATTTATCTTCGACACAATGGACATAATGGAGGTGGATGGTTTTCGTTGTGGTTGCTGGTGTGGTTCTCTTACGTTGCTTTGCGGAGATGCTAGTTGCAATCGGATCTTGATCACATCTAAGGGATGGGTGGTTATGGTTGCAGAGAATCCTGCTGTTAGTCCCGATATCACCTCGATTTGACGGTTAGAAAACAGTAGTTTTGATTGATGAGGGGGAATCTGTTGATTCGGGCTGGGTATGCTAGACATGGATGTTTTAGGGGGAGGTGAAAGGGGTGAGTATAATTCAATTAGAAGAGCTGAGAATCATCATCTTCATCATCATTGAACACTTTTTTTTTTTTCATTCTTCTGCCTTTAGCGGTTGTTGTTATCATATATGAATCATTGGTTTCTGGTCAAACAAATATTTAAGCAAACATAATGATCGATTACAAAAGATCGAACCAGAGTAGGTTCGACACCAACTTACAGATAGATTAAAGGTGTTCTTACCACATTATGAAGTGTATATATTACCTTATAACGAGTCAAAATCTATGTACAAATTAGTAATTCATGTCAGCAACCATCAATCAAGTCTAAAATAACATCCATATATTGGTATCTAACTCGGATCTTTAAGCAAACTGTTTTTCAGACATTAAGCTGATGGGAAAGGAGATAACAAGTTTAATATGGATGGTTTATTAGGAGTAGCTGACCAACCTAAATATAAAACAAATGGAATGAATCCGTAGTGAGCAATGGTTCTTGAGTAGTCTAAGACCTTTACGATTCTCTCTTTTGATTCGTCTGACAATGTGAATTGGTATTTTGTAATTGATGATTCTGGCATTATGACTGTCGTTTATTTGAGTAGGATTCAGGTAATTTAGGAATCTTTGTTCAATAAAAACTGACAGGAGAATTCAAGTGAAAAAAAAAAAAAGAGAAAAAATTGTTGCCCTTTTTTGTACGGAGTAACACGACATGGCTGCTAAATAATAGACAGACCTCAATTGCAAATATCAATCAGTGGTAGAAAGGTTGCTCATCCACAGAATAAGCAGAAATAGATAGATATAGAATGTTAAATAATGCATTATATGGTCATGTAATTCATTTTGTTGTGATAACTTGTAATAAAAGCTTTGCTGAGTGTTTTTGCATTTGAGGACTTGGATTTTTACAGAAATTTGGTTAAATATTTATAGAAAACACGATATAGGAAGAGAATAGTTTTATTAGAGACTTATACCAATGGCATCACTTATATCTGTAAAGCTAGGTGTTGCTGGTTTGAACTACTAAATAAGCTTTAAAATTGACGCAAAGAAAGAAAGAAAGTAACAAAGGAAGAAAGAAGAAGATAAAGGTTACCCTTGTTCATCTCAAGAGTAAGGGAAGGAAAGGGAAGGAAAGGCGAGGCAGGGTACGGGCAAAGTTTCCTGAAACAGTCTGTCTCGCAGTTTTTTATTGCACGTCTCCCTTTTGCTCCGACAAATTATTACATCATGCATCGAGCAGATAATCTACGTAAATCATGATCTCAAGTTTGTTACCCAATACGGAAATTGAGTATGCTTTTGGGTTTCTTTTATCTACCCGCTCCCCTTTCTACTCATACTTCCTCTGCACCAGCCAGCCATAACTCCACTATTTGCCCAGATTCATTTTTTTGCCCTGTACATTTAATTAAACACTAGGATCAAACAATCAGTTGGACAATTTGTTGAGTATAAGACAATTCTCTTAATCTATTCTACTGTACAATCACAATGCATTGTTGTTTTCCCGCTAGTTTACACTGGAATAGAATATATGAAAATTGTATCAATTGGTTCTAATATCATATAAGCACATCAACTAAGCTCACTTTTTTTTAGTGGAAACAATAGTTAAAAAAAAAATGCCAGTTTATTCTACGAGGTGGGGTTAAGGTTAATATATATCAGTAAATAATAATTAGGCGACTACGATAGGTAATCACTTTCTAGAAAATAGACTTCCTAAATTGTCAAGTAAAGTAGATATAGTATTATATAAATAGTTGATTAATGTCTCAATCTAAAAATCCATTGGTAATAGCATTTATCTCTGGTTAAAAAAAATACACAGAAACAGGTCAACTAACATTCAACGGATCACAAAATATGATTAACCAGATTTTAAGTGTCTTCCATAGTTTAATGTTTCCTTTTTACTTTATGTACTTTAAATTAAGAAAATATTGTTAGTATACATACAGGGAAGATCATTGAGGTTAGATGCAGTGGTTGGGCTGTATGAGAGGCTGACATTTAGTCGACTAGTGGTTAGGAACAAAACACGTGATGAGTATTTTGGGTTTATTTCAATATGGATAATTATTCGCATGATGATGTGTCATATAATATATGAGGGATATGGTGTTAACATATGGTCTTTCTGTTGTATGTACAGGGTATACAACAACAAAGAATAATGATGACCGTTTTTTATTTCGTTGCTATTGTACTAATATTTGTACTTTGTAAATTGCAGATCATATTGCTTTGTGTACTCGTTGATTTACGAATTGATTGATTATTTGAATAATTGATTTGTAGGTTTACATTCATTTCCCACCCGATCTTCTACTTGGCAATACAGTCATACCAGTTTCAGTTCTAATTTCCAGGTCACATGAATAGTTTAAATGTTTGCCTCACAATCACCATAATTCAAAGATTGAATGACTAGCTACAAACTGGGCAGTGGTGAGGCGTGGTGTGGTGGCGTTTCTATGCTATTGCATGTGTGTTATCATGTCTCTAAACCTGTAGATAGTAACATGAATTGTAGTATTCAATGATCACAAGTTATACTACTAAGATACTCTTCGTGTGATTCAGTGGTGATGTAATAAAAGATCGTTAAAATTGTTATTGTACTGTAGGGCCACCTGTACCGTTATTTATTCTATTGTTCGTTTTTGGTTCTGTGGTTGAAAATCTAAATTTAGAAATATTATCATTGTTTAGTGCCTTTCGTTTCACTTCACTTCACTTCACCTCACTGTACTTCACTTCAGTTTAATTATTAGCTTCTTCGTCTTGTCCCCGTTATTGGTCTTTGTTCCTTATTTTTCCTGTTCCTGTTTTTGTTCCATTTAGTCTGTTGACAACTGAACTGGAATTACACCCGATTAATTTATTAGCTTTATTGGTTATATTCGGTCTACTTTTATCATCAACAACAAGACATAATTTACTTACATAAAGAGTAGCAAATCTCCCGTCGTTATCAGCACCTGCATAGGTATCCCATTACTTTATTGTTTCAAATCTTTGCTGCATATTTTTTATTTGCCTTTATATCCAAAATTACTCCTCCTCCTCCTATCAAAAAAGCTAAATTGTCTTTTTATTCATCTCCTCCATCATCTTCATCACCTTCACCATCATCTTCTTCCTCGTCATCTACAACATCTTCGTCATCATCTTCATCATCCAGGTCCGAGATTAGCAACCTCCGCCAAATTTATTCCGCCCCTACAACTACATCAACTACTACTACTACAGCATCGACAATGTTATCAAGTTATACACAGAATGATCTCTTGAAAATACTCGAAGACCCCGTATTGTACCAACAAAAACACATGGAAATTAGGAATGACATAATCAAACATATCAGACAACAAGAATTAACCATCAATGATTACAAGAACGAACTAGACCATAGTAAAACTGCCAATAAAGCTTTCAAACAGGCCCTAAGTGAAATAGGTACGGTTGTTATATCCGTTGCTATGGGTGATTTATCTAAAAAAGTTGAGATTCATAGCGTTGAAAGTGACCCCGAAATATTAAAAGTTAAAATAACTATAAATACAATGATGGACCAACTACAAACTTTTGCTAATGAAGTCACCAAAGTTGCAACAGAAGTCGCGAGCGGTGAATTGGGTGGTCAAGCGAAAAATGAAGGCTCGGTGGGAATATGGCGTTCGTTAACAGATAATGTCAATATCATGGCTTTAAATTTAACTAATCAAGTAAGAGAAATTGCTGATGTTACACGAGCTGTAGCAAGAGGTGATTTGTCCCGAAAAATTAACGTTCATGCCCAAGGAGAGATTTTGCAATTACAAATGACTATAAACACAATGGTGGACCAATTGAGAACTTTTGCTTTTGAAGTATCCAAAGTTGCTCGAGATGTCGGTGTCTTAGGTATATTAGGTGGTCAAGCTTTAATTGAAAATGTTGAAGGTATTTGGAAAGAGTTGACGGATAATGTAAATGCTATGGCTTTAAATTTAACTACTCAAGTTAGAAATATTGCCAATGTTACTACTGCTGTTGCTAAAGGTGATTTATCAAAAAAAGTTACTGCCAATTGTAAAGGTGAAATTTTAAATTTAAAATTAACAATTAACCAAATGGTGGATCGATTGCAAAATTTTGCTTTGGAAGTGACCACTTTATCGAGAGAAGTAGGTACTTTAGGAATATTAGGTGGTCAGGCAAATGTTCAAGACGTTGAAGGTGCTTGGAAAGCAGTTACCGAAAATGTTAATTTGATGGCTACCAATTTAACAAATCAAGTTAGATCCATTGCAACAGTGACAACTGCCGTTGCTCATGGTGATTTGTCTCAAAAAATTGATGTTCATGCTCAAGGTGAGATCTTGCAATTGAAAAATACCATCAATAAAATGGTGGATTCATTACAATTGTTTGCTTCGGAAGTTTCAAAAGTGGCAAGAGATGTTGGTATAAATGGTAAATTAGGTATTCAAGCTCAAGTTAGTGATGTTGATGGTTTATGGAAAGAAATCACTTCAAATGTAAATACCATGGCCTCAAATTTAACATCTCAAGTGAGGGCATTTGCTCAAATTACCGCGGCTGCAACCGATGGTGATTTCACCAGATTTATTACTGTTGAAGCTTCTGGTGAAATGGATGCTTTGAAAACCAAAATCAATCAAATGGTTCTTAATTTAAGAGAATCTATTCAAAGAAATACTGCTGCAAGAGAAGCAGCCGAGTTGGCAAATAGTGCAAAATCGGAATTCTTGGCCAATATGTCTCATGAAATTAGAACTCCTTTAAATGGTATTATAGGAATGACCCAATTATCCTTAGATACTGAATTAACTCAATATCAAAGAGAAATGTTATCAATTGTTCATAATTTGGCAAATTCCTTATTGACAATTATTGATGATATTTTAGATATTTCCAAGATTGAAGCTAATAGAATGACAGTGGAGCAAATAGATTTTTCACTAAGAGGAACGGTGTTTGGAGCATTGAAAACTTTAGCTGTAAAAGCTATTGAAAAAAATTTGGACTTGACTTATCAATGTGACTCTTCATTTCCCGATAATTTAATTGGTGATTCATTTAGATTAAGACAAGTTATATTAAATTTGGCGGGTAATGCTATAAAATTTACAAAAGAAGGTAAAGTTAGTGTGAGTGTCAAGAAATCAGATAAAGCTATTGAAGATAGTGATAAATTATTATTAGAAGTTTGCGTCAGTGATACTGGTATAGGTATTGAAAAAGATAAATTGGGATTGATTTTTGATACATTTTGTCAAGCTGATGGATCAACAACTAGAAAATTCGGTGGTACTGGTTTAGGATTATCAATTTCTAAACAATTAATTCATTTAATGGGTGGTGAAATTTGGGTTACTTCAGAATACGGAACTGGTTCCAATTTTTATTTTACAGTTAGCGTTTCACCTTCAAATATTAGATATACGAGGCAAACAGAACAATTATTACCTTTTAGTTCCCATTATGTTTTATTTGTTTCAACTGAGCATAGTGATGAAGAATTGCAAGAAATTAAGGATGAAATTATTGAATTGGGTTTGAATCCAATAATTGTACGTAATATAGAAAACGCAAACTTGAGTGAGCCAGTGAAATATGATATAATTATGATTGATTCAATTGAAACGGCAAAAAAACTACGGTTACTTTCCGAAGTCAAATATATTCCATTAGTATTAGTTCATCATTCTATACCAGAATTGAATATGAGAGTATGTATTGATTTGGGTATTTCTTCATATGGTAATACACCATGCTCCATAACTGATTTAGCAAGTGCATTAATACCAGCATTAGAATCACGATCAATATCACAGAATTCAGATGAATCAGTAAATTATAAAATCTTATTAGCCGAGGATAATCTTGTGAATCAAAAACTAGCTGTACGAATCTTGGAAAAACAAGGTCATCAAGTCGAAGTTGTTGAAAATGGTTTAGAAGCATTTGAAGCAATTAAAAAGAATAAATACGATGTTGTTTTAATGGATGTTCAAATGCCCGTCATGGGAGGCTTTGAAGCCACTGAGAAAATTAGAAAATGGGAGAAGAAATCAAACCCTATTGATTCGCTTAGTTTTCGAACTCCAATTATTGCATTGACCGCGCATGCAATGTTGGGTGATCGTGAAAAATCTTTGGCTAAAGGTATGGATGATTATGTTTCAAAGCCATTGAAACCAAAACTATTAATGCAAACTATAAATAAATGTATTCATAATATCAATCAATTAAAAGAATTATCGAAACAAAATAATAATAATCGAACTTCAGATTTTGCTAGAAATTTAAAGAAAGGAGCCATAGAAAATGGAAACGGAAATAATTTATTGAGTAATTTGGGAAATAGTCCAAATAGTCCTATGAGTACGTCAATTTCAAATAATGGAGGGTCGGGAAATGGAATATACATTCAATCTAAATGTTCATCACCGAATGTCGGAAGTCCGGAACCTAACAGATCAAACTCAAATGAGGTTATAAGCAGGGCGAATGCAAGGCCAGGTCAATTATCGCTGAATAAGCGATCGTTAACCGAGAGCTCAATTCCTTACGCAAGCTCGAAAATTCGCGAAGTCTTCAATGACTATGAAGATTCAATAGATATAGATAATAATAGAACTAAGGATTAGGTTCTATTTCATTATATCTATACTTTATCTTATTTCTTGTATATTAGTTGTATGTTGTTTAAATTGTTACGAATGGTGTTAATAGTTCGTTTTTTCTGTTCGTTTGTGTATTTTAGAATTTATATATTTTAGTTATATGAGTTATAGATTTAATACGATATCAAATGTCATATCATCAGTTTTCATAATAATTAGTCAGATTTCATTTCATTTCATGGGGTGTTTGTGTATTGGTTGTGTAAAGTTTGCAGCCATTATCTACCTGATTCAATTATTGCATTCTTTTTTCACACTCACGAGAGCAAGTATAAATTACGATTCGTAGCAAATGCAATTTGATTCGCTTTGGCCATGAACTGTTTTTTCTAAGAAATCTCTTCGACTAATATGCTTCAGCTAATTCTTGACAACTTAATTAATTCTTGGTTGAAAAATGACGTTTCCGTCGCAATTCACATCGCTAGCCGATAAAGAGAATCTACGTGAAAGCTACGTTGGGAAAAACATCAACGATTTACCAACCCCATCTCTCATCATCAACCGCACGAAATTCCGCGCAAATTGCCAGCGCATGTTGTCCAATGCCACGGCATTGAACGCACAGTTCAGACCCCATGTAAAGACCCACAAGACGAGAGAAGGTGTGGCAGAGCAATTGGGCGGCGTAACCACAAGGATCGTTGTGTCCACCATGATGGAAGCTTGGAATACTATCAAGCTCAACGGGGTCAACGACGTGCTCTATGGTATTCCAATCGCCAAATCCAAAGTTCCTGAATGTGCCGAGATCGCGAACCAGGTTGAACACTTGAGGTTAATGGTTGATAATGAAGAACAAGTGAAGGAGTTGGAGAAATATAGAGCAGAGACTCGAGGCACGAAGAAATGGTCGGTGTTTATCAAAGTTGACATGGGCTATTATCGTGCTGGATTGTCCCATCAAGATAGAAACTTTGGCACTTTGTTGAAACATGTGCTAAACAGCGACCATGTGGACTTATACGGATTCTACTGCCATGCCGGACACTCTTATGGCTCAGATTCAGTAACCATGGCAAAGAGTTACTTGTTACAAGAAATCAAGCATGCCAACGAGGCTGCTAAATTGGCCCAGAAGATGAATCCGAATCTAGAGTTGACGCTTTCGGTTGGCGCAACACCCACGGCCCACGCGTCTGAAGCACTAACTATAGACGAATTGAATAGGGAAGTTGATGAACTTTGCGGCAACTTGGAATTGCATGCGGGAAACTACCCTTGCTGCGACCTACAGCAATTGGGAACCGGGTGTATTAGACAAGACAGTATCTCATTAACGGTATTGTCAGAGATCATATCCACTTACCCCTCAAGAAACTATCAACCTGGTGAACAACTTATAAATGCAGGTGTGCTTGCATTAGCCCGAGAACCAGGCTTGATACGTGGACACGGGAAAGTGGTTGCACCCAAGGGTTATGGGGATTGGATAGTGGGTAAAGTAAGTCAAGAACACGGGATTTTGAGACCGGAAACTGGAGGTATTGATTGCAAGTTTTTTCCCTACGGAACAAAAATCAGAATCATTCCTCAGCATGCCTGTATTGCCGCGGCTCAATTCCCCTTTTATTTTATTACCGGTGATGATGAAGAGACCGTGGAGGATATTTGGGTCCCGTTTAGAGGTTGGTAGGAAAAGACCTCCTGTGCTTACATATAAACGATAAACTAGTGGCTACTTTCAACAATTGTAGCAAATTTCACATTAAGTTAGAAATTTACGTAGTATATCAAACAATACATATCAGATTTTCTTTTACGTACGCTTGAAGGCTAGCATAATACAAATACAAGCGTTTCTTCCTTTGTTCTTCGTCATCTATCAGTCAGGTTGGTAGTATTCCAAAACACTGTTAAATCATCGAGCGCGCAACTTCAGAATCTAATCAATCATGCACATAATACGCGTATAAAAAAAAATCTGAAATCAAAAGTATTGGTATTACATAAACGTTTACTGTAGGAATTAACCACATCTCCTTCCTTTGATTTATACAATACTTTGCATCCAAGAGCCATGTTAGGGAAGAGACCATTTGAGGAACCACATCAAGATCAGGCACATTCATTGCCTGTGGCAACACAATTCGCTTCTGCGACTTCCCAAATTGAATTGACTCAATCGCAAGAACAATTACTAAAGAAAGTAAAACGTCCCACTGGTTCAGAAGAGCCATCTGAATTTGAAAAAGAGTTGTTGGACATGACTCAGGCTGTCCTAGGTTTGGGTAATGAAGAGGACCAAACGTGGTCAAGGCCGCCGTTACCATCCGACTTTAATCCTGATTTACAGGATATAAGTTTCCAACAACTAGATGCTGAGGAATTCAATGACAGTGACAATACATTTGCCCGATTCTTTGGTATAACGCAAGAAGGTCATTCTGTGCTATGTAACGTTACCGGGTTCATTCATTATTTTTATTCACCTGTTCCCAAAGGATTCTTAAAAGATCAACATTTATTGCAATTTATAAATTACTTAAAGGCAAATTATGATGGGATTCATGACGTGGAAATTAAATTAAAAGAATCAATCTGGGGTTACAATAAGAATATCAAAGTTCCATTTTTCAAAATTTTTGTAAACAATAATAGAAATATCACTAAAGTACGAGCAGCTTTTGAAAGAGGTGAAATACGTTTTGATAATTTATTTTCTCCTCAGCAAAGTGCCTCTTACGACAACATCAATTATCTATTGAGACTAATGATTGATTGTAAGATTACCGGGATGTCGTGGATTACGTTACCAAAAACTAAGTATAAATTGGTTCAGAATAGAATCTCTACTTGTCAGCTTGAATGCACAATTGATTACAGCGATTTAATTTCACATCCATCAGAAGGTGAATGGTTAAAAATAGCTCCATTGCGTATATTATCATTCGATATTGAATGTGCTGGAAGGAAAGGTATCTTTCCTGAAGCTGATCAGGATCCTGTTATTCAAATTGCTAACGTTGTACTGAAGTCTGGTGAATCTAAGCCATTTGTGAGGAATGTTTTTACCGTGAATACATGCTCATCCATTATTGGATCTCAAATATTTGAACATCAAAAAGAAGAGCAAATGCTAATGCACTGGAAAGAATTCATAACCGAAGTAGACCCCGATGTTATAATTGGTTATAATACTGCAAATTTTGATATACCTTATCTTTTGGATAGGGCTAAAGCTTTAGGACTCAGAGGTTTCCCTTTTTTTGGAAGATTGAAACATGTAAAGCAAGAAATCAAAGACGCCGTTTTCAGTTCAAGAGCTTACGGTACCAGAGAAAACAAAATTGTCAATATTGATGGAAGAATGCAATTGGATTTATTACAATTCATTCAAAGAGAGTATAAGTTGCGGTCTTATACTTTAAACTCAGTTTCTGCTCATTTTTTGGGTGAGCAAAAAGAAGATGTTCAACATTCGATCATTACAGATTTACAAAATGGTAGCAAAGAAACCAGAAGGCGTCTAGCTGTTTATTGTTTGAAAGATGCTTACCTCCCTTTAAGACTATTAGACAAACTCATGTGTCTAGTCAATTATACAGAAATGGCTAGAGTTACAGGTGTTCCCTTTTCCTATTTATTATCAAGAGGTCAACAAATTAAAGTTATTTCACAATTATTCAGAAAGTGCTTACAAGAAGATATAGTCATTCCTAATATGAAAAGTGAAGGTACGAATGAAGAGTATGAAGGTGCAACTGTTATTGAACCCGAGAGAGGGTATTATGACGTTCCGATAGCGACGCTAGATTTTAGCTCGTTATATCCGTCGATTATGATGGCACACAATTTATGTTATACTACTTTATTGAATAAAAACTCCATTAAAGCATTTGGATTAACAGAAGAAGATTACACAAAAACGCCAAATGGTGATTATTTTGTGAAGTCGAACAAAAAACAAGGTATTCTACCAACAATTTTGAATGAATTATTAACTGCGAGAAAGAAAGCAAAAGCAGATTTGAAGAAAGAAACAGATTCCTTCAAGAAAGATGTGCTCAATGGTAGGCAGTTAGCATTGAAAATTTCAGCAAACTCTGTTTATGGTTTTACTGGTGCTACCGTTGGTAAATTGCCTTGTTTAGCCATCTCATCCTCCGTCACTGCTTTTGGACGTGAAATGATTGAAAGGACTAAAAATGAAGTACAAGAGTTCTACTCCAAAAAAAATGGTCATCCATACGATGCACAAGTTATTTATGGTGATACAGATTCAGTAATGGTAAAGTTTGGATATCAAGATTTGGAAACATGTATGAAGTTGGGTGAAGAAGCAGCGAATTATGTATCAAAAAAATTCAAGAACCCGATTAAATTGGAATTCGAAAAGGTTTATTTTCCGTATTTGTTGATTAATAAGAAAAGGTATGCTGGATTGTATTGGACAAGACCGGAGAAATTTGATAAAATGGATACAAAGGGAATTGAAACTGTTCGAAGAGATAATTGTCGATTGGTACAAAATGTCATCACTAAGGTTTTGGAATTTATTTTGGAAGAACGAGATGTTGAGAAAGCACAAAGATTTGTCAAGCAAACAATTGCAGACTTACTACAAAACAGAGTAGATTTATCCCAATTAGTTATTACAAAGGCTTATTCTAAACATGATTATTCCGCTAAACAGGCTCATGTGGAATTGGCAGAAAGAATGAGAAAGAGGGACCCTGGCTCTGCTCCTACATTGGGTGATAGAGTAGCTTATGTGATTATTAAATCCGGTAGTGAGAAGAATTATGAAAAATCTGAAGATCCGTTGTATGTTTTGGAAAACTCACTACCAATTGATGTCAAGTATTATTTGGACCAACAGTTGACCAAGCCTTTGGAAAGAATCTTCAATCCAATTTTAGGGGATGCTAAAACCAAAGAATTGTTGGCCGGTTCTCATACGAGAACTATTAAAATGTCAGCTCCAAAGACAGGAGGACTCATGAGATTTGCCAAAAAGTCAGAAGTTTGTGTAAATTGTAAAACTCCATTGAAATCCGATAACCACGGAGCTTTATGTCCAAATTGTATCAAGGACGGTAAAGGTCCAAAGCTTTATGCCAATGCACTTTCTCAAATGAATTATCTAGAAAACAAATTCTCCAGGTTATGGACAGAATGTCAAAGATGTCAAGGTTCATTGCATCAAGAAGTATTATGTTCTAACAAGGACTGCCCCATTTTTTACATGAGAAAGAAAGCTCAAAAGGATGTACATCAACAAGCTCTAGAAATAGTGAAATGGGAAGAGACCGTCTGGTAACAAGATTATATATTTTATTTATTTTTAAATACAGGTCAATGTATGGTGACAGTTTTGTGATGTAAGCACATGAGAATAGTTTGATATATATATATATACGTAAATTCTCTCACTTTTTTCCAAGCGCCAATAACCGAGTACTAGGAAATACCCTGCTAGTGAAACGAACTTTCATGCAGTT
Organism: Nematodospora anomalae; assembly: GCA_030572795.1. Lineage (NCBI taxonomy): Eukaryota > Fungi > Ascomycota > Pichiomycetes > Serinales > Debaryomycetaceae > Nematodospora > Nematodospora anomalae. The sequence goes on along the minus strand of JAJMBC010000009.1, from coordinate 114,673 downwards.
CCTTAAGAAATAAGCTTGCTTAGAATCCAACCAGCTGCTATTCTTAAATTATAGACTTTCTGGTGTGACGAATGATCGATCCATGCGTACTTCAAAAATTGGAAAACTTTTGAAGTATAATTCAACTTCAAGTATGACATAACCACGAAGTTTGATCCAGTTTTTTACAAAGAAAATAAGACGTCTTATATTAATACATCATAGTACATCAAGTGTACCATAGACAGAAACTTTTACCTAATCATCCAAATTCTCATATTTTTCAATTCTATCTTCCGCCTTGTCTTCATCTTCTATTTCGACACCACCACTGATAGAGAACTGACCACCAGCACCAATCAATTGAATATCCACATTTTTTGTAGCCGTATTCACAATTCTAGTGGGTTTCTCAACATCACTATCCAATGGACCTAAGCCCGGAGCATAGGTTTCTGAAAATCCCCAAGAATAAACAAACCCGTCTTCAGTAACAGCAAAAGAATGATGAGAGCCTACGCCAATTGTTTTGATCACAATTTTTTCTTTGGAGCTAAATTGAAGCCTTGTGGGAGTCGGTACAGATCTAGGTTTGCCATGCTGATCTTTGAATGTTGATTTTGGTAATTGATCTTCCGGAATACCAATTTCCCTCATATCATACCTTCCCCAAGCAAGTACTTCCCCTTCATTAGTAAGGGCTAGAGTGTGATGTTCTCCAGCAGCTATTTCTTTGAGTCCTTTTTGTGATAATTCTGGAATTAATGTCGGTTTTGTTAAAACTGAACCGTCTTGTAGTTCTCCATGAGCACCGGTCAAACCACATTGTCCAAATTGGTTCAATCCCCATGCATAAACATTGTCTTCTTGGTCAATAGCAAAGCAATGAAAATCTCCACTAGCAATATATTTAATATTATATAATCCAAATTGTTGCGGTTCTAAATTTCTATAACGGTGTCTTTCCAATATTCTGCGTCCAAGTTGAAATTGTTGTCCATTACCCCAAGCAAATACAATCCCTTTCGAGTCAAGGGCCAATAAGTGATCTTTTCCACCGGCCAACTGGACAATATTTTTCAATTCTTTGATTTTCATGGGGACTTTTTGTATCTTGATTTCATTTCTTAAAAAGCCCAATAAACCTTCGTTACAACGGAAACAACCCCATGCATATACATCACCATTTGAAAGTAGAATTGCACTCAAATTGTCAGTTGCTGCCACTTGAACAATTTTTGCGTTGTCGACATTAGGCAAGTCTTCAACCAAACCTGGTGTAGATTCTGCTTCGTTTAAATCCCCATCCTCATCGTCACTATCGTCAGCATCAGCATCTTTTAGAACTTCCTTGACTTTTGATGTATCTCTACCCAAAACACCGGTGTCATTTCCACCCCAAGACCAAATTCGATTTTTACCGTCCAAGGCCAATGTATGCATTCCACCAGCAGCAAAATCAACAATTTTAGTACCTCCCAATTTCTCTTCTGTTAAATATGGATTTAGTCTGGGTCTTTTTACCTCTTTGTTTTTGGCTGATGGTCCTAATCCCAATTCACACATTGATCCTGTACCCCAAACAAATATATCAAGAGGTGTGGATTTTACTTTAGGAATATCATTGATATTAGGTAACTTAGAATAAGAATGTAAAACAAACGATGAAGTCACTAACGATGACTTAAGCTTTTTGCTTCCACCATTGAGAGTCTCCTCAGGTTTTCTTTTCCTTTCTAAAGCTACCATGGTTTTCTTGATCAGAAAAGGTAGATAGAAGACCTGAAAAAATCAAGAGACAAAGATCCGTTTTTGCCTAGCTTAAGTGGAAGAAATGTATACATACGATTCAAGTTGCGGTTTACACACGACCACATATAAAAGTGACTTTTGGTAATAATTGTGGAGTAGGCATACGAATGAATGTCAGATTAAGAAAGGTATACGTGACTATATGAATTTCTATAGAGCAACAATTACAAACATTAATTTAAAGGGTTGTGGCCCGGTACATTATAGCTAGATCTTTTATTCATCCATTTGCTTTTAGATTCCACAATAAACCTTGCATAATTTTGAAGTAAGTAACCAAAAGAACCAACAGCTCTGAATAGGGACAAAATTGCGACAGTCCACAATATAAATGCAAGATAAATGTTTCTGGCAGTGTCACCTGGTTGGTATACTTGAACCATTGTCATGATTAGCACTAAATTGGCAATCATCCAAAACAATACAACTCTGGTTCTAACATCTTTAGCGTAATCATCACCATCAAGGGGAACCTTGGCTGCATGGGCCGAACTCACTTTTTTGCTAGATCTTTTAGCTCTGATATTGTACAATGTTTCAAGATACACCTCATCAATGTTAACATCCACAACCACGGCTTCAAATTCACCTTTATCATTTTTTTCAATGATATATTGATTTGTTTTGTCATCCTGTGGGTTATTATCACCCTTAGTCCCCCATGAAACATCATGTGTATTGCAAAAGGCAAATATCTGCAAGGTACAAGTATAAGAAGGAATCATTAAAAAGTACTGTACTGAACATGTTATCATATGCCACGGATCTAAGTACAAAAATGACATCAAAATGTATAATCCATACGTAGATAACAAAGAAACAACAATACTAATTAAAACGTAAGTTGAGGTATCACCCACGTCAAATTGATTGATTGTATGGATGACAAATACGAAACCAACTACCAAAGCATATAAAGCACATACAGTTAACAAAATTATCAACGCTTTAAATATATTCTTGGATGCATGTGGTCTGTTTCCGATAGAAACAATAAACAAAGAAGTCAAAACACAAATGCAAAGATAATTGAATAATGTGAATATCCAAAAACCACCATTATGACCAATATTTTTGTAAGAAACTAAAGAACCAGTTAGGAAATAAAAAGTGAGATAAAAGCTACTTAATGAAAAGAAGGAAAACAACAATGAAACCAATTGATATGCAAACTCAACATGGAGCCAGAATTTTCTAGCAAATGAATGATCGGTTGACCAGATTTTGTTCGAATGGTACAAGGAATACAATGCTGCAAAAAATGCACCATTTATCCAACGTCTTCTTTGAGCAAGAAATTCTGAAATGGTTTCAGGAACATCTGTTTCACCGGTGGCCAGCTTAACAAACTTGAGAACCCAATTGTCGTTTCTTTTTGACACTAATTCCCAACATAGTATACGATCTTCAGCTAAATACATATTCGCCTCAAAAAAGTTGGTTTTTGTGTTTTCTTTGTCCTTGTCATGAGAGTTTAGCAAATCTTCGCCCTTAAAATAGGATGCTAAAGGACCAGTTCCATCTTCATGGTTCTTTAATGCAATGTATCTATAAGCGGATAATGCTCCCGGCAAAACAGAAATGTAACCAAAAAGAGATTCAAGCGGCTTGTCAAGAATGTTGGACAATTTGTATTCAAAGTTTTGGGAAGCAACCAAGGGGTTTGTAAGGTTTATCCAGCCTTTACCTTTCATAGCTTTAATTTCCCCAGCTGCTCCGGCAACATTTGAGTCCCTATCGAATGCTTTCCACAAATTATAAATAGCATGATTGTCGGGTTTAGTACCCACATCCAAAAGAATAATCACGTTTGGATCCAAAACAGGACAAAATGCATTGAACAACCATCTATGTGAATTTATTTTCTTCTGATTTTGCTCTTTTAAACAAAACAAAACTTGAACTGGAGCAAGATTTTTTTCATCTCCTTTGAATTTTAAGTTTTCATCAATTGAGATTTGGGTTGTATACTCAAACAAATGAGCATTTACTTTCTTATTATTGACATATGGCCTAGCTAAGTTGTCTTGATAGCAACCAGTGGCAGTAAGTAATTGAAGAACACTTTCATTTACCTTATTTCTTCCATCAGCTACGATTATCACCTGGATTTTTTTCCAACTATCTCTTCCCCATACTTTGGATTTATTTCTTGAACACAAATGAGCAATATTTTTCATGACACCATGCATTGTCCTAGCAAACGCAAACTCATCTTCATTATACATGGTAATACAAATCACAATCTCAGTTTCTCTTCCATATTTGGTAGCTCTCAACGTAAAACCCTCGTTTGTGAAAGTATCTGGATGTGACGTACAAGCAGTATAGGTCATATTGGTAAATTCACCAAAGGGAGATTCTGTTCTAGACAATACCTTCTTCAATTCAGTAGGTATGGGATTTTCCAAAACCAAGTTGCCAGCTTTGCCCCCTATTAATCTGACCTTCCTTTTGGTTGTAGTTTTTTCTCTATTGGGTACATAGGCACGATCTATATTATGCATAATGTTTCCATCTATTGATGCTCCAAAGTATTCGCTTTCTTCTTGATTACTATTTGAAATGTACGACGATCTAGTGTAAACAGTTGAATCAGAATATAGTGATTTAGATTCCAAATCATGGGCCTTTTGGTAAGAATCATATTCATAGTCATTCTCACCATCATGGTAAGTTTCTTGATCATCATTTTCATGAGTGTTGGCTTCAGCAAAAGTCTGAGGAGAAAATATTGGTTGGGGTGGCTCCAAGAATCTTTCGCTACTCATAGCACTTCCATGAAAAGAGCGACGTGGAGATCCATTTCCAATTTCCTCCTCGTCATCATTCATAACTAGTTCGGTTCGCCTTTGTCTTCTTGGAGACTCTCTTGATGTATACTGTGCTCTGGGAGTGGTATTAGTAGAAGGAATACTATTAGCAATGTCACGAAATTGTAAATTGGGAGGTCTCTCGCTAAGTAGGTTTCGTTGTGATTGACTAAATGCTTTTGCTGAACTTCTTGCAAAGATATTAGGTGATTGTCTTAAGATTGGTGATTGCTGTTGAGTGGATTGAGGAAATGCCATAAATTTATCGTCATCAGCATCATCACTGTCATTATCCAAGGGCTGGTATCTTCTTGGTGAAGTTCTATCGCTCGTATAAGCTGCGTATGGGAGACTGGGGTTGGAATCAACGAATGGATCTTCGTTTTCATCAAATGGATTCATTTTTACTTTATTTTGATAGAAGTTGCAATCGAAGTGAATAAAGAAAAATCACTTGTGTTCTAATTTGCACCTTTGTTTTACCTCTTGTTTTACTTCTTTTTATATATTGTATGCTTCATTAAAACTGTCTATACTTTCAGTGCTTCGTTTCTTCATTGTTATTGTTTACATTTATTCTGAAAAAGGAAGGCAGATCTTAAAAAACGAAAACATCTTTAAGTGAGAAAATTGGTGATGATTTTAATAGTTGAACCAAATATGTTTTATTTAGTATTTTATATTAAAGAATGAATACTAGATACACTTAACTTACATTACACTCACTCGTATCTATACAGATACCTATCACTCATTCGTCTATGTCATATGTTGATCGCAAAAGAATTGAACGCTATATATTGATCTACACAAGCCTTTAATCCCAGGTTCTGATAGCATTGTTCCTTGGTTAACTTTTGCCTGGTTAATGGATCATATTCATGATTAGCGAGATGTTGCCATAACCAAGATTTCTCAAAAGATTGACCTGAGGGTGTAATTACTGGATCGTAGAAAAGATTGAACGAGATTGGATCACATAGAAAATCTGGAGGCTCAATCATATCGTGCAGAAGTTTCGAGTCACCATTTGCATATCTTATTTTAAACATTTCTACGAGCTCTTTTATTTCATCATTATATCTAATAGCCAATCTCGTTGTTGCATATTCTAAAGCAATTTTATCAATATCTTTGGTGAAAAGCTCTTGTAATTCACGTTCATAATTTTGCTGGAGGAGATACACTATCTTATTAAAAAAAGGATTAGAATTTGTCAAACTTCCTTCTAAATCGGCATCATATTTTAGCTTCTTCATTTTTAATATCTCTTGATAAATTTCCTGTGGCAACGAGTACAGTTTATAGCCCTTTGCCCTGGCCAAGGATTTGACATAAGCTTCATGAAGCAATTTCAAACCTTTTTCTATCATCCTATAGCCAAATGCTTGAGTTAAAGCATTATAAAACATAGCATCATAATTCTCTCGATCTAAATTCAAAGCAGCTGTACAGTCGTCTGATACTTTCTTCCACTGAGCTTGAGTGGCATTATTTACTTTTTGGATATTCAAATAATACGCTTTTGCTCGAAGAGAATATAACTTTGCATTGGAAGGATCGTTCTTGATAGCTAAAGTGAAAAAATTAATAGCCTTTGAGAATTGGCCCTCGGCCATCATCTCTTCGGCTTTTTCTTTGTACAGCATTGATTCGAGCTATTTGGATTTAATGCAGTACTTTGATCGTGATAGAATTAATTGACATTATTTTAGGAAAAAAAGTATGTACAGCGTTTGTGCATATGTAATTATATTAATCGTCCCTTTTATGCATAAAGCTCATCATAGATTGCAAATAACTACATGACTGATCAAAAGTTTTCCTTTTATGCACAGTCAAATGATTCCAGTTCATCAAAGATTTATGTACCTAATTCATCAAATCAAACCTCCCAGATTTCAGATGTAGACTTTAATAATTTAAGAAAGTTGAACACAAATACATCCTTTTCCTCCAATGTTAGTCTTTCCACCATTAAGACAAATCCATTGACAAGGTTATTCACTAGGAATAAGTCAGCATCAAATGTAACATTGCATTCGAGCCCGAACAAAGAAAGTGATGAAGAATCGGTTGGATTTGTGATAGAAGATACCGCCCCCGTGACTGTAGATACCCTTCGTAGAACCAGAGGTCATTCAAAAATAAGGATTCCAAGGAAAAAGCTCAAGTTTTCAAAATCAAATAATGCCAAGCCAGACTTGAAGTTGGAAATATCTGGAGACCAAAACTTCAAAAAAACGAGAAGTTCAACCCTGTTGAATGATTCTTACAGAGCTACACCAAGAAAGAATTCAATCAGCTCACCAGTATCTACTTTTCACAGCTTTTTTCATCGAACGCATGGATCTTTACAACCTGAAAGTAAAGATTCTGAATCGAAATTGGAAGACTTGAAATTGGGTACTTCATTAAGAAACACTTTATGCTTTTCTTCCAATAACTCAAATTCCATTGTGACAGACGCTAACTTAGCGGTGATTTTTAATTTTACAGATCCAAATTATTCAGTTGAAGATGGTGAAGGAACTATTGACCACAATGCTTTTCTTGAGTTGCACAAAAAAATGCTCACTCCAGCAGATCTGTATATTCAAAATAAGTTAAATAAACATCATCAACAAGAAGTGGGATTAGGAATATCGAACGAGAATGAGATGGAAAACGAAGCTATGGCTAGGTATGGAGGAGATGCTGGAATAAAACATGCGAGGTTTTATAGCAATCTAGTCACAATCTTAAAGCCATTATTTATTCCATCAATGCAAAAAAAGATTAAATCAGGTATTTACATCCCATATCTAGGGAATTCAGTTGAGGATATTGCAAGTTTTATTAGGCAGAATTTCTCCAGTGCTACAGGTACTTCTCTGTCTGGCATTCCACTAGCTAGCAAAAATTCCAAGCCAAGGTCAAAATCTAATAAGATTGCAAGACCAAATGTTACTAGCAGTATGGTAGCTACAGATGATAAATTTGAAGATATTGATTATTACAAGTTGAGAGAAATTGCTCATGAATTGAGCAGTGTGTTTACAAAGTGTATGACTTTGTTTCAAAGTGACTTAAATAACTCGAATTCTAATAAATTAGGAGAGAAATTCCCGGCATTCTCTTCCATAGAATCACAGGAAGCATTAGTATTAATAAAATCATGGTATAGCATTTCAATTGCTTGGAGGTATTTTAACAAAAAAGTAAGATTCTACATTCTTGCTATTTTTCAGCCTTTACAAATATACTTTCAAGAAATTTTTATTCAAAACCGCAGTACTTCTAATTTGTTCATGGTAGACATTGATGATGTTTTGCTTTCTGCGTTTAAAAATGTGTTTGTCAATCCATTTTTGTCAGAGCATGATCACAGATTTCATGACATGATGAATGGTTTGCACAATTCAAGATTTAGTGAATCGCAAGATGCAGCTCTTTTGAAAGAAGAGAAATGCTTCCTTCAGAAGGATTTAGCTATGACTAGTGCTTTATTAGAATGCCTTGGAGCACTTCTGAGCGTCAATTTGTCAACATATGGCAACTCTGATAGTGATACATACTATGGTAATGAAATCTTATTCTCAACCATAGCTTGGTTATCCAGTATTATTTGATTGTTGTTCATTAGATGGTTACAGTACATCCTGGACGATAAATACTATACCAAATCAAAATCTCACCTACAAGCTTCTTAAAACAACCGATTCATCGATCAAGTTTCGTAGTGTGAATTTCCTGCAAAACCAATGACTTTACATTCCGACTTTGGGACACAGTTTAGCACTGTAAAGTCCCGTATTTTTCAAGTCTAAGAAACATAAATTTTTGCTACTGCTGGCAGAATTCAAAGTAGATTTCATATACAATGCGTCATTGACCTCTTGAGATTCTTACTCAGTAGTGCGAAATAAAGTAGACGAGGTAACTAGATATAAAAACATAAATCTATAGAATACTCAAATGAATAGCTGTATCCTATAATAATGCGATATAATACGAATGCTGTATTAACCTTTTATTAATCACATCCGTTCAAAAACACAGTCACTTTGCCAGCACGAAATTTTTTGAATACTCAGAAATTCCTAACAGAAAGCATATCATTTCAAGTCGAAAAGGAAGCGAAACAAATAATCTTGCAACTATACAAACTCTACTATACTTGCTGTAGGAAAAAACTAATACCATTAAGGCGACCCACTCCCTAATTCCAATTCGTAGGCTACATTTGAACACTTACTACTAATAAATGAAACAAGTGACAGAACGCTCACAACCTGTATTACGCCTATCTAAGCTTTATGTACAGCCGAGGTAATCTGCAATTTTCAATTATATTCACCAACAGAAAAAGAATCAAAAATATGGAACGATTCGTTATCATTTAAAAAAAACAAACCAAAACGATTCCTCTAGATTTGGACCAATACCAAACAAATTCCCGAAAAATAATGAATCCGGCCAAAAAAAAATAGTTATAACGATTCCACTTTCAGATACAACTTTATTGTTCATTCGCAACCCAACAAACAATTCACATTAAAAGTTCAAGCTCAAACTCAAAAGAAATTGTCTCAGCAATAAAGTAATCTAAAAAAAGAAACAAAATCAAATAAAAAAACCTAAAAAACTGCGCAGAATATATAATGTCATCCTAAGAGACAACCAAACAAAATGAAAAAATACAAAACAGTAAACAATTAAGTATACAAAAAACTCTACTTCCCTAATCCCATTTCGAATTTCTTGTGAAAACAGTCGAAATCAAACAAAATTTTTTGTGATTCTACTGCCTCATAATTGTAGCTTCTTTTAAGACAACTTGTTTTTGTTGTTGAACAATTTGAAATTTACGTGAAATCTTGATAGCAACTTCTGTATTACTTAAAGGATGTCTAGCTCTATAGACAATGGAAAAAGCTTCTTTGCCCATTTGTTCTAAAACTTGATAACTATCTGAATTCGGATATGATTCATTTCTTGATTTCTGTTTTTGTAGGTTTTCCTCTTCAACCAGTTGGGTCGCAACTCTGTTATAATCTTGATGACCAAGCTCACTGAGAGTCACATCTGACGGGTTATGAGTACAGCTGCAATAAATACCATTTGGTTGCAGAGTATGGTCTTTGTATCCTTGATGTTGCTGCTGCCACTGATGTTGTTGTCGATGATAGCCATGAATATCATTTGTATCACCAACATTTTCGTGACCTGAGAGGAAAATGAATTTTGTAAATTTAGAATCAGTAGTTGCAAACTTGTCAATTGTAACTCTAAACGTTTGTTGCTATTTTTACTTTCTAAGTCATAACTGTGTCTACCATGTCATATGAATGCTTCCAAATTTTCAAACATAGCGGTGGTTTTGAATTACTTGTTCTGTCTAGTACCTTAAGAAGAATTGAAATAAATAAATGATCTGATTATCACACAACATGAAATAATACTTTCTATCGCAACAAACACTAGTTCGACACAAAACGCAGCAATTAAAAATTCATGACGAGTGAAAAGACAATCTCTAATGAGTATCTTTTCAGTAATTACAAGAAAACTAAAAAGAGAAATTCTTAAGCAAGATTCAGTAGATTTTTACATCTACTAAATATACAAATTTAATCAATGCTCTATATTATTATGGAACATTATTGATGTAAAAACTAGATTTCCTTCTTTCAACATAGTAATATTTCAAATCTACCAATAGATCTGAATACAATTTCACTGTATAAACTAACTTGAAAAAACTTGTGCCGAGCGTAGTATAGAAAAACAATCATAGAAGTACATTAATGTTTAATCGGCAACACAACTCTAGAATTTAGTTCTACTCCAATAGCAATAAACACAGCCCTTAATGCTTTCCATATAAGTCAACTTTGATAGAACTATTTCTGGCTACTCAAGAAGTATTGAGTTTTTTTTAAAGTAGTATGTCGGTCGTTTACCTTGAAACCTTTTTCCTAGTCAGTACTTAAAGTACCTTTAGCAATGGGAGCTGAGGAATAGATTTTTGTGAAAATTCTGCTACCCAAATCCGTTTTGATTTGATAGACACTTCAATTAACGACTTTTCATTCAAATTAAAATGAATCAGTCAATTTCAACAGGTAATTTACTTGTTCAATATTCTTTGATTTTGTTTTTGCATAAAGGAGTTGCCGAAAAATATGTGCTGCGAGACGAACATATGTATAATATAAAATATAATTAAGCAAAAATGCCCACTAGCAAAGTCCAAGGCAGATCAATAGATTGTGAACACTTTAAAGTTTGAACGATTTACGTAATAATTCTGTAAGTCACTTTCAATAGCGATTCATTACATCAAAGGTTTTGCAACTATTGACCAATTCTTTCGTATTACAGTACCGTACATGGTCAATTAAGAGCCATAAATTTGGGCTGAAATGGAAGGAGAGAAAGAACAGAAATTACTGTAAATCTTTTGTTCTAGGATCGTTTTGTTTCTCCCGATATTATATTTGGATATGTATCAAAATATATTATCTAATATAGTAGCTTCAGAAAATCCAAAAGAACTGTATGAATATAATAAACCATATCATATGTAGGTCGCTTGATATATTTTTGATTTACGAGTAAATGTGGCTTTTATCAAAAGACAATAGACCTGGAACAATATTTTCTGTAAAAGAACCATTATTAATTGCTAGCTTAAAATGTCTGCTTTTAGTTATAGTCCACTAATGAGAATATATGGATTTAGATTTGATTTTCACGTGTTGCTTACATTATTACTTGTAAAAGAGAACATGTATATAGTAGAGTATAAAATACCCTCTCGCAACGTGGAGAAATTAGCTGGTGGCAAATATCCCTGCCAAGTTCATAGCATTTGTGGCAGACAGCTGTTTTGACAGATCAAATGTTTTTATCATGCCACTCATCCGTTCAGTCATCTTTTTGCGATTGACTTTACCTTCTCCAGATTTCCAGTATATGTAAAATTTTTGCTGGATCTACCTATTCTCTGTTTAATTGTACTGGAATTTGTTCTGGTAATGACTAAGCTAGTTTTTGTTCTCTTATATGGTGGTTTATTAAGTTTTTTACTTTAGAAGTTTTGTACGTAGGAGAGGTAATTACAGGAATCTGGTTATGAATAGTTGTTAACACTCATGTGTCATATTCATGAGTTAGTGTTTGGGGAGTTCTCTTACGTTGCGTGTGCCGACGTACAATCGAAACCTAGTTTTATGAACCTACAGTGCATAACTCTGTGATTCATATTAAATGTGTTCAATGGTTTACAATTTTAACTATTCAGTGTTGCGACACCAATCATAAGGAGTATTTTGCATTGTCAATTCTCGCACAATTACACAACTAAGAGGTTGCTATTTATGGTTTTAATTTCAGGATTCGTCGTCACTGTTGTCATCTTTATAGCCATGTTTTCTGATTTCTCCCAATCTTTTTCTAGCAGCCATCAATTTGTTCTCTAATTTCAAAATTTCCACTTGCTGTTCCATTTCAATAGTTTTACCTTCATAAGGAGTCAACTTGTTCAAATCTATCTCGTTGGTAGTCAGTTCCTCTTTGGTTAATAAATCTTGCACTTTATTCACAAGCGACTTACAAGCGCGAGAAACATTTCCAGAAGCTGCTTCCAAATTATCCTGAGCTTTCGATACAAAATTAGCTTTGACTCTTGATGCCGCAACCAATTGTGCTGTTGATGCAGCAACTTCATTAGAAGCCACAATCAATTCTTCGTGGGAGTTTGATTCTTTAAGAACACCATCAGCTGTGTGTATTAAAACATTGGTAGCTCCAGCAACTGCCTTTGAAGCACTGATTAATCCTTCTGTCCATCTACTGTTCTTTTTATAGAACTCAGTTCTAGTTTGTTTACCCTTCCCTTTATTCACAATTTCACGTTGTGAATCAACTGATGCTTTAATTAAAGCTTCGACTGCATCAGTTACCAATTTAGCAGAGGACAATAGCATTTCATGAATCTCTAGATTACCACCGTAGATACTTGGATCTTGCATCAAATCATTCAAGAACTTGGATGCCATATTCACAACTTCTGCCGTTTGTTGCATTTCATTGTCAACCAAATCTTCTAGATTGCCTTTAAATTTAATGCCATTGGATGCTCTCAAAGTATCTGCAAACTTACCAAGATTTTTTAAAGAATTCTGAAGACGATAATTGCCATCAATAACGGTATCAATTTTGTCTTCGTCATTATCAAGTTTGCTCAACTCTTCCGATTTCAAACCCTGAAAGTAAGCTTCTGTGTCATCCAAGACTTCTGAGACTAAATTGAGCATTGTTTCTTCTTGGCCACTGGGAATACTTTTGGTGAGACCCTTAACATTCAACATTAAATCATTGACATATGAAGTTAAAGAGGAGCTGGTTAAAATAATCTCTGAAAAGATGGATTCGTCTTGGGTTTTATTTTCGGCAATATAGCCATTAAAGGTCGATGCAAAGTCTGTACCTGTGTCAGAGCAAAGTTCAATAATTGATAATAAGTATTCTGGAGATGAATTCAAATTACCTGCTTGCATTGGTGAAATCAATTCATGTTTTGTGTCAAGAACCCTTTTAATACTATTTTCCAAAAATATATCAACAAGACTTTTAAATCTTTCAAGATGAGTAATAAGAATATGATCAATTTCTGCGTTGATAATATCATCTTGCTCTTTTTTAAAGCGACCTAATTCATCGTATGCGGTGTCTAAAGATTCATTGGCAATTTCTAATTCCATTTCCTTTTCTCGTAACTTCGCTTGCAAGGACTCGGAATCGCCCAAGGTACTCAATTTTAATTCTCGTTCAGCTAATTGGGTTTTCAACTTATCTAATTCAGACTCATGTTTGGACATGATAGAGGTTAAATTCAAATTCTGTAATTTGCCTGACTCTTTAGCAGAAACGTTAAGTTCCCTTACTTCGGCTTCAAGTCTTTCGATTTCTTGATCTTTGCTTGCTTTCATTCTATCCAAATACAATCTTGCTCGATCTCTTTCACGAATTAAATCTGCTAATTCAACATTTTTGGCCTTCAAATCCTTTTCGAGTTTTTCCTTCTTCATTATAGACTCCTGAGCACTACTGATTTTCTGCTGAATCTTTTTAAATTTTGCTAATAAATTTAAATGTTCTTGACGCAATTGAGAGTACAATTTGGCAAGGGATTCATATTTTTTTGTCCAGTTGGCAATTTGATCTTCTAAATTCTTAATTTGCTCATCTTTCGAAGCTATCTGTTGGGTTGCCGTATCATTTAAAGCAGACATTTCATTTTCCAAGCTTTTAACTCTAGAATCATATTGTTGTAAAAGCTGTTGGTCATTATCGTATTGGTTTTTGAACATCAACAAATCGTGCTCTAATTCGGATACGCGACCTTGTTGTTGCTGTGTCTGCTGCATTTGAAGCGCCTGTTGTTCTTCCATGAATTTTTTTTCTTGTTCACGTTGTTGTTGTTCAAAAAGACGTTGTTGTTCCTGTTGTTGCTGAAGTTGCTGCTGACGTTGCAACTCTAACTGTTGTTGAATTCTTTCTTGTTCTTGCTGTTGTTGATATAAATAACCGGTCTGCTGGGTTAATAATTGATCGACTGGAGGTGGAGGTGGATTTGCTTGCGATTCCAAGTTATTCGAAGTCGATTGAGAGGATAATTGGGGTGTGTTGTTTTCGGAGGCACTAACTGAACGAGGTCTTGAAATTGGTTGTCCATCTTCATTTGTTTGCAAGTTAGGAGGACTATTGGGAAGTCTTGGAATTGTAATCAAGCTTGTTAAGAATTTAATTGAATAGCAGTCTGTATAAAAATCTCTAAGCATAAAATGTTGAGATTCAAAACGTTCAAATAAAACCGTCAAAGCATCATCAGCTCCCAATTGTTGATACATTGCTCGAAGCATCGAAATGCAAAATTTGTAAATCCCGTATGATTCTGAAATTAAGGGAACTAATGCGCTGACTTTACATAAATTACTTTGAGTATGATGAATTGTAGCAAAAATAAGCTTTTGAAGATCATTTATCAGATCTTGAAGGTCCATTAACTGTAAAAGAGCTTCATAACCTTCATTGGGGTCATTCACTGCTCGTAAGGAAATATATTCCTCATATTCAAAGGTACCATTGAAACCAGGATTATTACGATGGAAATCTAATTTTTGAAGAATGTACCTGTCATATTGATTGATTAATCTTCCATAAGCAGACCCATGAGTTGGAAAAACTGTAGCTAATGAAGCAATAAAGTCACGATTCCTATAAGCATCCTTAAGAGTATTTGGATGACCTTCCTGCAAAACTTTATGAATCATTATAAGCGCTTTAAACAATTGAACTTCGTTGCTTTGTAATGGCTGAATTTTTACAGCATTCCAAAAGGCACGGGAATTCTTATGATCCCAGGTATAGACAATACAAGCTCTAACATGTTTTCTTTTTGGAGGTACTTCATCATTATTACAAGCCTTCTTTACACTTGTTTGTAAATCGACCTCTGCACGGCTCATAATCTATAATTCTTTCAAAATCAATTGAATTATTGCAATGTAAAACTAACCAAAATATGTATGGAATTTGCTTCTTTGAAGTTGAATTGATAAGGAAACTTGTATATAGGGGAGGCAGAGCCGGTAACAAAATTTCAACGACAATCCGTGTTAGGTCTCAATTTTGTGTATCGCTACTACTTGCCAATTCACACTACTATGGAACAACAGTTCTTAGTATTAATATTAATATTAATTACTTCCATATATACTGTACACCTACGAATCTTCAATTTAAACAACTACCATTGCTTTCAGTTGTTAGTCAAAAAGAAACCCCCCTTTAGCTTAAATTCAGAACCAATCTTCTTTTTGCTTTCCTTTCAAACAAAAATAGTGCATAATCATGTTCTTCTATATCTAGTCTTCCCAATATCAAATGGAAGATATTTATACTTAACCATATGCTGTATTTGTCTTCTCATAGTTAAAGTAAATAAAATAATAAAATACATCAAAAGAATTGGCCAAAAGACTGGTATGTCAAAAACAGTGAAGAATGTTAAAAATAAACTAACTGTTGTTGCTCTAACGGCATTATACCAAAATTTGAATTCAGGTAATCTTCTTATAAATGGCCTGAATTCTTCTTCATTTTCATCTAATTGCTGCTGTTGTTCTTCCTCTATTCCCTCTTCAATGGACTCATTTTTCAATTCTTGCTCTAATGAAGGATCAAATTTTGGTGTTAAAAAGGCCAAAAACAAATTCAATAAATAAATACCTAAAGCATAACAAATAATATACCAGCCTTGGGCTACAAATATACGTAACATAAATGCACAAATCAAACCACCAAATCCTATCCATCTTCTTGTGGTATAAGGAACTGATTCATCAATAGTTTTTTGATACGTAACAACAACTTTTTGATAACTATGATACAATATATTATCCTTGGGAATCTCAAATGGTAGTTTCAAGGCCATCTTCTTACTAACTTTGTCTAAAATCTCTATAAATGGTGATTCCTAAAAAAATGGTGGTTGCTGTGAATGATTAAAAACCGGCGATATAAGAATGTTTGGTGTGTTTTCTTGGTTAAAAGAAAAAAAGGAAATGAGGTTGGTGAAAAAAAACAGCACAACATCAACAGTACCAACAACATCAACATCATCATTAACCAAAACCAGAGGAAAAGAAAAGAGAAAAAATACCTGAAGAAAAAAACATATAATAATTTCTTCTTCACACCAACGCGTCTAGTGCATGGCATATTCTTGCATAGATAATGCAATACTGGTAATCAATTTTATAACAATTTAAGCAAGTGACATTAGTTGATAGTATAAAGGTTGAATCTGATATACAGACTTAATACACAACCATCTCTCCGATATTTTACAATTAATTATTTGTTTAGTAAAATGTATTTACATTCTCTTGAATTATATACAAGGATGATTTACAGAATATGTCATTAAGATATTTATATGATTGCACTTCTAGGCAAATACTGCATTTGGTCTACCGACAATTTCAACCTTTCTACTTGACTCATTGAATATTTTCTGTACTACAGTATTAGCAGGTGCTTTCTTTGGATCAGTTAGTTTCATTACTGATCCCGGTACATCATATGGTAAGACTTTTGGTAAGTATTGCAAATTGAGTTCTTCTTGTTCTGCCTTATTGAATACTCCAATAGTACTTATAAGTTTTGAAGCTTCAATTCTATAAGCTTCTTCAAGCAATTTTTCTTTATGCAATTGTTGTAGCTTACTTATTATATCACGCTTCAATTGCAAATGTTCCTCTGGTTTAAAGCTCTTATAAAGTTTACCATCAAAATCAACTGCCACCTCATTATCAATTCTTTCAGCAAGCTCTAAATATTTTTGTTTTGCATTAGCGAAATCTTCATCACTGATCTCACCTCTTCTGACTTTTAAACTGAAATCATAACATTTGCTATAGTTTTCCTGAATTCTAGCTTCTGTCAATGTAAGTCCAGTTGTACACAATTGGAAGATCTTGAATAGTCTTTGACTGGCATCTTGTAAATCAGTTTGATTTAATTTCAAATTAAATTCTTCATTTAATGAGCATTGGTATGAAGCTATCATGGTGTTTTGGAATTGTGAGTTAGCTGTCTTTATTCTATTTAATTCAGGTTGAGCGAGCCTTTCTTTTCTTGATTGAATTGCTTCTTCTTTGCTGGCTTCGACTGGATCTTTAATTGGAATAAAGCCAAATCTTCTTAATCTTGGTTCAAAATGTGGTTTAGGTAATCTAATATCTTTCTTTAATGCAACACCAACATATTTTCGTAACGGATGAAAAGGATCATAATAGAATCTAACATATCCCGGCTCAACTGCATAAATGGTATGGTCAACCCCTAGTTTAACGTTATCACCAGGATGAATCTTGGTACCTCTTTGTCTCATTATGATTTGACCTGGTTTTACAAAATGACCTTCATATACCTTTGGGCCTAATCTTCTACCGGCTGAATCCTTATTATTTGTTCTTGACCCAGAAACTCTTTTTTTTGCAGTACGAATTTGAACAGATATATTAAGAGGATTACATGGTAAGTCTACTGATTTTCTAGTATGACTAAATAAGCCTTTGAAAAAAGACATCTTCTCTTGCACAAGCAATTATTGTTGGTTGTATCAGGAAGTTCGTTTTCGTAAGATCAGAACTAATTCTCAAGCTCAAGAAACAAAAGGAGAAAAAATTTTCATTGAAGGATGGTTAAACTATGTATGTATGGTTTTTTTTATTCGTTAGGTAAGAGTCCGCTAATCCAAGTTACGTATTTTTAAGAGACTAGATTAAATGGAGAAATAGAAGTAAACTTCAATCATGCTGTTTCTGAATCAATAACAATTGTTCAATAAGATTATTCAATCCAAGTTTCCATTCATCAAATTCATTTACTTCTTCCCAAAGCTCGTAAGTTTCTGAAATTCTAGGATCAAGGACTTTATTCAAGGATTTAATCGCCATTTGAATAATTGTGTCATTATTAACTGTCTTATCCTTGTATTCATTATCCCATTTATCCTGATATTTGTCGACAAGAGCAAGCACTTCTTCAGCATAGAAAGTGGGAATAGCTTGTTTTTCCACTTGTTCTTTGAGCCATTTTTTTGAATTAAAAGTAATGACAAAGATTGAAGATATAACAGCAGATTCAGACTCGGTAATTTCAATATATTCAGATCTTAATATTTCTTTGAAGGTTTCTGTGATAGAATCTAATGGTGCTTTCTCAAGTTTTGTGATATGAGCAAAATAATCGCATGCCAGGTCATTTTCTAAATATCCAGTACCCCAAGCACCCATTGAAGAATAGTCTACATAACTATATGAATTTCTTACCGTACTGCTATTCTAAGGAATTATATATTCTTATATTTATTTTTATTCTAGGATTTCCCCTTCATAGTATGTAAATTGGCTTGGCAATTCGTTCAGTTAAGGATGGTCATATTTACGAGATTTAGAAACTTATTTTTGTTGATTTTTTTCACTAAATTTTCGTAATATTTCGATAGCTAACAAATGATCTTGTTCTTCTGCTAACCCACTAACAGTAAAAGCTCCAATTATAGTATCAAAGGATTTAATCTTGAGGGGTACACTGCCACCATGACTAGCAAAATCTATAGACGACACAAAATTCGCATCTTCAATTGACTTTCCCTTAATTCTTAGCTTTTGACCAATATAAAAACTGGATTTACCGAATCTAAAAACAGTATTGCATTTTCTTTTCACCCATTTATCATTATCTACCGTTGTTCCTGAACATGTAGCTGTGTGAAATAAAGTATGTCCACTAATCAATGTGATGTCAAGTATGATTGGTTTGCCAGGGAATTGTTCCATGGCCAAACAACGGGCAAATGTGCCTAAATCCCATGCAATATTTGTATCAAAATTGTCAAAGACAAGGCCATCTTCAAGCTTACTAACCTCTTCCAACGAATAATTATAGATTTCATGACTCATTTTTGTTAAAGTTTACGTTAAGTTTATTGATACTTGGACGGAGTTTATTTGGCATTATAGTGGGCTTTTTTTTCCTTCAACTCCCGTTAGAACCATTCGTGGAATTACTAGAGATTAATAAAAAGAAGATTAATTCGATCCAGCGAAAAAACCCAAGAATACACATGCTGAAAACATATTCTGATTAACCGAAGTTATTCTAAATCAGCCATTTATATCTTACAATTATTCTACTTATTGAATACTAACGCATCAGAAATACTATTGATAAGTAGATACCATTATACTAGTGTAAGAAGTAGACTAGTGGTGGCAAAAACCTGCATATTGTTTACATATTTATGTCGCCCCCCAAGAAAGTCAAAAATTTTCCATTCATGTCAAAAAGCCCGAATTAAACAAACCCACATATGTATTAGTAGTTAATCGAATAAAAATCATTTACATTCTATCAAATCATTATGTTTAATACAGCCGCAGTTCAAGCAAAAGGTGCCGTACAAACTTTGAATCCTCAATTATCCACTCCAAGAGAAGAACATTTGACTACAGCAACTCCATCCAGTAAAGCTTTGAGTGATGAACAAATATATCAATGGATCTCTGAACTTGTGAGCGGTACAAATAGAGAAAGAGCATTGCTAGAGTTGGGTAAAAAGAGAGAACAGTATGATGATTTAGCATTAGTACTATGGAACTCTTTCGGGGTCATTACTGTATTACTAGAAGAAATCATATCAGTTTATCCATTTTTAAATCCACCAAATTTGAGTGCTTCAATATCAAACAGAGTTTGTAACGCCTTGGCTTTACTCCAATGTGTTGCATCTAACGTTCAAACTAGAGGATTGTTTTTAAATGCAAACTTACCTCTTTATTTATACCCATTTTTATCAACTAATGCTCGCCAAAGGTCTTTTGAGTATTTAAGGTTAACAAGTTTAGGAGTAATAGGAGCTCTAGTGAAAAATGATACGCCTGAAGTTATAAATTTCTTATTGACAACTGAGATTGTGCCTTTATGTTTAAATATTATGGAAATTTCATCAGAATTGTCCAAGACAGTGGCAATATTCATATTACAAAAGATCTTATTGGATGATCAGGGTTTAACTTATGTATGTACTACATTCGAAAGATTTCACACAGTTGCATCGGTCTTGTCTAAAATGATTGAACAACTAAGTGCAGCAATAACAGCAAATTCCAACAATCCTCAACTGCAACAGCAGCAACAGCAGCAACAGCATCAACAGCCGCAGCAACAGCATCAGCAGCAACGGCAACAGCAGCAGCAACAGCAACAACAACAGCAACAGCAACAGCAGCAGCAGCAGCAGCAATCACAGCAGGCATCTTCGTCAAATAGCTCTGGAAGACTATTAAAGCACGTAGTTAGATGTTATATGAGATTGTCAGATAATTTAGAAGCTAGAAAAGCGTTGGCCAACATTTTACCAGAACCATTACGTGATGGAACATTTTCTGTGATATTGCAGGATGACGCTGCTACAAAAAGATGTTTAGCACAACTTTTGTCAAATATAAATGAACAACAATAGAGAAGTATTATATGTATTGTACATGTAGTAACTGTGATGTTATTGAATTCCTTGTTAGTTAATGATGTATATAAGGATTTCAAACAGTATATTTTCACCAAGATTTAGCTGTTTATCATGAAATCATTAAAAGTAGGATATACTTGCATCAATTGATATCAATTTTGAATACGTGGTTTGTTTTCTACTACACCTCTTTTTACTACCCTCATCCTTATCGTCTTGACAAACTGATTGTTGTTATTATTTTTGAAGTTTTCGTTTATCAATGAAAAAAGCAAGGAAAGTAACAAAAAAAAGAAATTATCAAATCTAATTTTGAATAATTTCAGGAAAACTTTTTTGAAGCTCAATTAGTCATAAAACACTTTTCTTTTAAGATAAATTGAAGATTTCGAAATATGACTACTCAGGATAGAAGTCATCAATTCACTCATTCAAACACAAAAAGAAGAGCGTCAGTAGTTTACGGCTCAGTGGGTAAAGGTGGATTATATATACCCTCCGACTTTATTGGCTCTGCATCATCCAATTCTGATCTTTCTTTAGAAGTACTAATCACAGATGAAACACAGCCATTATTAAATGATAATATAATCAATATTCCTAATAATGAGAGATTTATATGTAGAAGAAAGCTGAGTATTATTGCACAAGAATTAGTGGGAGAAGAAAGAGAGTTTTTAAGAGACAATCATATTTCAGTCAAGAATAATAAAGATGATAAAGAGGTTAGAGATGTTTTTGAAGATGCCATTGTTAATAAAAAAATAACAAACACAACAGCACTGATCGAATTAAGGTCATTAATTAAATCCTCCATTCCGTTGATAGTCACTTTTCTATTACAGAATTCCCTTTCTACAGTTTCAGTTTTTTCGGTGGGGCATTTGGGAGCTACCGAATTGGCTGCAGTTTCCATGGGGGCAATGACGGCTAATATCACAGGATATGCAACCATACAAGGGATTGCCACTGCGTTGGACACTCTTTGTCCTCAAGCTTTCGGGGCTGGAAAATACACTTTGGTAGGTTCTTACCTTCAAAAATGTACGGCATTAATCTTTGTCGTTATGCTTCCAGTATTATTTACTTGGGTATTTTTTGGTTATGATTTGATTTGTTTGATAGTACCCGATAAAGAAACAGCAAAACTCTCAGCTGTCTATCTACAATATATTGCATTTGGTATTCCAGGATATATTCTATTTGAGTGTGGTAAAAGATTTTTACAAGCTCAAGGAATTTATCATGTGTCTACTTATGTTTTATTGATCGCTGCGCCCTCTAATCTAATTATGAATTGGGTTTTCGTCAAACACATAGGTTATTTGGGTGCACCAATTGCAGTCGCTATTAATTATTGGATAATGATGTTGGGTTTATTTGTCTTTACCGTTACTTTAGTGAAGGCTGAAGATACACCAACTGGATTACATCCTTTGAAATGTTGGGGTGGGTTGAATTTTCGTGACGCTTTTCAAGGATGGGGAAAACTAGCACTGCTTGCCATTCCTGGTCTTATCATGTTGGAAGCAGAATTTTTAGCATTTGAAATCTTAACTTTGATGGCCTCTTATTTAGGTACTATCGCTCTTGCAGCTCAATCAATTGGTACTACAATGGCTTCACTCACTTATCAGGTTCCATTTGCAATTGGTATTGCTTCATCGACAAGAATTGCAAATTTTTTGGGTGCGGGGTTGGGTTCTGCTGCTAAAACCACTACATGCGTTGCACTTTCTTTCGGGCTATTGATTTCAGTTCTCAATTTTCTTGCTTTATTTTGTTTTCAGAGTCAAATTGCCAAAGCATTTACAGATGACGAGGATGTAATTAATACAGTATTAAATGTAATGTGGCTTATTGCCCTTATGCAAATATCAGATGCAATGAATGCCAACTCTGCTGGATGCTTGAGAGGTCAAGGGCAAACAAAAATCGGTGGAATCGTCAACTTGTTTTCTTATTATGTTGTAGGATTGCCTTTATCTATTTATTTATCATTTTATTCTCCATGGAAAGGATCATTGCATGGACTTTGGGTTGGTAGTACTGTTGCTTTAACAATTATTGGTGGTGTTCAGAGTTATTATGCACTTACAGCTAGCTTTGACAAGCTTTGTGATGATGCAAGAAAAAGAACTGCGGTAACTCATGTATAAAGTCACATATGAATATTAGAATTTATTAAATTACATAATTTCATTCATTAAAATGCATCTATCATAATACCGTCTTGTACATTAGTATCCGCTGTTAGCCTTGGCTTGCCAGCTAATAATTCTCTTCGTATTTCAGGTCCTATCGCATGATGAAATCTTTGTCTGACAGTCTCAAGCAAAAAGTCTCTTTGATCATCAGTAATATCATTTTTATAACGTTGGGCGAAGGCTAGGAAAGCTTTGTGCCAAGCCACTGGTAACTGAGGTGCTTCTTTATTGGTATCATCTATTTGCATTTGTTCTTGCGCGGCATTTCTAAATCTCATAAAATAAAACACCAATTCATCTAAAGTTTGATATGGCAAAGCATATTTCTTTTCGATTAAGACTCTAATGAAAACTGTTGTTGCCGGACTAAAATCTCTTTGTAGCAATTGAGTCAAAGCAACAGAAGAATGCAAAACAGGAACAGAAACTTTAGTTAATACTGATGCTGCAATTGTTGCCTCACGCACCGTGCAGTAGCTATCCACCAATGGAAGTAAAAACCCTTTAAAAAAAGCCCCAGGTTTATATAATGATTTTTTTAATGCACGGTATATATGATAGTTTAATGAATGATCTTCTGAATCTTCAATTGAAGTTCTAAACTTTTCCAATAAAACCTTTTCAACAAACTTTTGAGCTTCATTTGCTGACAAGTTAGATACAAATAACTTTGTAGCTTCATAAGTCGCATGTGGAGTCCATTTTTCTGGATTAGTAACATATAATACATCCTCCCAGTTTTTTAAACTTGGTAAAATCTTGAATAATTTTGGTAGTTTTCCATGTGTATAAGTTGACAATATTTGTCCAATCTTTTCATACGCCATGATCACTTTCGGAGGTAATGCAACAGCATTTTCTATCGGTTTATCACTGCATTGTTGCTCCTGTTGCAATTCTTTCTCTCGAATTTTGGTCATAATTCTATCAGCTAGATTAAATGATTGGCCCATGCTTTCCCCATTGTTTTGAAAATATTTGTTAAATAATTCAGCATCTTTCTCATCCACTTCAATTTCTTCTTCATCAAACACCACTTCTTCTTCTTCCTCAAAATCGGAATATTCCTGTCCTTCATCATCATCTTCTTCACTGTCGAGCTCTTGCTTTCTGAATGTTTCAGCAAAGCTTGGCACTTTGGTTTCTTCTTCTTCTTTGAGTTCATCTTGTTGCTCTTTGGCTAACTGCAATATCTTTCTTGAACTGACAGCATCTAAATATCCTTCTTTTTCCAAGTCTTCTGGCTGACTTTTCTGCTTCCGAGACTTTTTACTGTGGGTTGATCTTGGTGTTGCACGCAAATTACCACCCTGTGCCGAAATATCGTTCAATAGGGGATTATGACGTTGTTTAGCCTTACTTTCACTTACTGATATCTTTCCCATTATGAGCCTATACTGTATTATCTAGTTGGTGGGATAATTTGAGAAAATTTTTTGCACATTATTTCTTTTTTTATTCCATACTTTTTTTTAGTTCATCCCATCGATCTAGGAAAAAAAATAATGGGTTCGGTTCACCTAATTGAACTTGTAAATTCTGACGTAACAAATCTGTAAACTATAGTACAGTATTATCATTTCGTAGATCTTCAAACGGCTTGCTGGTCAATAAAAGCGAGAATTGTTGGCTGCCAAAAGTGAATTTTATTTCTTTCGAGGCCTATTTCTGTTTAATTCTTAAGCAAAAGCGATTGGAATCCCAGCTTATTGAGATTTATTAACTTGTGTCTAAAGGTGCTGTATCAAAAAGTTTTACAAGCCATACTATGGATTTGCAAGAATATTTAGCTATATATTCATCAAAACTTCTTCGTCGTAGCTTATTTTAACAAATAATGAAGAGTAAACCAATTGTTCACCAAACAAATCATTAAGCAATAGATATCGATAACCTTGTTTAAGATAAATCAATTTTGAAACCACGATACCAAGCGGCACAATCTCGACTTCTTCGCTTTTTGACATTGATGTATAGACAACAAATCTTACAAAGATGAAATCATTTGAACAAGTCAAAGTTCCACTAAAGTTTGTATTCCAAATCGGATTAAAACCATTTTCGGCAATTATATCAGTTTTACCGCTTTTCATCAGCGGATTTTCCCATTCTATTAAATCAGCCCCAATAATCTCAAAAGTGACAAAAGGATTAATTGCATGTTCATCATCTTTTGGTTTGGGTAGTTGGTGAGCACTCACAATTTGTATGTCAAATGTGATTTTTTTGCTTTTAAGTTTGATTAGTTTTTTAATTTTAGAAGTTTTTAAAAGCGGTTTTCTCAAAGCTTCTGGTTTTAAAACATATCCTTTTTTATCAACGCCTTGAAACAAAGCTTCATTCAATTGTTGTCCGAGATCATACGTTTGCCAATTTGTGGCTACCATTTGGACTCCATGGATCCAGTACGTTACAGGATTAAAATTGGTAGATTTTACTCTTATTTTGGAAGGATAAACTCTAACAAAATATTTTCGATTATGCTTATCCAACGATGCTCTTTTATCTTCATCTTTTATCATCCTATTAATTGTTTTTTCACTTAAAGAGAAGCAATGATTGTATGTTTTTGATTCTGGCAACGAGAAATTTCTGAACTTAATGCCTTGCACATAAACGCCTAGCTGACTTAGCTCATTAATCACTTTGGGAGAATTGGTCTTTCGACGAAGACTAAATGAGCTTCCATTGCTACCGCCTTGTGCTTTGCTATTTCCATTATCCTCACTAAATGACGTGGTAGTGGTAGTAGAGGTGGTAAAACTTCCATCTTCCATTTCAACCAAATTCAGATACGGACTTGTCTTTTTAACTTTAACGAGAATCTTATGCTTCAACTGGGCGGGTGAAGGCAATACTGGGGTATCTTCTAAAGGTGCTATGATCATACTGTCTTTAAGAACATCTCTTAAAATCGTAATGACCTTCAATTGATTTTGAGCCGAACAATTTATTTCCAAACTGATGATAAGTGGGTACGGGCTAGTTATAAATGCAAACTTTTTTATTGTTCTGATAACATTTGCAAAGCTAATAGATTTTGTAAAAGTACGTCCATGATTCACAATTGGTTCCGAAGCAGCATTCGAATTGTCATTTGCATCACTACTATCATTTGTTGGACCATTCCATACATCAACCTCAATACACCTGCAACCTTTTTGTAAAGCTCTTATATAACCCTCAACAGACGACCCGCCTGCGACTTGTCTGCCAGTTAAATAGGTATTGTGAGATGAAGAAATGAAATAATCACTCATTGGATATTCAAAATAATGCTTTGATTCGATATTACGTATAGGTTTCGAATAGCTTGAAAGTAAAAAATCGTTCCAACTTTCTAAACACCAAACATCACTACCTTCAGGTACAAATTTCTGAAATATTAGCTGCAACTGATTTTCATCTATTCTTTCTTTCTGAACATTCTTGATGAATTTTTTAAAAATTTCAAATGTCATACCTTTGCTAGAACCAAGACAAAGATTATTATAAATCGCCCGCACGTCGTCCCGATTTTTCAATATTGATACAAACTGTTTGAATTGCTCAAAGTTTAGACCTCTTTCAAATGTAGTAGTAAAGGTTTCACCTACAGACGGGGCTTTTAAAACCATATTGAAGATGGATTCCAAATAACTTTTATTGACATTAAGATTTAATCGTCGAGCGTATTTTAAAATGTCGTTAAACAGAAGAAACTCCCTTACGTGTTTAACAGATTCTTGTGATTCTCTATCTAAGATTAGTTTCACATGACTATCCTCTAAATCATTCAAATCTACTAGGAATTCTTTAGCCAACTGATATCTTAAATTGCGTAAACTTTGGATTGCTATACCTAGCCTTTTCAAGTCGTGTTCAGTATCAGCGATCAAATGAAGGGACTTTAAATTACCCTTCTTTTGATCAAAATAAATAATTGTAATCCATTTGCTCCCAAATTCTTTGGAAATATGTAATTCTTCTCTATAGCTGCTTCCTTGACTTTGCATATATATCGCCTTTATGTCATCCAATGTGAATTCACGTATCCTTGAAGTATTCCCAGATATGGACAAACGACGACCCGACAACAGTGACACATTACTCGCTAACTTCCAACTAAACTTAAAGTTGGTCGGATCAATAAAAAATACTACTCTTTTCCTTGATTTATGAGAAATTTTCAATAGCGGTAGTCCATCATTACTGAAGATTGGAGGAATCCTAATATGACCAATGGACTTGGAAAGATCAGCACTTAATTCAATTTGGTCTTCCAAATACTCCAAATCCGAATTAGATTTATTCAATACTTGACTCCGTTCTATTTTCTTTCCCTTACTTGTTACTGAAGATGTGCATGAAATCAGTGTTGTTGCGGACATCGATTCTTCATTTACATGGTCATTTGATTTATTCAAATGTAGCAATTTTTTTATAAAGCTTTTACTATTAGCTGATACATTCTTTGCAGTTGATTCATTCTCATTTGATCTTAAATAACTGAAAATACTAGGTAGATCTGAATGTATTGGGGAAGACGATGTTTTACTTAATAAAGAGCTTGATGCTGGAGCCAGCTCTTCCTGCAAGGCATAATGTAGCTCAGAGGGACTATTATAATTTGCTGAATCATTACCGCTTCCGTTTCCACTATCTATTGAGGATATTTTGTATAAGTCAGAACTTGATTGTATTAGGTTGGTACTCATACTATGGATAAACACATAATCTTTCCATTAACTTTTTGTTGCAATCCTCTTTAGCAATGTTCAAAATCCTTCTGACAAAAAATAAAAAACAGCAGTGGCAAACGCAAAGACTCCTATATTTTATGACGGTCGGAAAGACAAGTATTGGTTGGCTACCAGTGTGATTTGTTGTAAATTTTGGATCGTCTAGTGGGTTGACTAGAGGAGAAGACCTGAAAAAAAAAGCAACTAAGACAAGTAGAAAAACAAACTTCATAGCTCTATAGATCACAATATCCAAATCATTAATGAAGTAAAACTCTAAATAATGTAGAGTATTTATGAGAAGTATCTCATACCATTTCTTGAATAATATCGTGGAAGAGCTTGAATTGTGTTGAGTCCAAGATCTGAAATGAGTTCTATCGCTTTAGTGTAACGTACAAGCATTGACTCGTTTTATTAACTTTGTCTCCCATAGCCCAAGTGCTATCTGATTAACCAGCAATGGTTCAATTTCTACATGAACACTTTTAAGAAGAGCTATGTGATAGTGATTCAAAACTTAATATTTCTTCTAGGATTACTGTACAAAAGCCTCATGATTCTTGTTATTTGATTGAGTTAGGAATGTACCACAGGCAGATCTATAAATGTGTCAATCAATAACATTTTTGCCTAAGACTTCTACTACAACAAATTAGACTTTTCTATACCTATTAAAACTCAACATTTTCATCTAACCTGACATCCATCTTTGCCTTTTCTTGTAAATATTCCTTGACATCATTAACGGTATATTCACCACGATGGAATAAACCCGCACCTAAAGCAGCATCAATCCCACAGTCCATTTCAAACACTTCCTGAAAATGTTGGGGATTTCCAGCACCTGAACTTGCGATAACCGGTATTGAAACTTGAGACTTAATTTGGTTCAATAATTCTAGATTGAACCCTTTATTTGAGCCATCGTTATCTATTGAATTCAATAAGATTTCACCGGCTCCTAAATCCTCGCATGCAATACATAATTCTAAAGCACCCAACTCATGAATCTCTCTTCCTCCTTGTGATGTAACTTGATAATAACAATATTGCTCGCCTTGAGGACCGTATCTTGATGGATCTTCAATTCTTATGGTTTGCATCTTGGTATCATTCGGGGACTTAATATATTTTCTCTTGGGATCTACTGAAATCACAACTGCTTGGTTACCAAACGTAGTAGAAATGGCCTCTATTGAAGATTTGCCAGTTTTAAGTTTATTATTGGCATAATATGCTTCAGCTATCCTCACTGCATCGGAACCAATGCTTACTTTATCAGCACCGGATCTAAAATACAAATCAGCAACTTGAACAGCTGGAACTACTTTATCAGTTTCGGGATCATACAAATCCTTTATTCCTCCACCAACAGTCAATGGTACGAATACAGTTTCTGCTGCTTTTTTCAACACTTGTAACATTGGTAAATCTTTCAAAGGCGAGTTGCGGAATGATGTAATGTTTAAAAATGTAACTTCATCAGCACCTTGATTGTAGTATCTGGTGGCCAATTCAACTGGTTTACCCAAGTTTCTAACTTTTGACTCACCATCACCTTTAGTACCTTTCTCTCGAACATTATATTGATCACCTTTTGTAACCACCAAGTCGCCATCATCATTTGTTCTAACATCAAGACAAGCAATGATTCTGCGAGACAACCCCGAGATGGTTGTTTCTACATCCTTTGGTTGTTTTTCGACATCTGAATTATTCATGCCACCAAATTTTTCATCATTTAAGAAACTTTTAATGATTTTCAATCCAGCAACACCAGATTTTTCGGGATGAAATTGAGTTGCAAAAAAATTATCCTTACTAACTGCAGCAACAAACTTTTCAGACCCGTATCTTGCCAATGCAAAATCCCAACCTTTTCTCTTGTATTCCTCGAGTTTTGCAAACGTATTTGATTTTTCGTCATCAAGTATTGCCGCGTATGAATGAACAAAATAGTACTTGTTCCTTTTGTTCATGCCAAAGACTGTTTTATTGTGCTCAGTATCTCCATCACCCACGGTTATGGCCTCAATGTGATTCCACCCAATGTGCGGGACGGACTTCTTGATCCCCTTTTGTTCAAACACGGGATCATTCACATTGAATTTAAACAAGTCTAATCCAAGCAATCCCAATCCTTTCTCGCCGGGGCTTTCTTCAGAACACGCAAAAAAAGCCTGTAGACCTACACAAATCCCCATCAAGGATCGACCCTGGGCAACGTACCCATTGATGTAATTTGTTAATTTGCGTTCATGTATTTGTTTTACGAAATGTCCGTAATTTCCCACCCCGGGAAATATCAATTTTTCAATTTCTGAATCATTCTTTTCAAATTCTTCTGCATTGTGAATAAATTTTATTGTGTAGTTGGCATCTATACGTTTGATAGCATTGGAAAGTGATTGTAAATTACCACTTTCAACATCAATAATATGAACTAATTTAGACATTGCCCAGTGATGTTTTCTTAAAATATAAATGGTGTATATTGGAATCGAAGTAAATTTTTCTCTGTTGTCTATATGGTTGTATATTTATGCGTCCCGAGGTTTATCTATGAGTCAACTGAATTATGTTTGTGCTACCAATTGCATTTCTACAACTGTGAAATGTGTTATCACACAGTACATATACACTTAATCAATTGCGGGCAAGAAGGTCAAGAATAATGGGTGGGAACGTTATCAGTCTTTTGAGCCTTTAATTTCCAGCATTTATCTATTATATTGTCTCTATGCTAGAATAAATTCTTAATAAATAATACACATAACAAGCCAACACATCTGTAACCATATAATGATAGTACTTTCAGAGTTTAACAGCTTTAATATAAACACCAAAGTGGACACTTGCTTCGTTTTCTGATTTAAAGGTTTCACTATTATCCACGAAAAAATCACAATAATCACCAAACCTACCAACCAACTCAAATAACTTCATACCTGCAAATTTCACAAGAAATCTATTGACATCCATTTGTGAACTTAATAATGATATGTTAAATTTAACTTGTCCCTTTCCAAAAATTTTTGTTAATTCCAATAAAACAGTTTCTACAAAATTCGGTATAGCTTCAAAATATTTCAAAACATCAAAATCAGTATATTTCCAGGCTCTGGGAAAATTTCCATCATTATGTTTCTCCATAAAATCATCGATATTTTGGGCTCCAAAATATATACCTTCTATTACAAGGGAACCATCTTGCTTCAAGATACGGTGAAATTCCCTCAAAACGGTTTTGTAATTTTCTGGCTTTAACTGGAATGCTAAATCAGCACATTGAATCAGGTTGAAAGTGTTACTTGGAATAGTAGCCATACTCTTATTATAATATTCGAAATTCATTGGTTTATGTGAAAAATTCGATGCAGGATCGGGAATTTCAAGACGATTAATCTTAGAATATTTTGGTGACTGATTGTCAATTAATCTCGATAATTTAACCAATTTTTCCATCGTCATATTATCGTATTCTTGATAAGATGAAAAAGATAGTTTTTTCATATATGTATCATATAATTCGTTATCACTTTCTTTGAAATCTATTTTTGGTGTTTTCTGTTGTATATCTTGATACGATTCTTCATTTTTGATTAAGCTCATATCTTCAGTATAAATGTGTGATTCAACAAATCTAACAAATGGCACTGAAACTGCAAGATACCAACCATATTGAATTGAACTAGAAGTATTAAAAAGAAAAACTTTGATATTTTCACGATTATGATGTTGCATATTTTCCTTATATTGAATAAAAAGTGTCTTCAATACACGTTTATCAATCAAATGATCATTATGAAGTTTAGCAAGCATATCAAAGCGATACTTTTCCAACAAGATATATTCATAACACACTTTGGTAATTGCTTCAATCAATAGGTTCACTCTGATTTGATTATTATTCTCACCGGTTACGACATCGCTTGTTTCATCTTTTTTCAATAAATATAATGCATTGGCAATTTTTTTGAAAATCTCTTTAAATTCATAATGTTTTTTCTCGGTGTCATTTAATTCTTCTTTTTTGACATTATCTGGTAAATTAATGAGATAACGAACATAATTCACAAAATTAGTTTCTACCATTTCTTCATGATTGTATAACAGATGATTTATTGAAGCTTCTTTAATTAAAGAACGAAGAAATCTTCTGGTTGGTGCATATAATTCATAAGCCAATATACTTTCAGAAATGCTAATATCAAAATTATTTTCTAGAGTGAAATTTGGTTTTGATTTCAAAAATTCTTTAGCTCTTTTCTGACGGATTATAAATTTGAATAACGAATGGTATCTTATATTTGCAAAATTTATTGCATCACTTGGATGACAATCACTCAATAAGGAAAGAAAACTGTTATAGCGGAAGACTTGATATGCTGGGTTTATGAAATTTTCTAGAAGTCCTTCCGTTGTATTATATATACTTAAGTCTAGCACTGGTTTAAATGGAGGTAACTTGTTTAATGATGATTTTGTGGCATCGGGAAAGTAAGAATCTGAACCAGTTTTACTAGAAGAAGGAGATTCTGTTCCAGGCAGTGCAGATGTGATATTGTCTTTTTCCTTCGTTGATGAACTGGCACTAGAAAGAAATGATAATTTTCTAAATTTATGAGTCATGCTACCGACACTAACATCCTTCATTGGGTTTGATGACGATACTTGAGAATGTTGATTAAGATTGGATAAGAACGATGAATGTCTATGAAATGCATGATTTTGGAAGTAGTGAGGATGGGAATGAGCTGCGGCTACTGGTACGGAAGCATTTGAGTACGCTGAATTTGTTCTTGGTCTACCATGTTGAGGAGTATGAGGATGTAAGGGAGGATTAGTTGATGCGGGTGTCGGACCAAGGTCCCTTCCGGATTTTTGATTTGACGCAAGTGCATTTAATTTTCTGAATGAATCATTTGACATTGTTTTACCATATCTAGAAGCTATTAAAGAAGGCGCATCTTCATCATTAGCACTTTCTTCAAAGAATTGATGTTCTTCTAGTGTTGATGGACTATGTTCTGGTTCTTGCTGATTATGTTTACTGGGTATTTGTGTTGATGGACCTGGCAATGGCAATTCTAGCTGTTGCTGATCTAGTGGTAGCTTCTTGTTATCTTCAATCTTATTCACTTGCTTCAAAGGCTGCTTATTATTGGAACTAACAGTATTTGAGATTATTTGCTTATTGTCCTTATTATCTGAGGAATCTTGACTATTTCTTGAACTAGTTGAACCTTTGCTTGATAAACTACAACACTTTTTTTTGCTTTTGCCATCAGCATGGTGTTTACTACCATTTTTCTCCTTATCCTTATCGTTGTCTTTTTCTTCTATTTCGTTATCCTTGCGATGTTTTAATTTCTGTTGAGTTTGGTACGACACCGAAGGTACCATGAAAAAGCTCATGATAACTTAAGATTATGGATGTAGTCCTTGGAAATGAAATAGGGAGGCGGGGGGAATGAAGATGAACTTATAGCAGTAGTAGTCGGTGGCGAAATGCAACGATGGGTAGTACAAGTTAATGATAATAGTGATCCTTATTGATTTTGTAGAGGACGTATGGAATTTAATTCAAGTCAGATATCAGTACTCAACATGTATAGTTGAATATAATACTGTATATATAGTGATCTATCGCTTCTTTTTCCAGCCACTCTTGATGTAACTAGTTAGTGTAATTGTTGATCTCGGGGGGTTGTCTATAAACTGTAATTGGTACTTGGTTATTGTAATTGTAGTAGTTGCAGGACCATTGATAAATTATATATTGATAATGGGGGAGAACCCGTCACTCACCTACATTCACGTACTTGATGTAATAGTCGTCTCGTTTTTTTGTTTCTTTTTTTTTTTTTTTTTTTTATATTTCTTATTTTGGAGATAAAAAAATAATTCCTTTTCCACTGTCAAGTCAATCCATATTAAGTAATCAATTCGCTTATTATGACTAAGCACCGAAAAGTGCTACCACCTGTGTTATATACGTGTATTGTGTTCTATGTTGGTAAATCTCTTTCCACTTTCCCCTTGGCCTGACGCAACCCTTTCACTATTTCGTAGGTAATATTTTACATCTATATATACACGTATATATAATTGGAGTTTCATACTTAATTTGAATTATTCTGCATTCATCTTTTTGTGTTGATCCTCCCTTTTTGGCCTTGTTTTGCTCTCGAGATATTTTGCAACTTTTATGAGAATCTAATACAAAAAGATTGGTAACAATTTCGTCGTCAAAATAACCCAAACGTTGTATTGAAGATAATTGTAGCCGCATTAACCGAAACTTTATATTACAGATAATTGTGACGGCATCGTTTTTCCAGCTGAAAGATAATTATTGCACTTAGTGAATGAGATTATGCAGGTTGACTTTACGCTGATTTTGGCTGTGTCATACAGTATCGTTTGTCGGTTCATCATATGTGATAAATGTATTACTGTTTTGTGCTATGTGTTCCTTACCTACTTCACAATGTGTAAAGCGTTCATGCAGATATTAATGCACAGTAGATGTACAGCATTGTACACGGAGTGTCTGTGTGTGGCTGCACTACTGTGTGGGATTGAGAATGCGGGTGGATGGTAGCCCCAAGAAATTTTTCTTTTTTTTTAGCAATGAATTCTAATACCAAGACTTCGAAAGTTTATTATATTAATGTACATATCATTCATTCGTTCATTAATTAATTCTTTTAGTGTATTCCTCTTATCCCCAATATAACATGGTATTGATTTGTTTTTTTTTTAATTTTATTCTTCCTTTTTTTATACCTTGCTTTCTTTTTTTCTTTCTTGCACTGTTTTGTTCTTCCTTCTAATTCAATTTCCTCCCACAAATCATGTATATTCAAAATAGCCCTTTGGTTAAAAGGGTGATATATGTGACGGATTCAAACGCTTCCAACTGGAGATATCACAGATGGTGGTTATTCTGGACGCTAATTATCCCAGTAGTTTTTATTCTTGTATTACTTTGTCTTTTTATTAGAAGAAGAAGAAATAAAGTAGTAGCGTATCCAATGTATAACCAACCACCCCCCAATGGCACATATTACCAACCGCCGGCACCTCCTCAATATCGTAATAACATTCCCAATGGGTATTATCAAAATGCTGGTGGTCAGCCATCCGATGATTATACATACGTGCCCCAAGGGCAGAATTCATATAATGCACCAAGTGATCCGCCGCCTGCTCATACAAAATACTGATCTTAGATTTACCTAGAAGATTTACCTAGAAGGTTTACCTTTGTAGTTTTAAATGTCGAATAGTTATATAGGTTTATTGTTTTATGCAAAGGAATATCAGATAAATGAAAAAAAGTACTCAGGTGCGTCTCTATGTTGTACCAAAAATATCTAGGGCAGTTACGTGTTTCTTTATAAAAGCAGATGTGACTTCCTTAATCCCACCTAATTTTTTCGGCTAAATCGCTTGGGACATAAATAACAATTTAGTTTACTGCAGTCATCTTTCTGTGGTGTTGATAGAGAAAGTATCGTGTTGATCAATGGATTACTAATAATGTAACTTCAATAAATCCTTGCATCTATATGTGAGGTTTAACTACAACTCAACCGATAAAACTACTGGATATTCAATTCAAAATGATTTAAAAACATATCTTTTTTTTGGTTTGCAGTGAAATGGTGACACTACATTCCTCCATATTTTTGCATTAATTATGATTAATGTTCTCGTCTTCCTCATTTTTTAGCCACTCTACAATAGTTTTCTCGGAAAAATTATATAGCCAAAATGATTTTTGATTTCTTTTTAAGAATCCACAACTATATAGAGCAATTCCTAAATAAAGCTCGCTTCCATAGGCAATAAAAGTCGCAGATTGTTCAATAAAAATTCTTTCAGACGGTAAAAAGAATTTGCTCAAACATTAAAAGAAAAGTCGCTTTTTAAGTGTTGAGAATTCATTGGAATTGCAAACAGATTACAACAAACTTCGCTTATGAATAGAATAAAAGTCGTCTATAGTTTACAGAAAAGTCGCCATTTGGTAATTAATATGTCTCACCGAGAAAAACAAACTGCAGCTCAATCAAAAAGTCACCCTGTAGGTTTCTAAAACTCGTCAAACATACTTTAAAATCTCTCTCAACAATAGTAAATAGTTTGCCTCCATTGGATAATAATTTGCTTAACAAAATCAAATTCTTCACTCTACAAACTGGCAAGTTCACTGGTTGAGAAAAAAAATGTCGCCTTGAAAATATCAAAATTGGGTATCTTTTGTAGTCTACAGTTTTATGTGACTATAAAATGTAGATATAAACTAAAGTGGTTCTTTATTCAGCATTTAACAGAATAATAAATTGAACCCTAAATGTATGAAACAGGATCAGTCCAGCTGCTACTTTGATTTTCTGAACGAAGGTTATCTTATAAAGATAATGTATTCTATTTCTTTGGTGGTTTTTTTATTTGTTTTTTGACATCTGCAACACATAATATTTTGCAACACAAATTTTGCAACGCATCTTTACCATAAAGAGCGGTAATTCAAATTCTAATTTCTCTTTTTAAACTTTGTTCATAGCCATCTATATTTATCTTTTTAAAAAATTTTATCCTTGTCATCCCAGTCGTAAGATACCCGGTCTACATCGCACCTTGGAGTGCCATCAGCCTATTCTTATAACCTCATCGTGATCTCTTTTTGTCAGCTTTGAACCAAATCTCATTGCTAACCACTAGTGCCCCCCCGCGCCCACTCAGCTCCTAATAATAACGTGAGACCTGCCCATAATGCGCAATGTCCACCCCTTCTGCTTCTAATCCAAAAAATGCAATAGATTCCAAAACTGGTTGAGAAAAAGCAACTGATGTCCTCTTTGAACTGTGGAATGCAGTACCTGCAATAATACAGTTACACCAGCTGCAAATGCCAAATTGATTTCTTGAAATTCTGGTTGGATACGTTTTCATCCCATCTTGGATTTAATTCAACTCCTCTTGAGCCCCTGATTTCTATGTCATCAACTTCTAGGTCCCTTGCTTACTGTAATAAACTCTCCTAGAAATAGTTGCATTTTCACTGTGACAATTCAATACCTACGACATTATTTGATTTATTCGTTCGCTTCCCTGATTCAGACATTGTAAATGATTCAGTAGCTGTATATGTGTTAGTTGATTACAAACAATATTTTCACCTTTTAGGTACTTTTATGTCTCTATAAATAATAGCCGACAATTTAGCTTTTGCCTTCTTTGTAGATCACAACTTCTAACATTCGCTATTACCTCCCAACCTAAAATATGATTTATTGTTCTTTTTTAACAAATTGCTAACGTCTATTAAATTTTCCCTCCCTCATCTAATCAATTTCAATAATTTATTACTCTACAATTGCTGTAATATTTTATGATAAATAAGAAGAGAAACAACAGGCATAGAAATCATGATTTTATCTATAGAAATGTTGCTTAGCTTTTAAAAGTGAGCGCCCTCTCATATATATTCTAGTATGCACCATTTAGTTTTAGCTTTGAATCTAGCGTCTCAAGAATCTAATAACTGGAAAGTAGTAAACATATAAACACTGCCTTACCATCAAACTAAATAATATTAACGTGCTTTATCCTGATGATTATCTCTCTAGTAATATCATTAAAGTCAGCTCCTCGTACCATTTTGAAAGTCGTCACTCGCACATAGTTGGTGCTAAACCGTGGCACAATCCTCATATTCGCTTATTTCCCTCCAGCTTTTGAAATCTGTAGCTTATACTGGTTCTCCTCTAATTTTTTGAAATATTCCAAGAAATCACAGCACCAACACCAATGTAAGCATAGATATCCACACCATTACTAACTGAGTCCAACAGATTCTAGTAATAAGCGTTGTCTCTCTTCATCATCGGCCATTGAATATGACACGTATCTCAATATTGTTGTTGAGTGGAGTGAATTTTTTTTTTGGTTTCCTGGCGACCTTTAGCTTCAGGCAAAGCGAATTTGCAACCGTATGAGTAACCTTATGCATTGGCTGGACGATTTTTATTCAATATCTTTGGCCATCTGGCCTGTTATCATTTGCAGAAATACATTTAGAGCGACTTTTGCATAAGAATAAAAGCGACTTTCAAAGTTAAGGCATTGACAAGTTTTTTAAATGATAGTGCTTCTTTACATAATAGTAGCGACCCGCTTTGATTCTGAAAAGCGAATGTTTGCTTATTTGCAACGAACTGAAGCTTTCACGTGACGGATTGTTTTTAATTACACAGCGAAAAATGTTCACAGTTCGAACGAATTTTTTTTTATTGGGGACGACTTTCGAAATAGTGCTGAAACGAACTTTATTCAGGAACTACGAATTACTGTACGTCCAATTCATCAATATTCATTCATTTTCTACCTCAAATCATTACAAGTGTTTATAGATGAAACGAATTTATGATGAGATACTTTATGACCGTTATTACCCTAGAATACACCTAGACAACGACCTAAGGAGGCTTAAAAAGATTAAAAAGGAAGATAATCATTATGCAAAGACACCACCTTCACCGCTCTCAGTAGCATCATCAAATCAAACACCAGAAATAATTCCAATTCATATAATGAATGAACTAGAAAGTATGCAAAACATGAATGATGTAAATGAGCCTGGATTTAAATTTGTCTTCTTTTTAGGTGTAATGGGCAAAGAGTACATAGAAGTGATTCAGAATCTATTCCCGTATGATATTCCTGTAATATTTATAACCTCAAATACAGAAGATTGTACGAATCAACAATGTAAACTACTATCCAACTATTTCAGAATTCAAGATCCCGTTGGAGGTGGAACATATCCACTAGATTATTTGCTTGTTATAAACAATACGAAAGTTTACTCTAAGATTCCCTTGCTTTTCAATTGTAAAAACA
The DNA here is from genome assembly GCA_030572795.1 of Nematodospora anomalae. Taxonomy (NCBI): domain Eukaryota; kingdom Fungi; phylum Ascomycota; class Pichiomycetes; order Serinales; family Debaryomycetaceae; genus Nematodospora; species Nematodospora anomalae. The sequence continues at coordinate 76,131 of JAJMBC010000009.1, read as the reverse complement.
GATTCTTTAAGAAAAAATCTACGGTAAGCGCATTAACAGATAGAAGTGAAATGTCGCTGCATTTGAATTTTGGTCTTGAATTAGGTGACTTGTCTTTATTTGTTAAAAAATTTGTTGATTATAATAATACACAATAAATGGAAAAATCATAACGAAGATATAGTCAATTTATTATAAGAACACCCTTTTTTTTACCAGTATAATCTTAAATGTAATGATACCAATTATCACGCCAACGTGCTGTCATTTTTAAATATAGTAATAATGTCAATTCTCACTCCAAATATAGGCTTTCTATATTATACCAATGACCATTTTTTACGTAACATGTAACCTTTATTGCAATAATGCCAACTTTTCTTGCTCCAAATCCTTATATTGGTTACTTTGATTTTCAATTTCTTCTTTGATTTTCTCAATGTAAACATCTAGTCTATTCAACTCATCAATTTCATCAGGTCGTATATATTCCTGATCTCTTTTATTTGGGTCTGATAATTTATAAGGTAACAAATTCACTGGTTTTGAAGTCAATATTTCAAATACTTTAACGGTGGGTTCATTAAACACCAATTCATCATATAACACCAGATGCACTTCACCATTCTCTCTTTTGGGATGTTGTGGATTATAGGGATGTAATTTTAAAGCATGAAAGATTTGGAAGTTTTTTTCATTGATTCCCAAATCAACACCGGGATGAAAATGTAGTTTTATAATAATTTCAAATTCCCCCCATCCAGTTTCTGTGACTTGATATGGAGGATTCTCAATACTACGTACGGGATTTTCATAAGTTTCATGTAATTTGAACGTAACCTTTTTAACCAATGGTGTCAAGTCTATATCGCCAAGTACTGGCTTGAAAAAAACAGTCCACTTATGTGTATGATCTACCGGTGTTGTTGGTTTTCTATCTTCTGGTGCTAATCTAACTGCATGATTTCCATATAGTATGGGTAACGATATTGATACGAATCTTATCCTTCTTGAATTAGAACTCATAGCTTATATTCTTTGACGAAGTAAATCTTGAATTACTTGATTGCCCTTAACTGCCAGTGTCAAAGAGAGCAGCCGTGTTGAGATAGAACAATTATGTTGATTATATTCACATTAGCAGTAAGTATGGTTTTTTTTACGCTGTTGATTGCGTAAAGAAGAAAGGAATTATATACAGTACCAATACAACAGGTTTTTGTTGCCAGATTTAGATTTCATTTACGTTATGAGTAGTATACCTATCAAACGACCACCGAAACACACCTTTAAGTATCCCGGGTTTAAATATGAATGTATAGAGGATACCAGACAAAATGAAGATGCCCATTGAGTAGAGCTGTATTAGTTCATCAGAGTTAAAAAATAAGTTAAGAAAACTCAAGTATGAATTCAAATTAATAAAAAAAAACCTGGCTGACAGGACTCGAACCTGCAATCCCTTGATGTCAAGCGAACTTGGTCACTCACCGTAGTCAAGTGCCTTACCATTAGGCCACAGCCAGCTTTTTGTGTTCGTTCTTTAGATTTTCAAAACTAATATGCATATAAAGTGTCGCACAACTAATAACTTCCCTGTTGATAGGTGGGGTACTACTTCTTGGATGGGTGCACTACGCATCACCCTTGACCCCTATTTGATTATAGCATCACTAGGTAGTGAATCGAGGATTTACCCCTCTACATACTAGGAGAGCTTAACCATGCATACAAATAATACGATACGATAACCCGCGAGCTATTAATTTAATATAAATATGCCCTAATTGATAGTTTATAATATGAGTAAAACTTGGTTTTGTTCTTTTTTTTTTATTCTTTTTTTATTTATCTTTGTTTTATATTTATAGTTAATTTGTAATGCTTGCTTTGTTTCTGGTTTCTTCGCGCTTACTTTAATTAAGAGCGATTATCTCAAAACAGATCAAACCCAGTAATCAATTATCAACTACTACAACTATCCCACCCCGTTAGCTCGCCACACCCAGCGTCATAGCACCCCTTGGACTGTCCACCGCATTCTGCCCACATAGCCGATTGGTTAGGGCCAATTAATAATGTCCCCTTCCACGTTCCACCGTGTGTCATGGTTATACAATATATGTTACATAGCCAGTCAGGCTCGTATTGGTGTATGGCTGCTGAGATAGCTCCGGCAATTGTCTTCTGCTCTGCTGTAGATCCGCAATCACCACCTGAACTCCAGTACCTCTACCACACGCCACCCATCTGACCATGTATCTCAGTACACTGCTTAGCACTCATAAGTTGCTTAATACGGAAGGCAATGTTCCATGCGTCGACAACAAAATCCCAAATTGCATTGACGCAGGAAGAAGCCCATTCAACCCACGTAGTACATCCTTGAATATTCCTACGCTTTCCCAATAATGAGTCAGCCTGGAGCGTTCTTGAATACTCTACATCGGTCCGTGCCGCAACATCGATAGCGCTAGAATTCAACACTTGCGAGTAATTGTGTTGGCCTATACTCTTATCACCGCCACTACGGTAAAGCGTCAATGCCGAATCATTATACTGTTGTTCAATGCTCTCCAAATTAACAAAAGCTCTGACATTGGCAACAACTCGCCCGTTTGTGTCTGCTATTATTAGAAAATTCCCATTACTACCATTAGCCACTGGCCCATAGGCTGCGTGTATACGCCGAGGCCATAACATAGTTGTAAATGACAATAGCAATAAATTTACAAGTGCGAACATGCTTTAATATTAATATATTAGGTACTACTATAAATAAAATGAATGTGATGAGTGAAAATATCGTCAGTATAATATCTGCCATGTGGATAGTTTATAATCTGAGTAAAACTTGTTGATTGAACTATACACCGAGATAAACAAGATAAATTAGGGCATATATATATTAATACAATAGCTTGCTCGTATGGCGCGATTTATCTTGTTTTATTTCTATATATAGCTTAATGAAAGAGTTCTACTAACACTATAAATTAAGCGTGTTGCATTAGTAATTCCCATAATACAACAATCGTCCGTGGCACCTATGTTAAAGTTTTTTTTAGAAATTCCTTTCTTCCCATCCAATACACTGCAGACAGACACACTCTATAATCTATAACCCTATAACCGTAGCGCCAGCTTCTGCACTAGAGTGAGCGCATTGACTACAATAGCTACAGTAATGAGACTCAAATTCAAGTAATAAATACACATTTGAGAAATTGAAAGAGTTACGTCAATGAGAGAATTCCACCGAGCGACTCATGTACAGATGATAGAAGTTTTTATGACATTGATTAGCAGTTGTTGATGCCATGAAATGGCTTCCGGTATCAAACATTACATGTCATAATCTTTGTCTTGATCTCACTAGGAATGTAAGTAAACTAATATGAATCATAGCATCATGCCATAGTCTTCACCATACAGAATGATTGATAAATTCATTCTGTAGAATAGAACGACGAGATTTCATATCCTAAAAGCTCTGGGTTTCAGAGAATTTAGAAGCTAGCCCTCTTTCCTACAATATTGGCGCAAGTGCATATTTAAGTATCTTTTACTTAACTCTATGAGCAAAGGACAATAAAAAACTCTGCTATTCGGGCAGTAATTATTCCAAAACAATCGTCTCACTATCTTGTAAGAATAATGCTAGCATTTCATATTCCATAAGAGTTGTGTATAATTATTAATGTTAGCTGGCTTCATATTTTTTGATTCCGGTTTGAGTAGATGATATATACGTGCTTCGTGCGCAACGCTTCATCTCAAAAAAGTCGCGTCGTACTTTGATTAATATCACTTGGAAGTCTTTCATTTAGAAAACCTTATGGAATATTCCCTATACGAACCCTTCCAATCCCCATCAACATAAGATCAGTTTCTCGTTTATGTTGTTGCTAATTTAAAAACAATGACTACGTCACCTAAAAGAAGACAAGATGATGTTATATTTGATGCTAGAGTATGTAGTGCACTTCATTTTTTCATAGTCCCTTTGCATTTTACTAACACGAGCTTGTATAGACAGGTAATGTGAATGTTCAAGATCACATGTCCCAACTATTAATGAAGTCTTCTTCAAAAAGACGTAAAATGATGACTCAAATCACGGATGAAGATGAATATGAGTATGAAGACGAAGACGATGATGACGTTGAAGATGAAGACAGTGATGGTAATGAAACATCGGAATCGGTTTCAGAAGAAGACGAAGAGGAATATGATGAAGGTCCAGCAAATGCAGGTGTTATTGAAAGGTTGAGTTTGAAAAATTTCATGTGCCATGATTCATTTGAATTAAAGCTAGGTCCTCAAATCAATTTTATTATTGGTAGAAACGGTTCGGGTAAGAGTGCCATACTAACAGGAATCTCTGTTGGATTAGGCGCTAAAGCTAGTGAAACTAATAGAGGCAGCTCCATTAGAGACTTGATAAAGGATGGTAAGTCGACCTCCCGTATTACTATCGTCTTAAAAAATGAAGGAGCAGAGGCATATAAACCTCAGGAGTATGGTAAGAAAATTATTATTGAAAGAAAACTACAAAGAGTTGGTGGTAACACATATGCCATTAAATCCGACAAGGGTAAAACCATTTCAACAAAAAAAGCAACGCTAGATGAAATCCTTTACAAATTCAGTATTACAATTGATAATCCATTAGCATTTTTATCTCAAGATAAAGCTCGTGAGTTTCTAACATCTTCAACTGATAAAGCCAAATATGATTATTTCATGGATGGAGCTTTTGTCACCGAAATTCTCAGGAATTATCACGAAACGTCTGGTAATATACAAGAATTATCCGGAAAAGTACGACAAGCACAATCTTATGCTGAAATTTGTAAAAAAAGGTATAAAGACATCGCAAAAGTCTATAACGCTCACAGAAGAAATGATTTTTTAAGAAATCAGTTGCAAATTTTGAATGGTAAGATTTACTGGTTTAATGTTAAGAATTACAAAGATAAAATTTCCAAATACAAAACAAAATTATCTACATTTCACGACGAATTACTAGATATCGAGGAGAAGACAAACAATTGTGATGCTGAAATAGAATCCAAAACTCCACAAAAACAACAAATGGAGAAAGAGATCGCCGAAGCTGAAAGTAATATACAAGAAAAACAGAATGAACTTGAAAAATTCCGACAAGGTAGAGATCAAAAAAAATCAGACATTGAAGTCAATAAAAATGAAATTAAAAAAAATGAAAGAGAAATTAAGAATTTACTTGAAGATATAGTATCAACCAGAAAGAAAATTGAGCAAGAAAAGTCCAAGCTTGATGAACAACAAGGTGGATCGAAAGAACAACTAAGAGATGAGTTAGATACAATTAAAGATAAAATAAAACAAGGTGAAGAGAAAATTGATTGCTTGAAACAGCAACTTCAAGCCATGAAACATAATCCAGACCCTGAAATTGAAGAGATTAGTAATTTGAAAAAGGAGTCAAGACAAAAACTTCAGGAATTGGAAAACCAAAGGAGGGAATTGGCCAAAGAGCAATATAATATTTACACTCCCTGGGGTTCTGGAATGCAGCGTTTAGTTCTGGAGATTAAATCCAAAAGAGATTGGGTTAAAGAGCCAATTGGACCCGTTGGCAGTTATGTTCAAGTCAAGAAGGAATATGGAGATTGGAAATCTTTACTAAGCACTGTACTTAATAAGACTCTAGATTCATTCATCGTTAGTGACGAACGTGATAGATTGCAATTAGATCAAATGCTTAAAAGAAATCATTTCCGCAACAATATAATAGTGAGAAAATCCGAAAAAATTAATTACGAAAATGGGAAAGCTGGTGATCATCATACTACTGTTTTAGACATGCTTGACATTACCAATGAATCAGTTTTGTATGCCTTGATCGATATCAGTTCCATAGAGAAAAGTATCATTGCTCATAGTCCTCAAGAAGCAAGACGTAGTTGTCGAGATCATAATGTTTACAATGCTCTCCTTTTGTTTCAAAGGGATTCAGGTCACAGAGTAAGTTACCAGAATAATACGTTCAGACAAGATCCTATATATTACCAAGACAGAATAGCAAAATTTGGAGCCGCTAACAAGACTGATTTATTAGAAGAGCTCAAGCGGGATATAGACAACGAACTTACCAATCAAAATGTATTGGAAAGGAAACTCAGAGCCCATAGGATGAAGTTTGAAACTAAAAGAGAGAATATTGCGAACCAGATTAAGGTGCTAAATAATGATTTATCAGCATTAAAAAGGAAAAGAAGCATTTTAGAAGATAAATTGGAAGTTGAAGTTGATTTCACCAATATAAATGAATGGCAGATAAGAATAGACGATCATGAAGCTCAAGTTTCTCGTCTTGAGGGAATTAATGAATCATTAAGGGAAGATCTCAGATCTAAGGTGGAAGAAATAAAGTCGACAAAAGGTGATTTTGATGACAGAAAACAAGCAGTCAAGAAAGCTCAATTTATGAAAGACGCATTGAAGAAAAACCTTGACAAAATAATATTAAACATACAGGCCGAATTTGATGCTAAGAAGCACTATGAGTACAAACAGAATCAATACAAAGAACAAATTACGTCCACTCGAGAAACAATTGCTAAAGGTGAAGCCAAATTGATAGAATTAATTGAAAAAGCCGAATCTTTTTGTTCCAGAGATTCTGTCACAATAGATGAAGACGATACTCAAGAATCTATTGCCGAGGAGTATCAAGACGTGCGTCAGCAACTTCAAGAAGCTGAGAATTTTATTGGTACTTCATTAGAGGAGGTTTTGGTACAATTAGAGGAAGCTAAAGGTAAACATCAAAGAGCGGAGCTGGAATTGGAAACTTTATCAAAAACATCCCAAAAATTAGTTGATGATTTGAATGTAAGACTTAATACATTGAATACTACGATCGACTCTTCTATACGAGATGCTAGAAGAGCATTTGAAAGAGCAATGGGTCTAAGAGGTTTTACGGGTTCTTTGGATGTTGATTTCATTGAAAAGACCTTGAAATTGAATGTTCAAACCAAGACTGATGATGCAAAGCGTACAGTTGATTCATTGTCAGGTGGAGAGAAATCGTTTTCACAAATTGCTCTTTTATTATCAATTTGGAGAGTTATGAATTCAAGAATTAGAGGATTGGATGAATTTGACGTCTATATGGATTCAGTTAATCGTTCAATTAGTATTAAATTATTACTACATGAATTAAAGCAATATCCAAAATCACAAAATATATTTATAACACCTCAAGATATTGCTGTTGTTGGAGATTTGAATAGTCGGACTGTCAGAATTCACAAAATGTCCGATCCAAGAAAAGATTAAATATTTATTCTGTATAGATACAAGGAACTACTAATGAGTCATATGCGGTATTATTTACAAGTTGTTTATAACGTTTGTATTGTTCATTATTAATGTATAATTTCTTGTGATGATGAAACTGAGATAGTATTTTCAAATTGGTTACGAGTTCATGCAGAGTAGTTATAGCGGAAGATAATAGGACTCTGATATATTGTTTTAGCACTCCCTTCGTTATATGACCACCCTTAATATCTCGATGATAATTTATCAATTCATTGGCTAAAGAATACAGGTTTTCCTTTCCCTCAATGGATTTCAAAATCCTTATAAAGTTCTGGTTCCCAATGATATCTTTCTTCTCTCTACCGGGGCAAATAAGAGGCAATGATTTAAGATATAAAAGGGCCATTTGCTCTTTACCAAGGTTGCATAACGCGGCCACGATATAAATATGAATCGCAAGATGCGTCGAAGAAGTCAATTGTAAAAGTTTACGAATATCATCGTCATCACTACCATTCTTTATATGCAACGTAATTAGTTTTTCAAAATTTGGTAAATCCGTCAATGCTATGCTTCCTTTGATGATTGGGTTTGGTCCCGACTTTGGCGATGAATAAATATTCATTTGAATTATGGGATTATATATTTCAGTCTCACAAATTTCTGCAAGTAAATTCTGATGAATATCTAATGAATGATCCGATTCGTATTTTATTGTATACTGATTATTTTTTATATTTTCATCTCTCCAATGACAGTTTTCTTTATTGGCCGAAGAAGGTCTTGCTAGTGGCGCATGAGAGTGACCCAAATCTTTGAACTTTATCAAGGCTTGTTTTAAATCACCTAACCTAGAATAGGATTCCACTTGCAAGATTAACAAAGATTGATAGGTTTGCCGATTATGATAGAACGAATAAAATCTTCTGAAGTACTCTAACATTCCCTCTACCCTTGCTGTATCGCTATTATTACAAAATATCAAAGCCAATTTCTCTATGGTGTACACATTAACTAAAAATGGTATGATGTTATTGTATTGCACTGAATAAGTCATTTCTTCATAAAACTGATGATTATCAATCAATTCATGATATATTAACATTGCGCCGAGATAATCAACCTGTTGACATACTTTATCAAGATATAATGACCACAATTCATTGGATAGTTGAAAGTGATCACATTCTAACAATTTATGTAGCAAGGTAGTTGTAGCTTTTAAATTATTGGCCGACAATAAGTTATAGATAAAGACTTCTATTAATTCAATATTTAAATGTTGACAATTCAAACAAATAAAGGTAAATATTTTTGATGATGGTTCGGTAACTAACATAAATTGTAATTTTATATTCAATAATTGGGGAAACTTGGTAATCAACTTATCCTGTTTTTCAATTGGCAAATGTACAAATTGAGGTGTTATTTCTTTAATTCTTTGATATGTTAGCGGGTGCATTAATGCTGGTAGCAATGAATATGACCTTAAGATTCGTAGTACTGGTCGTATCCTTCGTATCCTACGACCAGCGTACATCATATTTGTAATAAACCTGTCTTGTCTGGTTTCGAAAATAAAAAAAAGTTGATATTGATCAAATTTGCACGATACCAGTTCGAAAAAAACTAAAAAAAAAAAGAATTTCACTTGTAAAGACTAACTCAAGCAACCTGCTAAATAGAATAATGTTGAGAATAGGGTTAGCACGTTCATTGAGAACGTCATTAATATCGAAAAGCTCAACTACTATCCGTACATCATTGCCTTTGCGTGCAACTCTGCCTATTTTTGCGTATAGGTTTAATTCGACGTCAACTACCCAAGATATTCAAGACAAATTGGTTTCATTTGATGAATCAACTTCCAGTCAAATCCTTGATAATGTTTCAAATTTGCATTCCAATGAAATTGGATACTTGCAGTCAATAGGGATGGCCGAAGGATGGGGCCCCACTAGTATTGTTGAAAGAATATTGGAGTTCACTCATGTATATACTGGATTACCATGGTGGTCGACAATTATAGTGGCAACGGTTGCTTTTAGAATAATTCTTTTCCCCCTTTATGTTAAAGCAAGCTCAAATGCAACGAGATTATCCAAAGTTAAGCCCCAAATTGATGAATTAATGAGACAAATAAAAAATGGTGAAATGCAAGATCAAATGAAAGCAATGGAAAAGAGAAAGAGAATTATGAAAGAAAATAATATTTCAACTCTCGCTCAAATGGCTCCCGTTTTACAATTACCATTAGCTTATGGGTTTTTCCAAGCTTTAAGAAAAATGGCAAATCACCCTGTCGAGGGTTTTTCCGACCAAGGTTATGCATGGTTTGAGAATTTAAGTGCCATTGATCCTTATTTAGGGTTGCAAGCAATTGCAGCAGTAGCAATTATTGCCGTTGTTAGAATTGGAGGTGAAACTGGTCAACACGCGTACGCTCAAAGTATGAAGAAGGTGATGACAGTTGTACCGATTTTGTCGATTTTTATTACAAAAGGATTTTCAGCAGCTGTTGTTTTATATTTTGCTGCTAATTCAATATTTTCATTATTCCAAAGTGCATTATTTAAAAGTGATACATTCAGGAAGATTGCTGGTATGCCTCCCAAATTGTCTTTAGAACAGTTAGATTCAAGTAATAGTAAGAACAGTCAATCAATCAAAGAAATGGTTAGTAACTTCGTTGATAACAACAAAGAGAAAAGTATTAAACAAGCAAGAGCTGCTAATAAACGATTAGAAATCACTCAAAAGAGGAAAAATAGTGTTAATGAAGGGTTTATAAAAAGGCATTGAAAGAAGTGAAATGAATGAATGGCTAGAATAGTGGTTGTACTGTATATAGTGTTTTTTAACCTAATGTATTTAGTTAGATTACGGTGGGCTCGTTCTGTTAATATGCAGTATATTTGTATACTGCAACACACTTTGATTCCTCTTCTAAACAACGCCGGTTCCTAGTCAATATCTCTTGTCATAATTAGATATAGCCAGTATATAGCAGTTAACTCCAACATACTCTTAGATCACACCATAACATGTGTAAGCTATATTCTCTCATGATTCTGTTACTTTCAATCGTTGTGGTATATCTTGATCGTTACAGAAAATATAGCATAGAGATTATCCCTTTTATAAGAATGAAAATATGAAAGCTTCCAAAAAAATGCAAAGTAAATATAACTATGTGATTGACCAAAGAAATGATTATCAAGTTAATTCCAAACGATGAATTGAAACCGAGGATTAATTTCATATACATAAAAAGAAGCGAAATCAAAAAGTAAACTAGCCAGTGGAGTGTTTGACATTAAAGTAGCAAACGGAGCAAATAAAGTGATCCTGTAAGCCCTTTGAAAGGAAAATGTTCAATAGAAAAAATAGATCATACATTAATACGAGTACTGACATATCTAAAGCAACTGAAAGGAATGTTCTCATAAGTTGATTTGCTAATTTGTTTTAACGGTCCCTTGGTCAATTAACAAGAGGTTACTTCTTGATCTTTCGCTTTATGAGTTCAAATGTAATATTTACAATTCAGCACCATTCAGAACATCATGCTTCTGAAGTTTGAACTTGGTTTAATACGATTGCAATCTTTTCTACGGTGCGCTCTAGAATTTATATCATGTTTCAGCTTATTTTTAAAGAGGTGCATTTCATTCTCTCTATATCTATTGCACAGTTCTCCACATTTATTTTCATCTATATATTCTCCAAAATTCATAGGTATAATACAACATAACGTATAACTCCGCGAACAAATAGATAAGAAACAGAAGTAATAATTATTGCTATATCTGTGTATAAATTATATTAATTTAGAATTGTCAAGTTGGGTTACATATTGTACTATACAGTAAAGTATTTACTAAGATGTTGTACCTATCATTAATGACAATGTCTTCTTAAATTTTTATAAATCCCTCTCTTGAATGCCATTTTATCTTTTTGGGTGTTACTTTGAGGCTTTTTTGATAACAAAGCCCGTATAATCCGTGCCATTTTTTTATGGATGTAGTGATATAGTTTGGGTTGTACTCTTTACTGCTACCATACACATTAATCCTTCCAAAAAAGGACAGAACAGTCAAGCAGCAGTGTTACTGACATAGCACGACAGCTACAAAAAAATTTTCAGTCTCAAACGAAATAGATACCCTTCTGGAGATCAAGTCAACTCTTGTAAATTTTCAAAACTGTGATCGAATTCTCCCACCTACCTAACACATTTTTTGTCCTGCGAGTTTACATATTTATTGGCTGCAAAATTATTCAACGCCATAGCAAAACAGTAACCATGATGACAAAAAAAAAGTACATTCCCTGAGTTGAGGTATTAATTGACCCAGTTGCATATAGAAAAGAGAGTCTTCTTGTAGCACCACGTCATTTTCTCTCTAACATCAAAATGAGGTTCTAGAAATTCCCAAAGGGATAAGGCGCCATTGTGTATATTATATCAAATATATCTTAGCAGCTTAACTACTGTGGATCGGACGGGAAACGGTGCTTCCTGGTAGATATCGCCACAACCGGTAAACTTGAAATTCTGAGTAGGTGCAGAAGCAGAGCATGTGGCAGGGGCAATAGGGGGAAAATAAACCATTTTTGTTGGAAAAATGCATGTCTGTGGTCAGGGCATTAAATTTTGACCGTAGGGTGTAGTGTAGTTTTTTTTTCGATTAAATTATAATCTCCGCAGAAAGGTGGTCAGCCATGCAGTTTTCTATATTATATTATGGTGAGCTTTCTTTTTAGATGAAAATATGGTGTGGTTGTGTCAGCGGCGTAAGATGTGTTAGTTAACGATAGTTTAAATCGATGGGGAGAGAAGTTAAAGTATATGCTATTTTCCGGTTCGCATTAGCAAGAAAACTGACGCTCAATCAATGATCGTGCACAAACCATATACCTGCAGCATTGTATGAAGATATGAAAGATAGTTACTGTAGGTTTGAGCTTTCAGATCTGGAGAAGAAGAACGTATGGCATCAATAACCACGTGCGTGAAGGGACCCCAACAGCATTAATTAGGCAAGATTTTCAAATACACAGTTGCTTTTTTTCCAATAGAGTAATGGAGGATGAGTCTTTTTGGCAATATGCATTGATTCACAGGAATAGATGCTGCTGCAAAAATGTAAGACAATCTATTCGTGATGGATTATATAAGAGTAAGGTAGAACGTGTAGTTTTTGAGCAGTATTCAAAGGATGAGCGTAGAAAAGGTTCTTTTTAAGTCTCGTTTTAAGAGAGGTTATTCTTTGAGAAGTATGGTCTCGTAGTAAAAGCACGGCTTCTATCAAGATTAACTTCAAAGGGGTTGATAATTCTAGATGCATTTAATATGAAAATTGATTATGATACCAGTGGATTTAATTAATACTATCAATTTACAAGATTTTTACAAATACTAGGAAACAAAATCTAAGCAAGAATGCTCTGGTGATTTAGAATCATTTGCTTACGAAAGGGAATATAAATTATCACCTTTTGAAATAGAAGATGTAAGAATAGGAATACTAATTAACCTTAATATGGCAATATGGTTATTAGAAAATTTAGATAATGGTTTCATATTATAAGAACCTGAATAACTGTATCACATTTTCCCTATCAACTATAAAAATAAAGGTGAAAACAAACACATAACTCAGCAAATTCTTTCTATTATCTATTAGAGACGTCAGAATCGCAATATCTATTACCATCAACTAAGAAGCAAGTAGTTTTTGAAATGTTACCATAAGTATTATAATCGAATACTGTAATGTTTCCACTATCTATTGTATAAAAGAAAATGAATCAATAGCTTCATTCTATCCATGTGCGCCTGCAAAAGTTGCATTAATGTCACTATTGAACATAAATCTTAATGAAACATATTTATGGAAACTATCTAAAGTGTGTACAAGCATGTATGGTAGACAAATAAAGAACTTCATTGATTCGTTACCATAATGTGTGACAAGAGTCTATTAAAAACTGTAGAACCAAATCAGCAAAGTGCTTTTTGATAATATCAATGAAAAGAATACTGGGAAACTAATGTGATGAATGATACAAATAAATAATGAACCAGATGATCAATGGAATAGTTTTAAGATCTGCTTAAATGAAATTAAAAAATATTACAAATTACACCATAGACCTATGTGTAGCTGAGGGGTTGCGAAACAATTATGTGATAGATACTCAGTGAGATGTATTCTCACCAATCAAAACTTGTCTGAATATATGTGTGTTGGAGAAAACTTATACTATACCGTGAAATTTGATTCTACTCATGGTCATTTACCATCACTTGCTTCATTATCTTAAGGATTTACTTTTGACCACCGCCCTTTTTTGCTTTGAAATCAATGTGTCTGTAGCTTTTCTTATTCTCCTTTTCATGACTTTGAATATACTGTCTCAAAATAAGCTTCTTTCCTCTGATTATACAGCTAAGCTAAGAAACGAGTATTTTATGTAATTAAGTTAATTACTGAAACAAAGCTCTAACACATGACAAGCATGCCAAAGAAATATTAGTGTTTAGCTTACTTTAATTTCAGAAGAGATTGGTATGTCATTTCAAGTAACTAATGCATATAAAAGATTCTCCTCGCTATACAAAAACAATAAAAGGACACTATATTGTACATACTAGTACATACTACAGATGCATATGTTCCCTGACCGTTAGTGTCAGTCAGAAAAAGGATCAAAAAACCCTTGTTTACCCAAAAATATGAAAGTGTACATATCTATTACCTTGTTGATAAAGGAGGGGTTGGATGTAGTTTTGTAGAGCTTATAAATTTGACCGTCTTCTTGAATCTCCAAATCAAAAAATCTTGCCCACCTTGTATTTCATCAGCTTTTTTATCAATAAAACTAATAAAAAATGTATGAAGTCTATATCATTTTGACATTAACAATTTTGGTTTATCGCACTGCCAGATTCTTGCAGCAAAGAAATATAATTCGTAGAAACCATTGTAAGCCAATAAAAAAACTACCTACATCAACGTGGAAAAGTTGGTTAGGGATTGAAATTTTGTTAAATAGAAAAGAAAGGCTTGCCGAAGGTAGAATCCATGAACGCTTATATAAACAATTCCAAGAGCTCAATACTACAACTTTCAAAACCAATATCTTGCTTTCGTACTGGGTTTTGACCACTGATCCAGATAATGCTAGAGAAATCTTTAGTTCCGCCCATTTTGCTAATTGGAATATTGGATATCGTCCTGATGCTCTTAAACCGTTGACTGGTGACGGGATATTCTCAAGTGAAGGAGAAAGTTGGAGACATAGCAGGCTAATGCTAAGGCCTATTTTCGCTAAGGAACATATTAGGCATATCACAGCAATGGAACAATACGTGCAAACATTATTCGAAATAATTAAAAGGGAGCAAGGTGGTGTTATCGATATGCAAGAGTTATTTCAATGTTTTACCATTGACTATGCTACCGATTTTTTATTTGGGGAAAGTTGTGATACTTTAAAGGATATATTAGGGGAAACCACTACTTCTACAATCGATAAAAAATTGAAACTGGAATTTGCAGATGCATTTACTCAAAGTCAAGACATTATTTCCCTCCGGATTTTACTCGGAGGATTTATGTTCTTAATGAATCCCAAATCTTTCCAACAATCCAATGTCACCCAGCACAAGCTTGTATCTCATTTTGTTAACAAAGCAATTGCGATGGACCCTAAAGAACTAGAGGCAAAAAGTAAGGATGGATATGTGTTCTTATATCAAATTGCTAAACAAACCAAAAACCCCAAAGTTTTACAAGATGAATTGTTGAGTATATTATTAGCAGGGAGAAATACAACCGCTAGTCTCTTATCGTTCTTGCTTTTTGAGTTAGCCAATAATAAGCAAGTGTGGGATAAATTAAAATCAGAGGTTGAAATTCATTTTCCGACAGTTGAATCAATCACATTTGAATCAATTCAGAATTGTGATTATTTACGTTGGTGCATATTTGAAAACTTGCGAGTCAACCCATCAGTTCCAATCAATAGCAGAACAGCAACGAAGGATATGGTTTTACCTAAAGGAGGAGGTGATGATGGTCAATCCCCAATTTTTATTCCCAAGGGTCAAAAGGTTTTCTACTCTTTATTTGCGGCACATAGAAATCCAAAATATTTTGGTGAAGAGCCAAATGTCTATAAACCTGAAAGATGGGAACATTTGCCTAAAACCGGAGGTGCTGCATTTATGCCATTTAGTACCGGTCCAAGGCTCTGCTTGGGCCAACAATTTGCATTGACTGAAGCTTCCTACTTAACAATTAGATTAGTACAAACATACAATGAAGTCAAGTTACATAACACCGATTATCCGCCAAAAAGACTGGCTGGTCCATCAATTAGAGTGTTGGATGGTTGCAATGTTAGCTTTACCTAAAGAGGGGCAAGTATTATTATTTAATATGTGAGGAAGTCTATAATTCAGAATTATTGCAGTTATACTATTTCTTTTCTTTTCAATACACACCTTTACCCACTCAATCGACTAAACTTGTAAAACAGAGAAAAAGCCACAACTAAACGCAGCCCAACATAGATTGTGTCATTTGAATCGATGAAGCAATGATATGCGCGGTTAAATTTTAAGGGCTACTGCTCAAGTAGAAAAACAAGCGCATATGATAATACGCAAATAGTGGGGTTTTCCGTGCCCAGAGACAGACAATCAGCTGAATTTCGTGGGGCTAGTAAATTATTTCGCAGCCAGTAAACTCGCACATGAAAAACCTATTAATCGGAGATGTTTCTTGCACACGTAACATCAATGGATTCGTAACATCAATGGATTGAATAAATGAAGCTAAGCTCCAAGAGAAGTCTTTAGCGCATAAAACAATAAGATACAGATTCGAGTGAATATTTATATACATGTACACAACCCCAATAATATACTCTCGTATTCGAAAAAAGACAAAAAAGCTTCTGCATTTGTACCTCACAAAGAGGCCGGTACTTGATCCTGAGTATGAGGGAGAGTTTGCGTAATAATTATGTTAATAACATCGCTTTACTTGCCTTACCAACGTAGAGACGTAGGATGATGATTTCTCCTTTCTCACGACGGCAATACAAGCAATGGTTCCAGTTGAAGGTGTTGCAAACCCAACAATAGCTGAGGTCGATGAAAATGCGTGTTGTCACCGAAAACCAGCCCAGGACCGTAAATCAGCTTAGTGGTATTTACAAGTAGTACTTCCATCATCTAAAAAAAATCCAATCCGTTCTATTTCAAGTGTGAAACAAACCGACCTAAATAAGGGTATCAGAGGTAATGATATTTTGGTCGATGTTGAGTTTATTTTCTGTTGCAGATATTGCTATTGGTCGTCAGATAGTCACGCATTCAGTTCTGTGCTTGGTCATCCAATATACAGTGTTGCAAAGATTGCTGCAAGAGGATTCAGCCATTTTTGACAAAATTGTTTCTCACGTATAGTATTTGTACTGTAGCAAACTTGAGAAAAGAGTTCCAAAACTGAAGGCTATCCTTTACACTTAATTCGCACTTATCAGGCTGATCTTCCATTTCCACATGCTAGTGTTTTGCTCTAGAGTAAACTCTACTACTTTGTACCAGAATTCGCAACCCAATTCGTACCAAAGTGGACAGTGTCACACACCTCGACTTTCTCGAAGTTTTCGGATGCTCAACCTATATCCGTAGTCCTAGGAAATCATTGCACCACTTACTAGAATCCAATCTACTGAATCTGGAAACAAGCATTATTTCATGATAAAGTGTGATCCAGAGCTGGGGAAATTGAAGGATGTGACAGTTCGGGCAAAAACGAAGCAAATTCCGACAGGTACGTCAGTACTGAGAAATAGCGAAACTCTGATTGCTTCTAGTTTTACTTCTACAAGAAAGTTTTGGTGGAGTTAGAGGTGGGGAGGATTTCAATAGTTCTGAAATGAAGGTATTTGGGTGCTTGACTTGTTTCAGTCTTTCAGTATTTTTCATGTCTACAATGCGAAAAGATTACGGGTAGACAATGACCTTTAAGCATTCGATTCCATCAAAATCACAAAGCTTGCTATTCAGTATGCGTAAGTATGTCTCAGATCAATCTTGCACTGTTCTGGCCCCTTACCTATTTTGAAGTATAATACAGCGTAAATACACTTGGGTTTTTATTTGGGTTTATTTAATTCTTCCCAACAGAGGGGAATGAACTATTCTCCTATGCAAATAATTACCTGCAAATAAAAATTTATCAGAAATTGAGAAATTAATTCAAAATGCGCCGAGTGTGACTTTATGGCACTTTATGACGATAACAATGGAAGTGTTGGTACTAGTTCAGATTTTGTTGAGTTCTTTTGTTAGTCTTTAGAATACAGATAGACTGCGTTTTTGATTCATCTTAAATGGAAATGTGCGAAAATGAACATCAACCACGTAGCACTGACCAGTTCAAAGTGCAAAAATTTTACTTCCCTTGACCAGAGAACATCAATCACTGCTTGAATAATAACACCAAGTTGGTTCATTCCACGGCTTTATTTATGATGTACGAGGGAAGCCAGGCGGTGTTTGTCAATCAATCGAGTTCTCGGGTTCGCGACCCTCCTCCGTACCACACCGCCCGCCGCACCCACCTCTGCAACTGCAGAGACGAAAAAATAAAATAATTTTGCAAATTTCGTGTACTCCCATACGATACACACCTTGCTGGATCACAATTCCCCACACTTTCCAGCCAGCAATTTGTGGTAACCCAATTGGTCCTTTTTCTGTACTCGGAATGACATAAGTTTTATTTCATCTCATAAAATGAAGCAAAAAGCTGTCGACTCACTAGTTACCACTCCTTTAACAGTGATGTAATTGATATAATAATAATATATGTCATGTCAAGGAGTTGTGCTGCCAACATGAACCCAACAGTCCGAATTAAAGTTCTTTGGGCAGAGAAGAAGTTTGTGCCCAACAAGTGTTCTAATACAATAGGACTCTATTCTAATCATTGTTATTTGATTTACATTTCAATTTATAGTATACTACGGAATCTTTCCAAAGAACCCAAAACTAAGTATATTAAAAATCTATTTACAAAATATGAACTAAACTAAACCTAACCAAATCGCTGCAAACAACCAGCTAGCCAACCAAAATTCAATATAACTCTTTCAACATCTGTAACCTCAATTCTCTTCTTTCCTTCTCCTTATTATAATCTTCAAACTCAACACCTTCTTCATCTTCTTCGTCGTCTTTGCCAAGCATTTCTAAAGCATACGCGTACACTGGATTATATATATAATGATAGTCAAGTGTTTGAATTTCATTTAAACTCTCTGCGTCACTATTGTATCCAGTTTCGTCTTCATTTATACTTGTACCAGCAAAGTTTTTAAAATTATTTGTATTGTCATTATCTAACAAGTACTCTTCATCAACACCAACGATTGAATCACTTGGTTCAATTAACGTGGAAGATGCGGTATACGTATTATTTGTCGTTGAACTCAATGGCGTATTGTTGGGTACTATTACCCCACTGCTGTTGCTCAACTTTTCACTACTTATTGAATCGTTTGATCTTGTTGTTCTTAAAGATAATGCATTGCTCAAACGACGATATATCGATGGTTGTTTAGTAAATGGACATGGAGTGGATGATTGTTGTACTTTGAATAACCCAAATAAAAATTTGGCTTTCGGTCTATGATGTACTTCACATGGTGAGTCAAAGCTTATACTGTTGTCTACTAGATTTATGTAATAGTGCTGTTGTAATAGTTGATCGTATTCCAACTTCCATGGATAATGCTTTGATGTGAAGCTACTACTTCTATGAAATGTAGGAAGAGTGCTAGTAGTCGCAGTGCTGGATGCAACGTTTGTACCTCTAGTCATGACAGATGTATCTATTAAAGTGATATAAGAAAGGAAATACAACTAGAAAGCAAAAAGAGGGTAATTAAACTCAGAAGTTTGAATGGAAATAGAGTTTATATATATCACTGAGTGTATAGCTACTACCTGTATTATGTATGTATTTGTAATGATAACACTTTAATACTGCATAATCTTTTCGCTTGCAGCTCATCACAGTCGGTTCATTGTCACTTTGTTTTTCTCCGTCCGATGGACGGGAAAAAGAGCAAACAAAATAGTCAGGCTGTACTTTTCGGGCCAAGTTGGGAACACGTCGGAAATCCGTATATTCCAACTATCTTGGTGTATAAGATGAGATTACCATATGAAGAAAACTTTCGTATGCTGATTCTATAGTATTGAAATTACAGCGATTAGAATGTATTGTTGGCTGAACGGAGGGCTAGAATAGTAGATGATAACAGCGAACATCAAAGAAATTACTGGCACCTACCTGACCGTGTTACATTCTCGTACTAAGCACATTTCTATATGATATTACTTAATCAGCTAAATTAATAATCAATAGAGTCAGCCTCTTCTGTTTTCATCCTACTGCTTATTTTTTTCTTGTTTATTTTTTTTCTCTCTCAGTTCTCCGTAATAACCTAAACCCGACATCCGAGTCGATTCCAGACACCGACTGACAATTCTAATCAACAATCGTATTTGCCACACGGACATCTACTAATTTGCCGTTTATTTGTGCTTTACCATTCGTTTGAAATTCACTGGCTTGGCTTCATGTTCTTATTCCTTCACCGACCATTCACTTGTGCTTTTTCTAAATTCTGAATTGCACTTTTACATTCCTCTTCCAGTTTGAAATAATATTTTCTATACCATTTTAATTGTTCGATACTTTCCAAAATATCCAGTTTAGCAGTATGTGAACCTTTTTTGGGAGGACATAATTTCATTAATTTTGAATTATGGCGATACCCAAATTCCATTATACTTGACACGTCTAAAATTCTATAATGCAAATGATCTATAACTTGGGGGAAATCTTTACACATGAAAAAACGGTCCATATGTACTGAATTTCCTGCTAGTATACCCATTTTTTCTTTGGGCACGTATTTCTTGATATATTCAAGTAACTCCTTCTCCACTATATCTAATTTTCTTTGTGGATTCGATAGTATTTCGTTTACAAGTCCCGATTTCCCATGTGTTTCAATACACCATTTGTCCATGGCATCTAATCTTTCCTTGGGGTAGTAGATGGTACTTTCAAAACTATCACCAACAATATTTAGATCTTCGTCGGTTATAATACAACATATTTCGATGATTCTGTCGTCACCAAACACGTTCAACCCGGTCATTTCACAATCGATCCAAACTAGCGGTTTCTTAGGCCGCGGAGACTGAATCAATTGTTGCATTAGCTCGAGTTTGGATTTCTTACTTGGTGGTTCTGACATGTATCGTATCGGTCCAACTGCTCCAACTCGCACTGTCAATGATCCTATTAGCGGTCTAGCTGCTCTAACTGGCACTTTCAATCTCGTTAATGTAAACATTGGATGAACAGAAAAATTTTCTACCTATATTTTTTTTCAGTTTTCTTTTACAGCCCTTTTTTTTTTCAGACAAAACGTATCGATACCATCATAGAACTATCGTCAAGCAGGATGTTGATGCTGATGGACACGTTATTCCTATGGTACTTCATCGTGCACATTCCAATCACGATATTTATGGACTCGGCAATTGTTGTACCTCGCGAGTTTCAATTTTCTATAACTCAAAAACTACTCAATTTCCACATTTCCCAAAACAAGGATATATTATTGGCGTACCCGCAAACATGGTTCAAGATATTCGGGGCAATTGAATTGGTTGCTCAATTGCCATTATTTTTTTACTTTACATACAAGCTCGTGACCCGTCCCGACTTGAATTACTACATATGGGCGTTGCTTTATGGGTTCAATGCCAGTTTCACCACCTTTGTATGCATGCTTTGGATCATTGTCGAGCATCCAAATTACAACATCACTCTCACTGACGCCGTGAAGTTAGTCTTGATATACTCGCCATACTTTGTCATTCCACTATTGCTCATATTAGACTCAGTCAAAAGAATCAAGAAAACCAAACAAGATTAAACACATATATATGTATAATAAATCATATACACATCTAGTTATTATATTTATTGATCAATTCAGTAGCAAATTCAATGTACTGCTTTTCAGCTTCTTCCTGGGACATCCCTTCAACATCCTTCCAGCTCTGCCACTTGTACTTGCCCTTGAAGTCAAAGGCTCCCGGTTTGTCAGTAGTGTTGTCACCAACGGTAGCTTGTTTGTATAACCCATACAATTTCAATAATTCATCATCATTTGGTCTTTTAGACAAGTTAGACACTGCGTTTGCCCAGATTGAACGTTAGTACTTTTTCTTCCCCCCAATGTCAATCAATTAATAGATAAATATGCTTACTTACTTTTTCTTCGAATTCTGCTGAAACCATTTTTACGGTGTATAAGAAAGAAGTGATATGTAGCTAACGTGCTTGTTTTTGTTGATCGCCACTTAAAGGGGCCTCACAGATTCTAAACGACTACGCAGTATAGATTCTGGGTTTTTTTTTGGCCTCTTCTATTCCTTATATACAGTAATAACCCAACAATAGATGGATCGAGTTTAGATCGAGTTCTAGGAATTGATCAGTTGTTGATGCATTAAAGTGGCTTTTCAGTGTTAAACATCTATTGCTATTACTCTTTTCTTGATCTTCAACGTGCTTAGAGTTAAATAACCCCAATTTGAATATTTACTTGTGGAAGGATTTCATAACATTATATTGTAGTCTTTATATATCAGTAACCTATACAGATACAGAATAACCCCCATTTTCGATCTCAGTCAATTATAGCCTCATCAGTAAATTTAACAAGACATTTCCTTATTTTCTCTAGATTAGCTGGCTTCTCAATTATATAATCAAAACATTTCGACTCCCTGGCTTCATCTGCAAACCCAGTCACCGCCACAATAGGAGTATTACAATTCTTTCCCGTCGTATATTTAATCAATTTCACTGCGTCAACAGCCTCCACCTTTGACAATTTCAACGCCGTCATTATTAAATCAAACTTCACTTGACTGGTGGCTCTCTTAATCAACTCTTCACCATCTGATATCGATACAACAACACATCCGGATTTTTCCAATATTTTCACTACACTATGGCGAACCACCGATATAGGTTCACAATACAATACATCTAAGTCACTATTCAATGATAATGTGTCTGACATTCTTGAACTTTCTCTCCTTCTTTGAACTCTAAGTAGTGCGGTTGATTTGGATTCCTCCGAATCTGATGAATTTGGAGATGAAAAATCTCTAAAATGTTGTGATTGTGGTTTACCAAATGTTTGCATGTAGGGTGAACTGCCAGATCTTTGATGATAAGTATCTTGAATTTGAATCTCATCTCCTGAAGAATATGTACTCACAGTCGAAGGTATTCTTTCATGCTTTGATGTTACGGGAGATTCAAATAATCTATGGGGTGATGTAGATCTACCACTATTAATACTTGGATTGGCAGGGGATCCAAATGTTGGCGGTGATACTGGTCTTTTAAATGGACTACCTCCACCACCAAATGAAAAGCCTCTCAGTCTTAAAATTGGAGTCAGTTCTGATGACGATGATGAAAAACTATTTCTATGCTCTAAGTGCTCAGTCTTTAACCTATTTATAACATCTTTATTTTGTTTTTCTAATACTGATAAATTTCTAAAATGAAAAGAACCAAACTCGCTCGGGTCGGCTAATTTACTACCTCTTCTTTCCTTTTTCAAACTTGTTGGTAATTGTAATGAGCTAGATTCGGTACTCGAACTATCCAAAGCTGTTGCAGTAGCTTGTTTGTTTTCTTCATCCAGGTCTTCTTTGGGAAACTGAATTAATGCTGCACCTCTAGCATCAAAATAATCAGTCAGTTCTGGATCATCTATACTTGGTACAAATGGTGCTGGCTCTTCAAATAATGTATCCCAATGAATATATTTAAAATACGGATGTTGCTTGATCTCGTCAGCTCCATTGGACCCCAATCTTTCATTTGGATTCAACGTTAGCAATTTTTGAATTAAATCTTTAGCTTCGGGTGTACAAAATTTCAAGTCTTCATCTGGTGGTAAATTCGGCCAATCTATTTTACCTTTTAAAATATTGTTGAAAACTTCTTCCGGTGTATGTGCATGAAAAGGAGGGTATCCATATAAAAATTCAAATAGTATACAACCAATAGACCACCAATCTGAAGCTTCACTTTGTCCAACACCTTGGATTGTTTCCGGTGCCAAATAATCTGGTGTACCAACAAACTTTTTAATTTCACCTTCTGCTTTAGGATCATATAATGCATAACTTGTAACCGAACTATTTGAATTTTCATCATCCAAAAGAGCAAATGACGATTCTGATGCTGTGCGAGGAATAATTGGCTTGAGTAACGGTGAATCCAAACCACTTGAACTTGATCTTACACTCGATTTATTTCTGGGTTGAGGATTATTATTGAATGCTTCCAAAAATGCCAATGTTGGGGAAGTAGCCAGTGGTAATGACAGTGAGTGTGGTTTTGAATATTCTAAGGTTGGCGACAATGTAAATGGTGTGACGGAGTTAGGTCTCTTCTGTTCATCACTCAATGTACTTCTAAACAATTCAATACCTTGTTCATTAGTGCTACTCTTTCTATGAGTTTGTCTTCCGACAACACCTAATCTGGATAATCCAAAATCTGTCAATTTCAAATGTCCATTTTTATCAATCAATATATTATCAGGTTTTAAATCTCTATGAATAATACCACGATTATGTAAATCATCAACACCAATTATAATTTCGGCAATATATCTTGGCGACCAATCTTGACCAATAACTCCTAAAGTCTTAATCAAATTCCCACAATCTCCACCATTCAAATATTCCATGACTAAATACAAAAAATCTCTTGACTGAAAACTATTATATAACTGGGCAACATACGGTGAATCAGATTGTTTCATCATTACCGCTCTTTCGGATTTCACATTTAGCACTTGATTTTTAGCAATCATATCTCTTTTTCTCAAACACTTTATGGCAACATAATCACCCGTTAATTTTCGTTTAGCTAAAAACACCGATCCAAACGCTCCTTTACTTATAGGTTTAATAACTTCATAATCTCGTATTCCACTAGTTTTATTTGATGGTTGCTGAGTCGAAACAAGCAATGGTGATAATGGAGGCCTTGTAGCTATGGAACTTTTTTGACTCGATGTAGAAGAGAGTTGAGATTGATTAGCATCTAATGATAATCTAGCAATTTTTTTATCCGCTTCTGCTTCTGCAGTGACTAAAGGTGACGACAGTGGTGTAAATCTTGTATTCTTCTGTAGAGTGGTTAAATTTGGCTTGTCAACATACGGTACCGGCGATAAATGACGTCTTGGAGATGAATAGCTTGAATTATTTTCTGACGATTTTCTTGAAGGCAAATCTAAATTTTGGATGGATTCAAGTAGTTCTCGAGAATTATTTACGGGTGCAACTGAATTTGATCTCATTGATATGGATGAAATTGACGAGTTTAGTGAGGGATTCTTGGTATCTTTTAATAAAATATCCTTTGGTGTGACAATGTTATCAAATGATCGAGAAATCAATTCAATTGGACTCTGACTTTTGCAAGGTTTTGGTGCTTGGAGAGAAGGAGTTTGCTTTAAATTTGTAGATGATTGTTCAGCAATTTGGAGAGTTTCTTTATCACTTGGAGTACAACTTCTAGAAACTTCAAGTATTGTTTGAGTTCTAATTTTTTCTACTGTTTCCCTTACTGTCTTCAACACTAGCTCATCAACTTCCTTTTTGATCTTACCCAGGTATTGCAATATTGAAACTAACCGTGAAAGGCTTTCTAATTTATCATTAATCAAGGATTGAGTGTCTTCAATAGTTTGTCTTATGGCTAGATCGGACGTTTCCAAATTTGACGGATTCATTACCAAATTTAGCGCTTTTTCAGAACCTGGAGAAAATACAATCATATGATCCTCATTTCCCGAAGGTGGATTAATTTGCAATGCATCATCACATAGTCCAACAACTCTCTGTAGTATACCAAATGGAAATTTCTTTGAATATATTAGATTTTTGTTTTTGGCTTGGAAATTCTTTGTCAATACTTTATTGGCTAATTTGGGGGACGAAACATCCGTTGATACATTGGGTAACGGTATGCCTTTATAATCACTAATCAAGTAAGTGTTGTTACCATCATCAGAAGAATTGGAGGACAAAGACAGTTGCAGGGAAGTTGGAGACACCAGTGGCAGTTGTTGCAGTTGCACTTGCTGCAGCAGTTGCAGTTGTAGTTGTTGTAAAACAAGGCTTTCTAAGATCTTTAGAATCAAATCGCGTTGTTCGCTTATTGCATCATGGCATTGTTGCAAGCTTTCACCAGCTCGGTGTTCCAAAAGACATAAATCGGAATGCTTTTCAATGAACCAAGCAGGGATATTAGTTTCACAAATTCGACATAATATAGTCTTTGGTTGTGGAACATTTTCTTCATCGATTATAGCTAGATGCTTCAAATTTACCAAGTAGCCTTCAAAAATTTCTGCGCCAAATCCTAACAAATCAATCAATGCTACGGGCAATGCCAAATCCAAATCAATTTGTACAAAAGGCCGTATAGTCCACATAGAATGAGTTGGTAATTTAGTTTTAGTATCATGTATCAAAATACCTTGAGCTTCCAACTCGATAATTTCTCCATCATTTGATAACTCTGATGATAAAACACTAGACGCATCTGTGTCACTTTTTGTCGTTTTTTCTTCAACAACAGATTGATGTCTAGGTATATAATCCTCAATAGGCATGGCAGCCTTCGATACATCTTCCAACGAATTCTGCGGTGTTAAATTGCCACGTTCACTTGTTGTACAATCACCAAGAATATCCTGCAAATCATTATGAATTTCGTCACCATTTTCGTCACACTGAGTGTGATTTGTAGCGGTAATAAACTTGACTTTGTAACTAGCATCATCGTGAATCATTGAATCAATAGCATAATTGAACACCTGATAATCTTCATTACTATTCCCGATAATGATCTTGGAAATGGGACGATTGACTATTTTTTTAATATTCGTTCCCACGATATTTTCCCAGTTTTTACTCAAATATCGTATGTTACCATCTAAATCTAATTCCATAATGATTGTTGGATTGTTTGATGATGCAAGTCTTAAATCTAATTGCTCTTCAAATGCTGCACTTGTATCTTGATGCACCGGTTCTTCGGGCGACATTTCACGCGGATGCTGTAAAGTCGTTGGTTTTGGTCTTTCTAGGGCATATTGTTGTTGTTCTTGTCGTTGTTCTTCTTCTTGCTGTTGTAGGTGATTACCAGGCACTTGATGAGGTGAAATCGATCGTTCCGACAGGTGAGGATGATGTATCGAAGGAATTTGAAACACTGATTCCTGAAACATATGACGTCCCTCCTGCTGCTCCTGCTCCTCTTTTTTTACAGTTTTAGTATGTCGTGATGGATTAGACATAGCTAATCTTGAATAGATATTATATTGACTGGGGTAAACAAAGATTTGCTATAATTGCATGAATTGTATGTGCGCAGTTTATATCAATTGGAAAGCGAATATATCCTATATTAGTCAATTTTACTTCTTGACTAAATGTTAATATACGTTAACGGTTATGTTGGAAATGTCAAAAATTAAATGGGAAAGGGAACTGTTTTTGGTTGTAAATATTGAAATATGTGTGTAGGATTTGATAGAGTCTTGCTTTGAAAGAACCTTGCTGGATTCTGCTCTTGGCTTTGTTCTGTCGTAATTCTAACTAGAAAGCGTTTTATCTAGTGCGCAGGTTCTAGGTGAATTCTGGGGCAAAGCAAACAGAAATTCTTTGCACCACGAGACGTTAGTCGACTTGCAGATTAAGGCGCTCAAAAGAGCACTCAATTGCTATGGATGAAGAAACTTCACGTCGTTTCGTTACTGAACAAAGGTGGTTGCTTATCGATATTCTCAGACTTCTTTATCGCCTACAGAATAAGAAAGGGTATGACTTTTATAAATCTTCTATAAGTTGAATGTTTGTAGAGAGACAGGTTGATTATTCAGATCAATCATCAGTAGAATAAACACAACATCCGAACGATATTTTGGGTAATCCGTATGGCTTTTGGTCAATTAGTACGACAAACACATCCGTATAGCCAATTATTTTGGCCATCCGTACAGCATTTAGGCCCATCCATAGAATCCGTGGACCATTCGTACGACCGACACATACAATACTCCGATTGTTGAAAATAAACAGAAGAATAATTACATATATTGATATTAAATGCAACGGTGATCAAACATCTTAATTTGTTGGAAATTAAACTCTTGAATCACCTTGAAGTATGTACAATTAAACGCAAAATCACAACTTGTACTGAAGCGAATTCTGTCTTATAAATACCAAGGCTTTGCTTTGGTTCATTTTGCCAGCTTAATTATAAAACATATATACCCCCCTTCCAAACTTCTTTCTATTAATTGATATCCCCTTCTCATTCTCTCTCTCATTCTCACTCACTCACTCACTCACTTTTCCTGTTGAAGAATTAAAAAAAAAAACATTCAAATAATTGTATTTTTAAAGAACCAAACCAAATACGTTTAAAATATAAAGGAAACTAAACCTGAATAATCAATTAAAACAAAAACATAAGGAAAAAAAAACCAAAGTAATGAAAGGCTCTATACCTTGCCTTTCTAGGATATTGAGTAAATTCAAGGAGTTGGATCATTGAATTGAAATAATAAAAAAATGTAAAAATCTTTATACTGAAAAATAAATTTATAAATAGTCATTAATCATTATTATAATCATGAAAAAAGTTTCGTTAAAAGTTGGATTTTAACATACATATCCCATAAATCCTTATGCTCTTATTAATTGGTATATTCAAAAACAGGTTTAGAGTCCAATATACTTCTTTTCTTGATTCTTTCTAATAAGTCGATATTTTTTTGCTCATTTTGTTGCAAAATTATACTCTTGAGACATTTGTTTTCCATTTCCATAGTCTTCAATTTTTTCTCTAAGATGACAACTTTTTCTTCCAACTCTTTTGACTTTTTTTCCATCTCTTGCTCTTTCAACTTCTTTTTAATTCTAAATCTTGCACTTGCAGCTGTATTTCTTTTCCTTTTATCTTCAGAAGCAGCTTGCACAGCAGCAGTAGTAGCCTCGCATGGTGTGGAAGCAGCAGAATATAGAGTAATTACGCTTGACTGGGGCGATTTCTTGATTGATTGGTGAAGTTCTTGTTGTTGCTGTTGTGCTGAAGAATGCCTTTCAGACACTTGAGGTGCAGCAAATTGCAGCTGCTGATACTGAGTGAAATCAATCTGCTGTTGATGTTGCTCAGTCTCTTGCTTGATTTTGACAGGAACAATTTGCTCATTTCCCAACACATCCAAGGCAAAGAAATCATTAGCAGCTTGCGAAAATAAGTCTAAATCTTGCTGTAATTGCTCATGATTTATAGTTGGAGACACATCACTTGAGCCGATAGCAGTATCAAAATCAAGATTCAAGTTTTGCAAGTAATCAGTTGGTTCGAAGTTCATTTTTTAAATAACTTGTTGACACTGTCTCGATGAATAAATATTGTATTAAAATTTAAGGAAAAAGAAAAAGGCTATTTGTGGTATGGGAATTGGAATCAAAAGTAAAAAAAAAAGGGTGAATGTCAATTATTATACTTCTATAACAGATATAATACGCTAGCTAGTAGTGGTACTAGTTGCAGTAGCAGGTGGTAGTAGTAATAGTGGTAGTAATCGGGTAGTTCGAACTATTGTAACGATGTTAAGTTGACAACGTTTTTCCCCTATGCTTTACTGGTGACAATGAAGGAAAGGAATGGAAATAAATGAATGATTAAAAAAAACAAACGACGGCAGGAGCGATAATACAGTGTGTATATATATATGCATAGAGTAGTGTACTCAAACTGAGTCACAACTTTAATTCGGAAATAAGCTTGCTTTCATAAATGTGAAAAATTTTATAAGTAATTTGTCAGCAAACAAACATATCATTGATCGATTTGGTAGAACAGTAGTATACAGGTTTTATCCAATTATAGCAACCTACTACTAACACTACTACTTCTACTAACACTACCACTTCTACTAACACTACCACTTCTACTTAGATTTACTCTTCGTCTGTATGACTACAAGTGTATAGGTTCAAAAGCGAACATACACACATAGTGTTCATAGAGTTCATAGAGTTCACAGAATTCATAAAGTTCATAGAGTTCAGGGAGTTCACAGAGTTCAGAGACTTCCTTTTTTCTTCCGCTTCGTCCTTTCCAGAGTTGCTTGATTAAACTCTATCACCAATTGCATGATTCTTATATTCAAGATTAACTACTAACAAATAATCCTTTCTTTAACTCAATTACTCTTGCCTATTGTTCGGTTGATTTCATATTGTCAATGTGTTTATTATGGTTTTTCTTTTTCTTGTTTGTCCCTTTTTATTTTTTTTATTTTTTTTCTCTCGCCGTTTTCTTGCTATTAGGAAATCAGGATAATAAATTCTGAAAGAGGAAGCTCCACACACAGACCCAAGTTTAGTTTGGTGATGGTATCCTCTATGTGTCGTTAATCAATAATGCTTAATTATTGTTTGCGTTTATTTGTTTAATTGTAGTGAGTTGGTGTTGTACAAATATTGATTAGGCTTTGGAGAAACAGACGGAAAACACATGACATGAGGATGGCTAGATAGTTGGTTGGTAGGGGAAGTCTAAGTGCATATCCGACCAATTAAAAACAGACATTGATGTTGATATTTGCACTTGGTACAGTACACTCCTGTCGTTCCCCGCCTTTGTTTTACCCGGCTCATTGACCTTGTCTTCTCTTGTTCTCTCTGCCGTTATTATGTCCACTTGTTCTTATTCTCGTCCCGGTGCCTTTTCTCGCCTTGCGGTGTTTCGCCTTGCTCCGGTACAGGATTTATCGTTGTCTACGCATCCGTCCAATAATATACCCCGGCAATTCAGTAGGCCGTACTGTACATTTATGGTAGATAAATCGGTGCATAAAAGTGTCTATGCTGATTTGGGCCTTGTGTTCAGCTCGTATTATTACATTCAGCGTTACGTATATACTTCCTATAAATATCTTGGTTCTCAAATGCATCGCAGATGATCCTACAACACCAATTCTAGATCAATATCAATTGTTTTAATTAATTTATCCATTTCCCCCAAATCTCTATAGGTAGATTTTGCAATCTTTTCTTCTTGTTTTGTTTTTTCATCTATTAAATCTTGATAATTTACATCCTTCAAAGCCTTTTCATTTTCTTGGTTTATCAAATCTTGATAAAATATCCTGGTAACTGTTTTCAACCTTGAAAATGGATCGCCGTCATTTGCTGACTGTTGTTGTGTAATGCTTTTGGACTTGATTTCTGCTTTCCTTATATTAGTTGAATTCAATTTCCTATTTCTTTCATTGACTTTTGATATATCATTGGCATTCGATGTTAAATTTGATGCTGTTTGTTGTTCCAAGATTTCATCAATTTCCTTTAAATCCTCAATAACTCGCTTAACTTTTTGTAAGTTACCTTGTTGTTTACAAATTTTTAGTTCATCCATTAATTTAGCTTTCTTTTTAACTGCGTCATACGCAGTATAATCACCTTTCTGTTCTTGAATTTTTTGTTTTCTGGCGATCATTTCATTAATATCCTTATCAGTCAATCCTTTATTAAAGAATTCTTGCAAAATTTCATATTTTTCATTTATATCATCAAGATATTCAATCGATTCACCAGTTTTTTCCAATTCCTGTAAATATCTATCAAATTCTTCTTGTACAATTGGAGAGTCAGAAAATATACTCATTGGAAATGCTTTAGTTTGATTCTTATTTTGACTTACAACAAGATACGTATCAAATTTTGAATTCCCTATTCTATAAGTCCTCTCAGGCCTTGATTTCACATCTATAATCTTAACCATTCTATACAATGGTCTTTTAGTCCTTTTATCTACCCCGACATTCACTTTACTAAAAGTATCCAAAATGACATCTGCAAATCCTGAATGATAACAATATTGACTCAATGTAGTTCTGCCTACTTTAATACGATTTACATCTTGTAATTTAGCCAACTCTGTTGATCTCTTAGTTTTCATCTTTGATATGCCACCCCACGTCACTCTATCATCATATTCATCTTCATCCTCTTCAATAAAATCATCTTCATCCTCTTCATCCTCTTCTTCCTCTTCACTTTCTCCCACGTACTGATCTTGTTTCCTTGTCTTTCTTCTTGAATGCTGCTCTCTTTGCTTTCTCAACTCGCTCAATTTATCTGCTTTATTAGATTTCAATACAGCCTTGACCCTGCCGGAACTCCTAACCGGCTCCTGTTGTTTCTTCTGCAACATCATTCTTTGTTGCAAGTACTTCTTTTCATTATATCTCTCCATTTCTTGCAATCTTTCAAACAAAATTTGCTCCCTTGTCATTTCATCCATATCTTCCAATTCTTCACGGTCCATCTCATCTTTATACTTGCCTTCTAGTGGATACGGATTCACCAATTCCTCCGCCTTCACCCCATCCTCGCTTTCCACCTTCCGACGCTTCGATAAGACGGTGTCATCTTCCTCTTCATCTTCATCTTGTTCCTCGTCTTGTTCATCGGAGGAGTCATGATGTATTGTCTTACTTTTCGTCGTGGATATTTCCTCTTCCGATTCGTAGGTGTTATCATCACCTCCGGCCAATGCTAACAAGTCATCCTCTAAGTCAGACATTTTTATTTCGTTTACTTCGATTTGGATTTGATTGATTAATTGATTATGGGTATGGGAATTAATACAGTGCCAGCTGATTGATTGTTCGAGTTTGAGTTTTTTGATGATGATTAACTATTTTATCAAATTGTCAGTGTCGCAACCACTGTCATAAATTAGTGTCCAGGACAGATTCTCGCCGGAAAAAATGACACGCTTTAACATGTTGCGCAAGATTGAATTACCGCCTGAATGCATGTGCATCATTTGCGTGCGTAAACCAAACTTAGGGCTAGCCCTAAAAATCCTTTTTTACACGTGATCCAGCGGATAGAGACAGTAAGAAAACTACAATATTTACAATGAACTGTCCCCCCAGATTTCGAAGTTGAAACAATCGACAATTTACATCCATTACACTCTCTTAACATTTGCCCTGTAGTGCTTCAATTCAATATATATCCTCCTTTCATTACAATACGGATCAAATTTTCTATCTTGATACTGGGATGTTCTCTTTATTATCAATCATTGTATAAAAAAATGACATGTATTAATTATGAAATAAATACTATTCCGTTTTTTTTGAACCACACATCATCATGCAACTAATTGTACATTTATAAATCACCAACAACTTATGTGTATTATTCTTCACCTTGAAAATAATTATTTATTCGCTTAACGTAATCTTCTAGCTTCTCTTTCAGATTCCATCAAACATAAGATGTCGTTTTCTCTAACTGGGCCTTTGACGTTTCTAACGATGGTTCTTGATGCGTCTTCCAAGAATTCGACTCTGACTTGGGTAACACCACCTCTTGAACCGGTTCTACCTAAGACTTTAATAACTTTGGCTAAAGTAACTGGAGTTTTAGCGTCCTGAGATTCAAGTTAGTAAAAAGACAAATGGTTCTTAGCAAATACCTATTGTGGTTGGAAAACATACCATTTTGATTTATGTGTGCTTTGTAATGAAGAAAGAAGAAAAGTAAGAATATAAAATTGTGAAAAACTTAAAGAAAGCAAAAAAAAAAATTTTGATGATGAACAAATGAAAAAATGGTGTGTGTGAGTGAGAAAGAAACAAGATACTAATAATTATGTGCAGTATGTATTAAAAGTAGAATCCATCTACCTCTCGCAGTGTTTGTCGTCTTAACTAAAATGAAACTAAGCTACGGTTCATTAGCACTAGACCTGACCTAACACAATCATCAAAACGAATCAACAACTATATAGAATCCACTTCTAGCAAAGAAGCCGCAGTGGGAGCTTAGTTTGAATAAACAAAGTATCCACTTTTCCAAAACCATAATGAATAATACATTCAAGCAAAGGTTTAAATTAACTATAGAAAATCACAGCAAACAACATCCATAACCATTTTTCTTTCTTGATTTGATCATCTGGGTACCTTCTTGAATTGCTTCTGGTTCTCACGGTGCCAACTCGTTTGTAAGCTTTTGAAGATAACGGCATGTTCAAGCGCTTTGTTTTATCGGTGTATACAGTAATGAAGACATTGCTTCAAATCTGGGTGAGCTTGCGATGTCTTTCTTAAATACTTTTCAACTATGTGTTTACCGCTGCTTAGAATTACTCAGCATTGAGCTCAAACTGCCACTTTTAAAATAATATTAAAAAAAAGAAAAGCAATCTCTTTAATGATCACGTAAGTTTGACCCCAACCTACTTAGTTACCCTGAGCATTGCCCGATATATATAACAATAGCATAATCAAGCATCAGTGTGCAAATTTCGAGTTTTGCATACATTAAAATCACCATTCAAAATATACGTGTCACCTGCCCGCTGGCTGCACCTAACTGGCACTTGTGGGTTTTCTTAGGCTCGTTTGTTGAGTGAATAATAATCTTGGTCGTATTCATTGGGTCCGACTATACGACGAATAGTTATCGGGAAATATGTGGTCATATCCACATTCGTAACCAGTTTAAAAGTGCTTAATCAGTAGAGGACAGGAAAAGTTGTACGCGCTCAACCTTATCGTGCCATCGTAGCTGCGGTTGTTGGTGTTGGCGTTGGTTCTTTTTTTGTTGGCTGATCTGATGACAGCAAACGTCGCCAAAAACCCAAGCGGAAAAAGAATATGGGCATGGACGTAAAACGGATGACGGACGCTCACAGATTTGTTGGCCCCGGCCGAACATCTGCGGATAATCTAACTTCGCCCGAACCTCAGCCATCACATTTGTCTTCTCAAATTAGGGGCAAATATATATACATATATACGTGCTATATTATAATACCAACCAACACGACAATAATCAGATTTGACAAGCTATAACTACGTAATTATTCTCACATCACAATGGACGCAAAAACAGAAACCAATCTCAAAGTCAACGAATTCAATGACGGACGAATAACACCAACTTATACGTGGGGGCAAAGCTGGAAAGATTGGTTGAAACAAAGCTGGAGTCTGAGCTACCAAGATTCCAAAATCGAACACCGGTTGTTGTCGCAATTGTCCTTTTATCCCGAAAGCGACGGCAAGAGACGGGCAAGCATCATCAATACGGATATTGGCAATGGTCAATACATACACGAGCTATTTATTGAAAATATCGAAAAAGAAGATATCGGCCACCACGAGAAATCGATATCGCAAGTGATGCCGCCATGCAAGGAAGTAGTTTTGATTCATGGGTACGCCGCGTCCTTGGGGCTATTCATTGATAATTTCGACTCGTTATCTTCCATACCTGGAATTAAAATACATGCTATTGATCTATTAGGATTCGGAATGAGTTCGAGACCAAAGTTTCCTCATTTTCCGTCGAGCACAAAGCAAGAGATATACAAAGTGGAAGATTGGTTTATTGATTCATTTGAAACATGGAGACAAAAGCGGAAAATTAATAGATTTGTCCTAATGGGCCATTCATTTGGTGGGTATTTAAGTTGCGCATATGCCTTAAAATACAATAAGCAAATTAAAGATCTGTACACGAGCTTTTCTACAAATTTGATTGATAAATTGGTATTGATAAGTCCTGTCGGCGTGGAAAGAAACAAATTCTCATTACTTGATAAGGAAATAATCATTCCTAAAATTACAATTGAACAAGAAGTATTGGCAGATCAAGAAGATATAATACACGGTGAAAAAATTGACGAGACTCCAAGGACAAGAACTAGGAAGTTTGTCGATTACATGTGGGAGCATAACTATTCACCATTCTCAATAATTAGAAATTCAGGTCCAGCAAAGTCCAAACTTATATCCCGTTGGACAACTCATAGATTTGCCCACGTTTATCATCAAAATGAAGAATATTTTCAAAACATGCATGATTATATATATAGAGTATTCAACGGAAATGGATCTGGAGAATATGCATTGACTAGAATACTAGCCGTGGGAGCATTAGCTAAATTACCTTTATTAGATAGATGTCCCGAAAAATTTGTATCAATGAAATTGCCCACATTATGGCTATATGGTGATAAAGATTGGATGAATGACGAAGCTGGCTTGGAAATGACTAATGAAATCAATGATTTGTCTATGCAGAAATATCAACTGAAATTGGCTAATTTCAAAATCATCCCCAATGCTGGACACCATTTATATCTTGATAACCCTCCTAAATTTGCTGAAACTGTTTTCAAATTTTTAGGATTCAAATAATAGAATTTAATTTATAGAAATTTAGATTAATTTGTTAATTTCATCGCTATAATATTTTTGTATTTGCTTCAATTTCTCTCTATGTTTCATTTCAATTTTTTCAAAATCTGAGTTTAATTCCAGCTGTAATTGATTTCTTTTTTGTAAAATGTTAAACTCTATGACTTTCATCTTCTGGATCAAAGTTGAGGAAAATAACTTGATGCTTTCTTGCATCAAATCAAATGTAGTATCCGGGCTCGTGGTTTTGTCAGTTGTATTTATAAATTCCGTAAAATCAGGTTGAAGTGGTGTTGATGTTCTGATCAAATCCTTAGCAGTGGTATCAGCAATAGGTTCTTGAGTTTCAACTACTCTCAAGTTTCTGTTTTTTGGTACAATTTCTTCGTCTGATTTTTCTTGAGTTTCCTGTGGTTGTGGTGATTCCGAATGTACTTGCTCTTGTATAACCAAGGGTTTGGGGGTTATCAGTTTTTTCGGGGTCTTTTTGCGTGTAGAGGCTTTTCGTTTTTTCTTAGGGGGTAATGAAATTTCATCATCTGTTTCCTGAGCATTTGACTTCTTGTTCTCATCATTCAGATTGCATTCATCAGTTACAATATTCTCTTCTTCATACTCAGAGTCATGACAGCACTTGATAACCGCCTTTCTTTTTTTCTTCTTTCTACTATATTGCTTCAAAGGTGGTTTATTGCGAACACTAGCACAAGACAATGTAGCTATCCGAGAGGCACTTTCTGCTTTATCCTGCTGGAACCTTCTGAATTTATCATTTTCATCAATGATGTCCCTTACATCTTCGTTTTCGTCTTCACTCGCTGGAACTTGTAAGGTGGCATTCACTGAAATCTTTCGTTGATTTTGGGTAAATTTTAAATAACTAACGAACCAATTAATGTGTGGTTGAAATTTAATCTTTATTTCTAGGAATATATCAAAAAAATCAGATCCATCGTACATCTTTATTGAAAAATTCTTCATGTATTCATGGATCAGTTGATTTACCGAACGTAGCTGACGTGCATCATTACATTCAAAATGTAGTTTAATGATTGAGTTGGGTAATACGCTAAAGTTCCGCAACGTTAGTAAATTTATATAACTGGATTTAATGCCTGGTCCTTGTTGCATCCATAGTATTAGCAAGTATCTTTCGATTGGTTGAATATAGCAATGGTTACAATTTAATTTCATAATTCTTGATTTCAACTCGCAGGGTATCACATTCTTGAAATTTGGATTTATTGATTCTATATATTTAACATGATGAAAAGAAATCGAGTTTGGCAAGAAGCTAGATGGCAATTCCAACTTGATAATCAACTGAAGCAAATTCAAATTGTTAGTTAAGTCTCGATTCAATTTGATCAATCCTAGCACTTTTGCAGCGTTATCTCTTGTGTCAAGTCTTTGACGAATTAAATTAAATAAATTATTATCTTCAGCTAGCTTGAGTAATATAGTTGAACTTAGCCAACTTGCTGATGGCGAATCAGCTAGGGAGTTTTCGATCAAATTATACAATATCCTGATATCTTCAGTGTAAACTACCAACTTTAAAAGAAGTGGCCAGAATAACTTGATATCTGGGCAATTTAGTCGAATGAACCCATTTAAACTCAAATTTATAATAAACCAGCTTAATTTGTCATCAAAATAATCTTGAATACTGATGAACTTGAATAATTTTTCTATACATGTTTGAATAATCTGTATCTCCTCTTGGGCTGCTGAGGTTGTAGACTCATCGATTTCTCCTAAAAAGGTATTTAATCTATCCAATTCTATTATATTGACTAATTGAGTTGAAGAAAGGGACCCATCAGATAACTGAGCTACTAAATGAAGAAGCACTTCAATGAAATTGATCAATGGTGGTTTCAACATTGATTGTTTAGTTATATGGCATGTGTGGTATATCTTTGGATTCTTTAGGGAGTGTTTTTTTTGCAACACAATCTCACTCACCTTGAACGACAAACTCGTACGTATCTACGTGTGCATCGTAATCAACAAACTCATGATAAACAGAACAAATAGATAAATGATCCTTCAAGCTTGAAAGCTTAGAGCTGTGTGGGTTCCAAGGTACATTTTGTGCTTTCATTGCTTGGTTCATCAACAACTTCATTTATAGGAACTGTGAGACAGAATCTTTGTAACCAAATTACCGCAAATCTTATCATTATTCAAAAGGCAAAAGAACTCTAGCTGTTTTGTATTACTTATGATATACAAATATATCTATGAAGACGAGGCAAAACTACATAACTACCTTCAATTTTTCCATCGAATACTGATCTGTAGATCTCATCAAGTTTCCAAATTCCTCATCATTCAATCCATTTTTCAAACTCAATATACAGGTTTTCAAGTATTGCAAAAGATTAACCTTATAAACATCATCAAATTTATTCAACAATTCATGGTATCTCAACTTCTCACCATGTGCTTTAATATCAGGATCCATATATGAATAATCATCTATATCTTCATATGCCAAATTCGAATTATATAAATCACAAGAACCGTCCGAGTTCTCATTTATTTCCTCTAGAAAATATAAGGTCTTTTTAATTACTTCCGGGAATATTTCCCACAAAATTCGGATATACTGTGGGATACCATATGACAATACTGTTATTAATCCGATTAAATTGACTTTCTTATTTCGAGGATTTCCGTTATGATTGTAAGTAGTTAACCAATTTTGGAAAAACCTATTGACGTCAACAGATGCAATATCTAGCATTTTCAAGAAGAACTCCTTCTTGGCCAATCTACCAAATAACAAAAACATTTTAGCTGACAAAATCGCGCTATTTTCTTCATGCATAGTATACTTAATCATGGATGAAAACAATCCACTTGTTAGAATTTTGTCAATTATTTCATCATTTGGATTGATTAGCAAAATATCCATCAAAGCAATGAATATCGTGTATGAATCATCTCTCATTTTGTTCAAATAATCACCTATGATTCTAAAAGGTTCTAATATAATGTCTTGAGAAAATAAAGCTGGCGAATATAATGCATAGCTTCTAATGATTGATAGAATTGTAGGAAGTATTTCAGTTGAGTTTTGTAATCCATGAGTAACCATTTCAAAAAGCTCAATAATGCTCGGATCAACCACGGAAATTGGACAGTATTGTAATAATGCAAGCCATAAATCATATCCATCTTCAGATACGAGCATGTATATATCTGATTTTTCCGAACAACAATCTTGAATTAATGGTATAGCTATTAAATGAGTTTGTGCCGAGTTTTCGTTTAAGGATACAATCAAACTCTTCAATACTCGCAATAACGATGCTTTTATAATTGGTTCATTATCACTTGATTCCCAATTCTTGGGGACAATTTGCAAAATATCAATTAATGTTTGGTAATCAACTAAAGGATTACATCTTTCAATCAATATTGCTAACGTGTTTAAGATATAGAGCTTGGATTCGGTTAACCTCATTTCATCCAACATTGAGAGAAGAATCTTGACAAAATCATTCAAAAATGGCTGAAAATCAGTCTTGGAAAAGTCCCAGTCATCAACTAGTGAACGTAATGACTGAACGGCAGCAATTTTCACAACTTTATCATTGATAGGGTTATTGGGGTCCAAGAAATTTAGAAGCAACTTGTAAATAGCAATTCTCAGTTCTCTTGAGCATTGAACTCCTACCCATTCTGATATGATCAAACAAATTCTCCTTTTCAAGATCTTATTTTCAATCAAATCATTTTTTAAACCTTCAGGAATAAATATACTCTGTAATAGTGTGTCAAAATTTACGTTATTGGCAATTGCACCAGATGATAATTGGAAAGTACACAAAATGGAATCTTTACTTAAAATTCTATCAACAGATTCATTTTCCTTCAAACCGTTACTAATCTTGTCCAATATAAAACCTGACAATTGATCCAGAAAATATTTAATCAAATCTTGATAAAAGTTTTCGGCACATGGTCGAATTTGATACTCCCAACTAATTGATAATTCTTCATTACACCACTCTTCCGGTTCTAAAAGCCAGCTTTCTAAATCTGATGGTTTGAGACGTAAATACCAATTTATAATTAAATCGCAAAGGTTTTGAATCATATCAGGGGTGAAAAATTCTGTAGTTAGTTTATTTATTGCACTGAGGACTTCTGTTTTATCATTTCTTTGTTTTAACGTTATTGCCCCTCTCTTACATATATATGCCATTAATTTTTTCAAAATACTAAATGCTTTTAATGCTAGAATTTCCCAGAAATCATTTTCCTCGCTTGAATTATAAATATATTCTGCTTTTTGCTCTATAATTGATAGGAATGTTCTTAGGAGCTTCTCTGAACATGGCAATAGTACAAAGCTGGTTGGGTTCGTTGAAATCAACGCGACATATAATTTACTATAACATTTAACATATCTTTCCAACAAGTCAGAGTGGTACTTTTCATGTTCCATGACTAAACCTTGCAAATGATTAATCGTTGATGTTAGAAATTCAACAACATCATGACTCTTATGTGGTTGATCAAATCCCTCGGGTATTATTCTTCTCAAATTTTTTAAGCATAAATAACATACTTGCGTTATTGTAAGATCTAAGGTGCTTGTCCACATTGTAAAAAATCTTTGATATAATTTGACTAAAACTGCCACAATTATGGGTGCTTTAGCTTGCATTGCATGTCTAGCTCGTCCAATTCTAACCATTGATAACGTTTTAATTATCCTGTTCAAAATTATCAATGTGTTATTGGTAGCAATTATATCATTTGTCTTGAACACAAAGTCTTCCAAATTCTTTATTATATCATCGAACAAATTGGGCCATTCACTGGGAAAATCAAAACGGGCAATTTTTGCAATGGAATGTGCATTTTGAATCATTAATTGATTATTCAGTTCTTTGAGTAATTCCATGCTTCGTGATATAATTTGTTGTTTTTCTTCTTTTGGAATT
Organism: Nematodospora anomalae; assembly: GCA_030572795.1. Taxonomy (NCBI): domain Eukaryota; kingdom Fungi; phylum Ascomycota; class Pichiomycetes; order Serinales; family Debaryomycetaceae; genus Nematodospora; species Nematodospora anomalae. Next base: position 35,395 of record JAJMBC010000009.1, on the reverse strand, counting down.
GCATTTAACCTTGATGATCTCCAGTATTTATCAACTCCATTCTTGAAACAAATAATTGCGAGCCACCGAATTTGCAATGGCACACCTGTGTTGAGGTAAACATTCTGCAAAAGATAGTGATATCCAGGCACAATTTCCCATTTCTTCAATTGAGATTCTGCATTTTGTTGTTCTATATTTCTTTCTGATCCACTGGCATAAGTCAATGTTGATAATAAATTCTCGTAGTTTAAGTCCATGGTTGGAAAGAGTTCACATACAATTCTTATTCCTCTTTCCTTTCGACTATCGTTATAGTAATATAGATATATATATATGTATAGGATTATTGATTGTACACAATTAAGTGATCTACCTGCGTGGTATGGATCATTCATCATTCAAAAAAATGAGACCATCATAAAAATATATACCCAAGAAGAAAAACAGAAATTTGAATTGACTCGCACTACCAATTATTTGCAATTCTAAGTCCATCTATGGGTCTCATCACCTTCTTCCCATGTTCTCTCAGTGTAACCTAATTCCCTCTTTACCCTATCCACAGTTTGTTGATCACCCATATTTTTGCCAATATTATCACTTAATTTTATAGAAGGTTGACCATTTGCTTCTTTCAATTTTATAACAATATTCAAAGGTGGTGATTTCTCTCCTCTCAGATTCTTAAAGTCATTAGTGAAAAAGGTACCTATACCAAAAGTAGTTAAGAGTCCAAATTCGCTAGCCTTGTTTTTGTATTTTAAACACTTTTCAATATTTAGTGAATCACTGAAACATATCATTTTTGTGTTGGTGGCTATACCCAATTTTTCATAGTGTTTTGCAATCTTTTCAGTAAATATCTCTGGATCACCTGAATCTTGTCTCACACCAGCATAATCATTCACATACGGTGGTACAAACTGTGCAAGGTAATTATCGGTTCCAAAAGTGTCAGTTAGTGCCAAGCCAGCATATTTTGGCCCAAAAGTATCGATCCAGTAATCCATTGCTAGCTTATTTGCATGTTTATAATCTTGAGTAATCGAAGCAATCCCCATGTACCATTCATGCGCCACGGTGCCAATTGGCTCCAAGTCATATTTCATAGCAAAATAAACATTTGAAGTACCTGCAATGTATTTCGAGGTTTCGTCATTGAAACAATCCTTAATAGCCCCAATTACGATATCTTGAGTTTTCAAGGATCTTCTTCTTCTGGTACCAAATTCGCTAAAATTGCATTTTTGAGCAATCAATTCCCGAGTTTTATTTTGAGCCAACTCGTATTGACCATTATAATCCCAGTCAGTATCAACGAATTTGAAATAGGCCTCTGATACTAACGCTAACAATGGGATTTCGTATAGTATGGTATCATTCCAGCTCCCAACTATCTCCAATTGAAAGTCGTCGCCATCTTCAATATAGCTGATTTGATTTTTGGGGTCTAAGTTGAAATCTTTCAAGTATTCCAAATAATCATCAGGCAACTGTGGTAGTGCTTTATGTAAGTAGTCAATTTCCTCAGCAGTAAATTTCAAAGCACCCAAGTACTCGATTTGTTTTTTTAACCACGTAATTGCTGCAGCATTTAGTTTTAATTGAGGAGTACGATTGGTATATCTATATTTTACTGGTATATTTCGAAATTGCTTATTTACTGCTGCATGCATGAATAGTTTATACAAATCTGTGTCCAACAAGGACGTGATGACTGGACTGTCGTCTTCATTTTGGCTAATTGTGTGCATGCTTTCACTCGAGACAAATAGAGCAGCCTTGAAGTATTGAAATAGAAGGAGAATTAATCAGTTGATATTTTTGTTGTTTTCACTGATATTAAACGGACATCGGCATGCGGCACGTGAATTGTTGAAGAGCGAGAAACAAACGTGAAAAAAAGAACTCTAAGGAGTTACCAAAGAGGTGACATTACCACCTCATTAACTTTGCTAAGAAACCAAGTACATATACAGATATGCGACTGACTCAATAAGAATAACTCAGAATGCACTAACATTAACTTCTAATTAAAATATAGTTATAATAATGCTTCTCTTTTTCTAGGCAAATAATATTCTCTATAGTTCGAACACTAATGTCATCAACACATGGTAGCGCCACGTTTGCTGGTACTCCAGAGAATCATCATCAAAATATGCCAAGGTCGTGTACTATTGCTCAAGTCTTGCTATGGTGACATGAGAAGAGAGTACCAGAATATACTATTGTCTTTCTGTTGCGTTGTACAGTCTTTAACGAGCTAATTTTTCTCAGTGTTTGCAACGCCTTGCATTCACATTATACTTTGATTTGAGCCATTATTTATCATATTTATCCTTTGCAACTTGTACTACCATTTATCATCATCTCAGCCTCCGGTCGCCTAATCTTTCACCTGCGCGAGTATGTCGTATACTAAGGAACAGGAGACAATAGTATTGAAAGTGCTTTCCTACAAGTCTCATCAGTTTTATGAAATATTATCAGTTGAGAAGTCAGCATCAGAAGGAGAGATTAAGAAGTCTTATAGGAAATTGGCAATAAAGTGCCATCCGGATAAGAACCCGCACCCGCGATCGTCAGAAGCGTTCAAGAGCATAAATAAGGCGTGGGAAGTTTTAAGTGATCCGCAGAAAAAGAAAATATATGATCAAACCGGTACTGATCCAACATCAAGAATAAGTAGTGCAGGCGGGGCCAGCGGGGCCAGTCCCTTTGGTGGTAGAACTGGTTTTGCCACAGGTGGAGGTAGTCCTTTTGAAGAGGATATATTCAATATGTTCTTCGGTGGCGCAAGCCCTTTTGCATCAGGGCCAACTTTTACTTTTGGAGGTAATGGGTTCACATTCCAGCAATTTGGCGGTGGCCAGGATCCATTTATGAGACATAGAAGAACTGCAAGAAGAACCACCAGACCACAACAAACAAGACAAGATGGTGCCCAGGAACCACAGAACATGTTTGAAGCATTAAAAGGACTATTGCCCATTTTGTTATTATTGATTGTGCCTATCTTGTCCGCTTTATTTTCAAATGAATCAGGTCCCGAATATTCTTTTACGCCATCTAGAGAGTTTCACATGGAGCGAAGAACACCGAAATACAAAATACCATATTTTGTGAATGACAATTTCCAAGCAAAATACGGCACCAAGTCAAAGAAGCAGTTGAGAAACTATGATTCCAAGGTGGAAAACTTGTTTATACATGATAAAAGAGCTAAATGTTCGCGAGAACAAATACGTAAAGATCAGTTAATTGAAGATGCCCAAGGATGGTTTACAACAGATTATGAAAAATTGAAAGAAGCTGAAAACATGCCAATGCCAAATTGTGATATATTAAGAGGTTTAAAGTTGATTTAGAGTATATATTTAAATGGGTATTATATTATGAACTACGTAGTAGTAATATTATAGTTATTAGTAGGTAATGAAAAACGTAGATTCAGTGAAAAGTAAGTGGTAAATTATATGCACACCCAAGAGTAATTTCTCAACACAATAGTTTTATGTATTAGAAAATTCACCAGTGGCAAACAGAAACAGTCTATAAAAACAACGAACTATAATTCCAACCACAAATCTCATCAATTGCATCATTCACCATGTTCAGGAACAATTACGATAACGATTCAGTGACGTATTCACCAACAGGACGATTATTTCAAGTGGAATATGCTTTAGAAGCAATCAAACAAGGAAGTGCAGCCGTTGGGTTGACATCAAAAGACTACGTTGTGTTAGTGGCTCTAAAAAGAAATGCAGAGGAATTAGGTTCATATCAGAAGAAAATCATAAAGATAGATGATCATATTGGCGTAGCATTAGCCGGATTAGCACCAGATGCTCGAGTTTTATCAAATTTTTTAAGAAAACAAGCTATGCAATCAAAAATGGTTTTCAACAAACCTATTCAAACTTATAAAGCCGTGTTATCAATTGCTGATAAGGCACAAGAAAATACTCAAAGTTATGGTTCTAGACCATATGGCGTAGGTTTGTTGATCGCGGGATACGATGAAACTGGGGCTCATCTTTTTGAGTTTCAACCAAGTGGATCAGTATTGGAGTATTACGGGGCAGCAATAGGTGCAAGAAGTCAAGCAGCCCGTACGTATTTAGAAAGAAACTTCGAGGAATTGAAAGAATGTAATGATATTGAGCAGTTGGTTGTACATGGATTATGTGCTTTAAGAGATACTTTATCTCAGGATGTTGAATTAACATTCAAGAATACTAGTGTTTCCATTGTCGGTAAAGATAGAAGTTTTGAATCATATGATGATGAAGATATGCAACAGTGGTTAGATAAGTTAGATTCGGTATCTAATGCAAGAAATAGAGACGATGAAGACGATGAAGGAGGAGAAGATAAAGGCGGAGAGGACGAAAAGAAAGAAGAAGAACAACCACCCGCCGAAGATAGAATGGAAACTGATGAATAGATCAAAATTTCTAATACACAGATATATATACAAGTTATCATATCACCACCTCGTTCGTCACTTATTTCTTCCTCTTCTTGTTGTTTGATGGGAACTATTCTTCAAAGCTATTCTTCGTCTTTTTGGAGCGCTTTCACACAATTCTGTTGCATCTCACGAAGCTTTTCATTGAGGATTTTTGGATCATGTAATTTCTTATTATCTCGAATATCCTTAATCATATCCATTATTTTATCAATCTGTGACCTTATTAACAGTTTGTCTTCAGTTTTCATCATGTCACCAAATCGAACCAAAATTACTTCAGTATCCGCACATAAAATCCCAGCTCTCGAAGCATGTTCATAATATTTCCTCATTTCTTCATCAGTTTGTTTATTTTTATTACTCTCTTCAATCATTTTTTCAACTTCCGAATCAGTTAATCCAATCTCAGTGACTTGAATAGACACACTATTTGGTTTACCAAAATGCGGCAGATCTTTTGGATAAGGCGTTTTATCACTTGCACTCACATTGATAATACCATCAGCGTCAATCGAAAACTCTACCGCAATTTGGGGTGTACCTTTAGGACCTTGCGGAATATTACCTAATTTAAAATGTCCAATTAATTTATTATCTTTGACTAATGTTCTTTCACCTTGATAAACTCTAATTTCGACTCCTGTTTGTCCATCTACTGCAGTTGAAAAAATCTGTTCCTTCTTTATAGGTACTGCTGAATTACGTGGGATCAAAGGGCTGAAAATGCCACCATACGTCTCAATACCTAAAGATAATGGAGTAACATCCAACAACACAACATCTTTAATCTGTCCCAATAATATAGCTCCTTGTATTGCTGCTCCGAGAGCAACGGCTTCATCAGGATTTACAGCAGTACTTGGCTTCTTTCCAAATATCTCTTCCACTACTTTTCTAATTCTGGGCATTCTGGTCATACCTCCCACGAGCAAGACTTCATCAATATCTTTAAATTTCAATCCCGCATCTCGCACACATTTCTTTACCGGATGTATAGTTTCTTCAATTAACGGTAAAGTCATTTCATCTAGCTGACTCTCAGTTAAAGTTAGCCTAATATGCTTATTCTCATAGACGAATGGAATATTGATTTCCGTTTCTTTTGCGTGCGATAATTCGATCTTAGCCTTTTCAGCAGCTTCTCTAATACGTTGCACTGCTAATATATCATGGGATAAATCGATGCCCGTGTCTTGTTTAAAATTGTCCAAAATATACTTCATAACAACAATGTCGAAATCTTCGCCACCAAGGTGAGTGTTACCATTGGTTGCCCTTACCTCAAACACTCCACCATCGATATCCAAAATTGAAATATCAAAAGTTCCACCTCCAAAGTCAAACACAGCTACAACCCCTTCTTTTCTGGATTTGTCACATCCATAAGCTAAGGCAGCTGCTGTTGGCTCATTTATTACTCTTAATACTTCCAATCCAATCAAGTTTCCGGAGCTTCTGGTTGCTTGTCTTTGAGAGTCATTGAAATATGCCGGAACGGTAACTACTGCCCTATCAATCTTTTCCTCTAACAGACTTTCAGCAATCTTTTGCATCTTCTTTAGTATCAACCCACCAATTTCTGAAGGAGTTATTGTTTTACCCCAAGACGTCACTAATACCGCATCTCCCTGATTATTTGGTATAATTTTATAGGGAACATTTCCCAAATCTCGTTGCACTTCCATGTCTTCAAATTTACGGCCAATTAATCTCTTTGTTGCAAAAAACGTATTTTCGGAATTTACAACAGCTTGTCTTTTCGCGGGTAATCCAACCAAAGGCTCATTGTCCTTGGAGAATGCCACAATTGATGGTGTCGTTCTTTTATTCTCTTCATTCTCAAGTATATATGGTTGACTATGGGGCCCCATTATTGCCACTGCCGAATTTGTGGTTCCCAAATCAATTCCAATTACTTTATGTTTAAACCTCTTGAACAGTAGACATCGATTGTTTCGTAATAATTGATGCATCTTTAGCATTATGTTTATAAAAAGGTGGCAATAACTTCTGTAGGGCTAATTGCCGTTTGTAATGGCGCTCATTCTACTTTTGTTCTCAGAAGTGCAGCGCAGCGCTGTCGACTTAAGGCAGGGTACGAATTCACAACGAGAGCAGAAAATTCTTCCTTACACAACTTTCCAATAACAACCACAACCATTAATATTAACCAATGCAGTATATTTTGTTCATGGTGTACAAGTTACATACTTGACACCGTATACTTCTATAAACCTAGAAATTTTCAAAATGAATTTCCCTTACACCATCAAACATCTGATAATGAATGGCTTTCTTACTCAGAAAAAAAAAAAGAATTGATGCTACCAAAAGCATTCAATACTTAATCAATTTTGCTGAATCGTTTTCAAAACTAATTCCCTTGAACCCATAGTACCCCAACTTGCCAATTCCAAATAAGTAGATCAAGGATTCAATTTCTTGAACTGAAGGATTTGTCCATTGTTCAAACGATGTTTCCCCAATCACCTCAACTTCGCCATATACATTGAAAACATGGTAAAATCCTTCAGATTTACCAATAATCACACCAGCTCCATTAGTTCTCTTGCTTATTACCACTTTACCTCCAATTTTGGAGTCCTGAGCAGACTGGTAGCAAAAAGATTGTACTTTGTACGTATCCCGAGTGAGATGATAGTTTAGAATTGGAAGGAGAATGGGATTAACCTCCGTGAGCATCTGTTGCAAAAACGGACGAAACTCATCATTCCTTTGAGTCGAAGGAGCCTCCAACTTAGGAAAACCCTTCGCCAAAAGTAAAAGATTTTCTTCGCTGAATCCATATTCACAGTGTATTCTAGGTGGTAAAGACTTTCTTTTATACAGTCGAACATATGACCGTTTTGAACCATGTATGAAGGCGAACGACGAAAACTCAAAATTACATTTCATCGTGTATTCTGTAATTCCTGCTGCTCTTTGCTGATTGATAAGATCATGCTGAGTAATGATATAGGCTTCTCCCTTACCAGCCAAAACAAAATATTCACCAATGCGAGCACCTATTGGACAGAGCACAGGGTGTGTGATAATATGACCGCCTTCAATTTTAACCTTTACTGATTCCATCTCCTGACTAATAATGCTAAAAACTATTGCAAGCATGATATATTGCAGACCTTTCCTTATACGTGTATACACCTTTAAAATATCGTAATTCTCGATATGTTCTTCATAATCCAAAAAACTACTCTGTAAGAATTGTAACACTCTGATAATTAAACCAGCTATAAATCTATCATATGTTGAGCGATTAGGGAATGATAACCCCACCTCACTAAATGCCGTTGGAATAATTGACATTAGGTATCTTCTAAGTTTTGCACGCTCCTGTTTCAAAAACCGGCTCCTTTGTTCAACGAACCTGTAGCTGTTCGTTTGGAGTAAACTCAAATAGAACCAGAACTGTTCATAATAAAGGGGTGTCCATCCTGCGCCCACTTTATCCTTCATGTGATTTATACCAATATTAAAAGTTTGACCAGCAACCAAATTAGAAAGAAATGAAACCTTACTGAAATCAACATATACAGATTTTCTCGCTAGTTCATATTTCATCAATTCTTTCTCCTTGTTCAAGTAGTACAAAAGGATTGGTAAATAATCATGATTCAATGAATATTTGATTAAAAATCCACCCAAATTTCTGTTTTTTTCATCAGTGAATTCACTTAATTCAGTTTCTAGTTGAAGAAACTTCGAGTAAAATGCCTTGCATTCTTGGTGATAATCATCGACGTTGTTCTTAATTTCATACATATCAAAAACTCTTCCATAGTTCCAATTATATATGACATGCCAAAAATATGGATGCAGTAGCTTTTCTCTTAGTAGCTTATTAACTTGGCTCAAGTGAAATACATCTTTAATACTTAAATCTCCTACATTTATAATATGGAGAATTAAATCCAAAGACAAAGTCAGCATGAATTTAATGTGGTTGAAAGCATTTTACTGTAAACACACAACGTCTTTTTTTTTGCGCAAGGTCAAATAGATCATCATCAACATATCACACACCGTACAAATGGGGAAGAGAAAAGGTGAAGATAATGGTAATAAAGGTACAAAGAGGCGACTCAGAAATCCAGCTAAATTAATAGATCCGAATACTTCAGGAGTTTACGCTACTTGTGCTAGGCGTAAAGAAGCTCAATGTCGGAACGAGTTGATGAGTTTATTTTCAGACAAAATACAAGAATATTTCGATTTAGAGAAGGTAGATGACGTTGAAGATGACAAGAAAGAATTATCGATAGAGGAAAAGATTCAACAAGAGCTAAAGGAACTACAAGAAGCTAAAAGTTCCAAAAAGGAATTACTTCAAGCCGTAGAAGTTGATTGTGAGTGTTTAGTTTTCATTAAAACTAGAAAACCAATTGATCCCGAAATACTAGTTGAGAATTTATGTCAAGAATGTCACGATTCTGGCATTAAGACAACGAGATATACCCAAAAAGTAACTCCGATCACTGATTCATGTAGTGCGGCTGGTGATGATCCTCGAGAGCAATTACAATTATTGACCAAGAGAGTTATAGCTCGTCATTTCCACAAGGAGAAAGATCAAGAACCGTTGAAATTTGCCATACAAATTTCAAAAAGAAACTTCAACTTAATGAAATCGGATGCTATGATTAAGGCAATCGCTGAATGCGTTGGCAAAGATCACGGTCACAGTGTCGATTTAAAGAATTATGATAAAATTATCATTGTTGAGTGTTATAAAAATAACATTGGTATGGGTGTTGCAAACAATTACATGAAATATAGTAAGTATAATTTACAACAAATCTTTGACAAAAAAAGTAAGGATTAGATAGATCTATATATATTCATGTGTAATATATGAAACTAGAAGGATAGTTTTTCCGCAAATCTCTTAGGTTCTTTCCAGGCTAACCAGTCCGCTTCTTGATGAGGTATAAGACCCATTTTATACAATTTGTAAATTCCGATCCCCATATTCAATAATTGAAATAATACAAATGCAAGCTTCACCAATATGATTTCAGCACCGTTGTGTTTTGTAGTCAACTTACTAAACGATGAATTTGTTTCATTGAAAATGGCTTTTAATGGATTCCAAAGTAACATCAAAGTCATTGTAACAGGAATAATTTGTAAAGAATTCCCAGTCATATAACTCATGATCAAATTCATAGGTATTGATTTCGCAGGACCTAAAGCCAATTCCCATGCTTTCTTCGATTTCAATGAATTCAAATCACTTTCTTCTTGTTTCTTGGTCTTCGTGGAGCTCTTACTTGTTACTGGAAGAGGTGTTAAATCAAATCCTGGCGGGGATACGATTGAGTCATTCTTTGATAATGGTACTATCTTTGGTTTAATTATCTCTGAATAATCGCTCATGAATGAATCAGTTGGAATATCGTTTTGTGGTATTGAATATATTGTGGATACTGTAATTCCCCTACTTTCGCTTCTACTCTAGTTGCTACTCTTTTTTCTTTCACCGCATTCAAACGAGAAAACTTGGAAATCATTGATCTCGCCGCCTTTGAAACCCTTATCTATACAAATCAGCTAGAATATTCTATTGCATAGCTATATAATTCATCCATTAATAGAGAGGTGACATATACAGAGACTGGTACATGACATCATGAATTCCACCGCATCATTCAAAAAGAACCCATTAAACAAAATCATTTGGCTTTCGGTGATCCTAGCTGTCGGATTTTTGCTAGTTATATTAGCTGGAATTTATGGAAATTGGTATCCCATAATCGTGGGTGTGATATTCGGAGTGGCACATTTACCAGTTGCAATAACGAAAGGTCTTTCGAGCTCTTCAGATTATGATTTCAATTTCGATCCAGCAACGTCATCGAACGCAAATATACTTGTGGAGATTGGTCAATTTCTGACTGCTTTCTTGTTGGTAACTGGTGTCTATTTACCTATATTGCTACATCACTCGCTTATAATAACAAAGATTGCAATGGTATTGACTATAATTGGTGGGGGGTTAATCTATGGAACTGTTTATACGTTTAGTCATTACTTCAGTGAGCCCAATGAAGATGATGGCTTAGCTGATCTTGGCGGCGGAGTAATCTGAGTAAAGTGCATAAGTTAAGTATTTATTGCTATATGTGAATCAAAGCTGTATTCAATGTAATCTTCATATGTAGTTTCGTTATTCGTAAACCAAACTGTTTCCAAAAAACTCTGACAAAAAAAAACTATTTCCTATCATCTTCCAGTTCATAACCTATCGGCACATTACCAATCTGCCATGCCTATTACTACCAATGAATTTGCTAAAGCAGAAAGGGAACTAGTACAAGAACAGCAGCTACAAGAGAAAATAGTCAATGAAGAATTCAAGATTTGGAAGAAAACGGTTCCCTTGTTGTACGACATTATTCATACATTTGCGTTGGATTCTCCATCGTTAATATTTCAATGGCTACCAACTTATCAAACAGTCAGCAAAGATTCTATCGAAGCGAAATTTTTATTAGGTACAAATTCAATTGATCGTCATGAGAATTATTTAGAATTAGGATCAATTAATTTACCTAGCACCTTGGAGTCATCCTTCGATGGAACAATAACCATCCCCAACGATGCAATAGATACATCAGATTTTAAAATATTGACTAAATGGAAACAGCTGAGTGAAATTAATAAGTTGAATTTATCTCCTGAGGGAGACTTGGCCTTAAGTTTCAATAGTGACGGAATGATTCATGTGTATAATTTAAATAATAGCGATATTATGGACTACAAATATCACAAACAGGAAGGGTACGCCTTAAATTGGATCGACAATAGCAGCTATTTATCGGGGGCAAATGATGCTCAAATTGCGTTATGGCAAGTCGATAAGCCCTCAACACCGATGCAATTGTTCAAGAGTCATAGGGGCGCAATAAACGATTTATCTTCTTGTTCAAATAACTTGTTTGGTTCCGTAAGTGATGATTCAACTACCCAGTTCCATGATACAAGGATTGCTTCGGCTGACGTAAATCCCGTAATCACAGTTGACAATAAGCACATTCAAAATTGTATAAAATTTCATCCTCATATACATACGATGTATGCCACTGCAGGAAAAGATAACATAGTTGGATTATATGATATTAGGAATTATAAGACTCCATTCCGTAAGTTATTTGGTCATAATGATAGTGTAAGACAGTTACAATGGGATGTACATGATCCTTTATCTTTAGTATCTTGTGGATTAGACAAGAGAATAATTTTCTGGAATTTGGAAAGTCTTGATGAGGACTTCACGCATCCTGACACAAGTAGCAATGATAATGCAAGAAAGAAAACGGCAGTGAAAATTGATCCTTGTTCGAGGTATATTCACGGTGGGCATATTAATAGAATAAATGATTTTGATATTCATCCCACGATCAAAAATTTATTTGGAAGCGTAGGTGATGATAGATTATTGGAAATTTGGAAACCTAAAACATTACCTGTCGAAGAAGCTGAAGAAGAAGGGGAGGAGGAGCAAAAGGAGGAAATTAAAGATGATAACAATGAAGAGCAGAAAGATGCTGAGAAGAAAGAAGAGCGTAGAGAAGAAACTGATACAGAAATGAAAGATTAGATAGAAAAGTTGATACAGATTTTGTAATATTATTAAGAGCTGTTTTACTGTATTGTCCATCCGTTTCGACAGTCTGTAGTTTATTGTCCGCTACCATCTCTGTCAAAGGTGTAGAATTTATTTTTCAACGATGTCATTGCAGTGAAGAAAACACAAAATCAACACGCGTCAAATATTCATCGACACTATCATCTTGCTTGTTTAATTCAACAATGACTGTAGAAACAATCTGGAAAGAATTACCAATAAGAGAATCTGAATTAAGTTTATGTAAAGTATTACGATGCGGACAAACATTTCGTTGGAAAAATATAAATAACGTATGGTCCTTTTCCACCACCGACCGTATCATTTTAATGAAACAAGATCCTCAGCATATATACTACTCCCATATCTTAGCCGAGAATAAGAAGGGAACATATAAGGAAACATTTGGATTTATTAAAGATTATTTTGCATTAAATGTCAGACTCGATGATTTGTATAATTATTGGAAACTACAACATAAGCTATATCAGTCAAAAGAAGTATCGCCCTTTGATGCATTCACCGGTATCAGAGTTCTAAGACAAGATCCATGGGAGTGCCTTATTTCATTTATATGTTCATCGAATAACAACGTTAAAAGAATTTCCAAAATGTGTGAAAACTTATGTGTGAACTTTGGTGAATATATTAATGATTACGAAGAGGACCAGTCCTATTACTCATTTCCAACACCGGAAGCATTATCTCAACCTCATGTAGAAGCGAAATTACGAGAATTAGGGTTTGGGTATAGAGCGAAGTACATTTTTCAAACTGCCAAAAAATTCACCAGTGATGAATATCCAGAAATCACCCTAGCGAACTTGACAAAACTCCGAGAAATGGATTATGTTACAGCTCATGAATTCTTGTTACAATTGACTGGCGTTGGACCAAAAGTTGCGGATTGCATATGTTTGATGTCTTTAGACAAACATGATATCGTACCTATAGACACGCACGTATACCAGATAGCTATAAGAGATTACAAATTCAAAGGCAAAAAGGATTTAAAAACTTTGAATAGGGACACTTATTCAGCTATAAGGAAATTCTTCAAGGATATATTTGGCGAATATGCTGGTTGGGCACAGTCTGTTTTATTTGCTGCTGATCTTAGTGATTTGAATAATGGTACAAATATTGTACACGTTGAGATTGAAGGGCACCTTGATAAGGAAAATGTTGCAATTGAATCCGTAGCAATTGCAAATGGAAATGGCAGAAAGAGGATTAAGGTCGCCGAGACGGTAAAAGTTGAAAGCTCATAGAATAAGTTCAATTTATGCAAATTTTGATAGAATTTCCCATTATTCCTCTACCATTGTACTCGAGTTTTTATCTTTTTATATTACGATTGATATAAATTATACAAATGACGTGCACGATAAATGATAAGTAGGATGATAAAGCATTAAATAATTCATTATATTTATTAAACCTAATCGAATAAACCGAAACCCATATCTTCATCGGATTCTTCAGCAGCTTCTTCTTCTTTAGCTTCTTCAGCGGCAGCTTCACCACCAGCAGAAGCAGCAGCAGCAGCAGCTGGAGCAGCAGATGGAGCAGAGGCGGCAAAGGAGAATAATAATTCTTTCAAGTCTTTACCTTCTAAAGCCTTAGCAAAAACATCAGCCCAAATTGAGTCAACATCTGCACCAGCAGCTTTGGTAATGGCTAATAATTTTTCGGATGTGATTTCTTGCGCAGCATCTGCTAAGATTAAAGCGGCGTATGAGACGGAAGCTTCAGTAGACATTGTTAATGGTAACTATCGTTGTATCTATTAACTTGACGGTGGAAAAATTTCAGTGTTTTATTTTTGTTTTGGTGAGTGCAAAAACATGCATACATTAATATGGTATACTCATTTAGGGTTAAAGACCTAATCTTTGTTCGGATCACGTGAAAGATACATATCATAAAGACTTCTATGTTGGTTGCAAAATACCTACAATCATTTATTTAACAATCAAATATATACACGATAGACTAGCATGAAAAGCTTGGACACCTTCAAAACTCAAGCAAGTGTCTGGCAGTTTTTCTCATCTAATTTAAGAATTTAGAAACAGTGTCCAACCAAATTCTATATTCATTTTCTTCTTTGTAGTCACTGTAAGAGATAATGAAATCAGCTAAATTGTTGTCAATTCCTTTTGAAACCAAATAGTTTTCAAATTCAGTTTGTACAGATTCGTCCAATTGTGCGAACCTTGGACCTTGATAGTTGAATTTATCAAGGAAAGTTCCTTCTTCCTCGATATCTTTAATAAACTTCTTAGCATCTTGTTGGATAGTAACAAAATCAACCATGAATGAAGTTTCTGTGCTTTGTAAGTATAAATTGAAAAACATGCCTTGATTTGATGAAGGCTTTTCAATTAATACCTTGACGTTGCACAATATTTGATCTAATTCTTCTTCTTGTTCATCCAACTCCATCTCGACTTCGGGTTGTTCAGTTGGAATATCGGTGACCTCATCAATGTCAAAATACACGTGAATGATTTGACCGTTTTCGTCTTTTCTGACCAATTCAACATTGGCTGTGCCATCGCGAGCAATTATTTTGAAACCAGTCTCAGCTAAATAATCTTTATATAATGGATCCAATTCATTGTTTTGGATGTTGGTCATTTTAGCCTCATTCTTGATGACGTCGTCTAATGCAGATTCGGGCGTTTCGTTAAATCTTATTGCTGTATGGTGGAATGATCTAACTGCAGTGGCAGAAATCATTTTTGGTAAATTAGTGCGTAAGACATTGGAAGGTCTTGAAGCTGAAATAGCAAATCTTCTGGATAATTGAGCGCGCAAAGAAGTTGATATCAATTTAGACATGATTGTGAAAGTATTTGAATGATGGTATTGCAACGGCAATAGTGATAAGGAGACGAAAATTTGTAGATGGGGAGAGAAGAAGAGGGAAAATTATTCAACCCCCTTGCCAAATGTGAGTAGTAGTGCCTTGACAAAATTATCTATCACCATCTGAGTCTTGCTTCAAGTGAATACGTAATACCACTTGTGAGAATTACTTGGTTTCTATCTATCTCTTCATATGACCCATTTATAGACATTTTCCCTAAGTTGGCGACCTTTTAAATGATACTCGTAGGGGCATAAATGTGAATTTTTGAAACGTATTTCTTAAAAAGATGAATTGAAATAGCTGTGGTGGTGGTAAAGGTTGCAAAATCTCAACTCCGCTAAATATTCATTTCCGATTCCAATGAGCTAATTCAATCATTGAGCTAATACTAAGGTTTGGCAATGAAGTTAGTTATTTCACACTAAAATGCTGCTCTAATATACAAAAGGTAATGTTTTATTAATATAAAATTAAATCATATTATACAGTGTATAACAGGACAAACAGCGTGTGCACCAATCTACTTCAAACTATCAAAATATTCCTGAACAAACAATGAACTTTTTCTATATCTTCTTTCTTGATACTTTTCAAATATAGCTTTATGTTTAGTTTCTGCATGACGACAATTCTCCAACAACACTTCAGCCAAAGGTCGTAACTGTCTTTCGGTATAACCACTGTAGAAAACATGCAATTCTGTCCAATTTCCTCTACCTAACAACTTACGTGATAAATAATGTGCCCCTGCCGCTAACCAACTTGGAGGCGATGCAACAAACTTAGAATCCATTATGGTAATTTCGAGAAAATACTTTGCCAATGTACGAGTTTCATAATCATAATCATCGGCTTTAGAAGTTCTCCTCAAGAATGACATAGGACCCGGCCAACCCATATCGAATTCTAATACATCTATCATAAATCTCTCCGCTTTCAAAAATTCATCTATTGAGTAGGCATTATCAGCCATATATGCAACTTCTTGTACTGTAGGACAATTTATTTCTTCATATTTCGCAGCTATGAAAAATGCAACAGCCCCCACTAGCTGGAAACGTGATAATGATACTTTTCTTTTGGATAAAAATCTATCAATATAATTTACTGTCAAAAATAAAGTCTCGGGTAATAAATTAAATCTGCCATGAACTTGGACGACCCAATCAATTAATACAGATCGCATTTCCCACTTTAGTTCATCTTGAATATCCATATAATTTGGATCTGGGGCATATTTATTCTCCAATTCATGCAAGTAATTAAAAATTTCTGGCGCATATTCTGCAACCATTGTTGCATCATATGTGTCTTCATCATTCTCATCTAATGTGGTACGAGAATACTTTCGGATTATGCGTTTTAGCTCAGCTATTATCGAGCTGTTCCATGTTGGTTGCATTGGTGTATGCCTTATAAATGGAGATTTTATAGGTTGAGAAATATCTTCGTCATCATCAATTATCTCCAGTTCTTCTTCTTCATCCTCATCAAGCTCCTCCTCTATTATATGTTTATGTGCAAGTTCATCAACATAATTTATGCTTTGATTATATAGTTCGTCTTCTTCAAACTCTATGGTACTATGTTGGTAATTCTCTTTGTCTTCATCATTGAACTGTTCTTCATCACTGGTTTCCTCATCATCGTTCAATAAAATCTTCTCCAATCTTGGTCTTTTATACTGGTGAAGTTTTGTGGTTGAAGGTTTGTATATTTGAAGTTTAGAGTGTGAACTATTTCCTCCGCTACTACTGTGATGATGTTGCTGTTGCTGTATTTGTGTTTGTGGTTTAAGTCTAGATTTATGAGTTTGGTTTTCCTGAGCTGTTAAATCACTCAATGCTTCTCTGTGATGGTGAGCCAGTGTGGATAAATAAGATATTGTCGATTTGGAAGGGTTTGTTGAAGATGCAGGCTTACCTACCGATTTCCCCTTGAGTTGCTGATTTAGTTTATTCTCATCGGTGATGGATTTATATGATCTCATGATGCAATTGATGGTTTCAAGGTAGGTGCTTGCAGCAGTTATAAATTAAATTAATTATTATAAAAATCTGAAGGTATTTGATACGTCTATAAGTGTTATAATTTCCTGTTGATCAATTTTCACCGTGTTGTTATTGTTTTCAGAATGTTTTGGTTTGGTTGGTTAAATTTTTTTCTTCTGTTCTGTGGTTGTCAAAAGACAGAATCTTGGACACTAAAACGTCAGGAGTAGTTTATGGAAGAGGATATATGAAAGAATAATTTGTATAAACTACTGGTTCTAAATTTGAGCCGTGTGCAGTGTGTTATGTGCAAATAAGCCAAAATCGATTGAATGGGATTAAAAGGTTGACAAGTAAATAACTGTTACCTTGTGTTGTAAAGCGAATGTAATTATTTGCTGAAAGCAAAAAGTTGGAAAGTTTTTTAAAACAAGTTATGTTTTGGTTGATGCTATAGTTGATACGATGTCAAACTACTAACTTTGTAAGATAGTTTTCTGATGATGAAGTTGTAATTGGCAAGGTTGATGAGACAATATTGAAGTTGATTTCAATCACTAAGATGATCTATGCCTGTATATATTTGTAAAAAGATTAGGTGGAATAAAAATACTAGTAGGAAAGAAAAAGGTATAGTAAAAGAGAAGGTTGTGTTAATCAAATTCGAATTGTGCTTGATCCCTCTACTTTTCTCTGTGGTCTTGTTCTGCTGTTGCTGCTGTTGTTGGATTGTTGGATTGTTGTTATTTGTTTTGTTTTGTTTGTAAACAAACACACAAAGACACCAAAATTTTTCCTTCTTATTTTTGTTTTTCGTTTCTTGGTTGTTGCATCACCAATTCTCTCTGGTTACTTGCAACACTCAACACCATGAAACAAACATGAAAAGCTTTCTGGCTTATCAACCGATTCAGTTACTACAATACATCACATAAATAAGTGGAGATTACTATAGATGCAGGAATGGGCAGGTTCACCACGATAATTACATGTCCTATCACCTGGCATTTGTAAATCAATCAATTTGATCCGAAATCTTGTCATAAGTTACCTCTAGTACAACGGAGTAAAAGCTTGCTGATTCCAATAATGTAAAGAATTAGTTAGCAATAGTCAATTATGCTAAATACAGAGTGATAGGCCATGATATAGATTTGAATTTATCTACGGTCAGTGATTCTTCACTATTGGAATAGAGCATGCATAAACCCCTTCCTATTCGATAAGCAACAATTGATTGTATTGTAGAACGTTCGATTGGTTGAAGTTGACATGCATTGCTTAATAGCTGATATCTCTCCGAATTAATGTAATGAAACATATCACGAAGCAGACAATTTGCAAGTGCGCTGGTAGATGCCATCGAAGTGCTGCACTTGCAGGTCAGCAACAATCTTACGTTGCGAAAGATATAATACGGTTAGAGAGACTCCGTAAATGTAAATCCACAACTAGCATAATACTAAGTTCTACCAATTCATAGTGACTTTTACCATAACAACATCTTTTTCTGGTCATACCAGTTTATCAAAGTATGGTTCAATAAGTCAGACAATCCCACTAAATTTCATTTATCTTTCGCAGAATATATCCTACATCTGACATATGGATCGTGCGTTTCGCACTCTGACATTTCAGCTTCATTTCCTGAATCAATTTGATTGTAAAGGTTATATTTGTTGCTTGCTTTCTTCTACATCAGATCACAGCCTCCTGAATTTACACCTCATGGCTGTCGCTGCCTATCGCTCATTTGATAGTTTGTTGGTCTTGTGTACATTTATGCGTAGTGCATCTGAAGGTTGCAAATAATACAGTGGCCATTCATATACACTTTTATCGTTGCAAATCAGCATCAGATATCTAGCAAGCTTGTTAAATCAAATTTCCTTAAATATTGCATCTTATCTGCTTGCTAATCCAGAAATTATAAAAAAAATTCTGCAATGATGATAAGATATGTGAACCTTCAACCTTGGAGGTAGAGGTTTTTTTTTTGCGATAAGTAGATAAATAAAAGGATTTAGGTTTTATTCCGGACTTTAACTCCTGCTCAAGGAATTAATCCTCTTTATTCATTCACTTTTTTTACTTTGTTTATTGTTTTAGCTTTGTATATGTCTTTACTGCATTTCGATAAACGATTGTAAATCATGCGCTGTAAATTCGGTAAGTTTTAGCTACAATTGTCAAAAAAAAAGTAGAAAAGCAAACCCGCACAAAAAAGGAGCAGTTTCCACAAACCAGGCTTTTCTTTTGCAATCTCAAGGACAAGAGAGGGAATACGTGACAGAGGTAGTTTCAGGTATTTTTCTAAAATGCAACAGTTCCTATAAAGAACTAAACAATACTCCTTTTTAAAACTAAAAACCGATACCATACCTAATATATCTACAATGATTAAACAATAATAATACAAATTTGAAAGCTGTTTCTAATAATCAAAATTGACAAATTCTTGATCAAGCAAATCACCCTTCAAATTGTCTAGGCATAGCGTGTGAGGAATATGTTCGTGTTTTAGAGTTAACAGCGAACTTTGTTCATAATCTATTACTTTATCTCTAGGGGTTTCAAGGGTATAATTATGATCTAGTATCTTCCTTGGAGTCTCTATAGAAGAAGGGGTATTTATTATGAATTCCTCGAAGGTTCTCCGTGGAAGCTTATCGACTTCTAATTCTAAACTATCTTCGAGCAATTGTTGTAGTTCTCGTTTCAATGAACTATCTTGTAAATGAGATAATTTAGTTTGCATCAATGTCAATTTCTCATATAACATAGAAGACAGCTTTCTTTTTTTAAAAGTTATTGGAGGAGTATTTATCATATAAGACGAGTTGGGGGTTGGCAAACCAGTTGTGTTATTGCTACTACGTAACCTTTTCTTTGAAGTATATGTAAATGGCGACTGTAACATTTATACTAACAAAAACTGTATAGGTGATAGGTGAATGAATGAACTCAAAGTACAGATGAGTAGAGTAGAAGAGAATAGCAGCATTTGTAGCCCAGGAATAAAGCATCATTTAAATAATAAATAATGCTTTCTTGAAGGATAGCATCTTTGATGTGTGACAAGTGTTTCACAAATGTTAGTGCGAAGGAAAAATAGAGTGGAAGGAGGGGAGGTGGGGGTGGGGGTGTTGTTTTAAGGAAATGTTGCGAACACACGGGGCGGGCAAATTGCATGATAGACTAAAAAAAAGCTTAAATAGTGACTTGGCTCATATCATTTAGATAACTACCAGATCACAACGTACATCAGAAGAGTTGTAGTATCAATGGTACCATGCGCATATTCTTATCTTTTACTTGTTTGTGTTTGAAAGGTTTAAAATGTTTCATCTAAAGTTTCGTTAGTGTTTTTTTGTTTCTCTTTTTATCTGTGGATTTTTTTCTTTTCTTCCTTTTCTTCATTAAGTTTTGTTTTGATATCTACACTGCAATTGAGCGACTAGCCAAGTTTAGGTTTCATTAATCGTATGCAGATTGCTAACGATAAAGAACCGGGAACAAATGTAACCGCCTGTTAAGTTCTTTCAGCATAAATATTTCAAGAGAAGAGTCAAGTCTATTGAACAGCCTACCTAAGGCACAACAAAAAAAATCCACAAAACCTAAAACGCTTGATATACAACTATTATCCTACGGACTGTTGCTTGGTCCGTTTCATAAATGTTTTAGGCAAAAAAGTAAAACAAGGTGCCTATGCCAAAACTTGTTTAGATGATAGGCAAAACAATGCACTCTACATGACTGGGAGTTAGAAAACAATTCAAAGGTCATAATACTTGAACTGATAATCTTTCTTTTGTACTATTCTCGATAAAACACCACAGATTTTTATGATGCTGTTTGCAAAGCTCCCTTTCGTTTGTTATTGCAACACTTTAGCTTGTTGCAACCAGACCTACTACAATTGATTTCAGAATACTAAACTCATCTGCTCCTTGAAAAAGCATCAACAAGAAAGTCAGTTTTGTATTGTATGTCTTCACCGTGGCCGCGGCAACAAATAGTCGTAAATTCTAAGCTTTTGTTATTGTTTTCAAATTCCAAAGGTTAGATTGTGACCATCTGTCACCATATGATTGCTTGTAGAAATACAAACCAACCGGTTTGGATCCTGCGAATCTTAACATAGAACTGCCTCAGTCTTTAGATTGACAGCTAAACAAAGTCTGATATCTGTACATATCACAGAAGTGCAACAATCCGCAGATTTTGTCATACATAATTTCAAATCCCAACAATTGAGACTGTACATTTGCAACAAATCTGATTACAAGGAAATGCTATGTCATACTTTCTACATGTTTCATATATGATGCTGACTTCCCCACATTTACACGCGATCTGTCGATGCATCTATCATCTTCAATTATATTTATTACTTACATAAATCCAAGTGACACAAGCGCGTAAATAATCTTTTGAAACTTGAAGTATAGACCCTCTCAGCTGTATAATTAATTTGCTTTTTGTTCCTTTTTGTTCAGTTGTTGGGCTTTATTGTGGGGATGCAATGGAATAGTATTGTTGCATCAAGGTTGCCCAAAAGTCTGTATATTGTTGACTGATAAATAAGAAATGGGAACAGAGAATATACAGTTCATACAAAAGGCGCTACCGTACATGAAGTATTCAATGCCCAAAAAGATTTAATATATACGTTCAATCACGTGATCAAGTTATATACTATGAAAGTGTTTTAAAGGTAGTTTGCCGAAGTTTTCTTCTGACCATGCAACCAAAATGGTTCTGATTCCAATTATTTCTTAGTCGGTAATTGACAAATTGGGCTCCGTGTGGGGGAGAGGAAAACACATAAAAGAATAAATTAGGTGAATTGGTAGAATTCCGACCACCAACCCAGGTAGAATCCACGAAGGGGGTGCAGTTCGTACAAGTGCAAGATCGTCCAAAAGCATTGTTCTATTTTTTTCCTCTCAAGAAAGCAAGACTCCAGGTTTCGTACTTGATGAAGCAAATCTGCAGGAGGTTTACTCCAAGATCAGAATAGTCAATCGTCAGATTTTGCTGTGATGATAAAGTTGGAACCAGCAATTCTTGGGCCATTAGCCAAGCTATGAAGGCCAAGCCATGAAGGCCAAGCCATGAGGGCCAAGCCATGATCACAGTTTGCAGCAAAGACCGTACAGAAAAGAGTGCCAACAGTAATCGAGAGGAGAAAACGGTAAAATGTCTATCGACGTATTATTTTCGTTGGGCGGGTAAATGTAATTTAGTTTTGGTGTAAAAGAAAAAATACTCAAAACCATTCAACGGTTACTTCATTTTCAATGAGCGAAACCATATCAAGGAAGGAAATAGAAATAGTTAATGATATCCCATTAATTGGACATTTAATTGACCATAATACGCGTTGCATCCATTATCACACTAATTTGGACATCATAGCGATAAAGTTTAAATGTTGTAATGCGTATTATCCTTGTTTCAAATGTCATCAAGAATTGACTAGTCATCCTGTCGAAAAATACAACATCAAGGACGAAGACAATAAAGTGATACTATGTGGGAAGTGCTACAATAAATTAACCTTTAATGATTATCTGAAGAGTGGAATGAAATGTCCATATTGTCTGCATCTGTTCAATCCCAGCTGTTCATTGCATTATGACATGTATTTTGAAAAATGACAACGATTTTGCGACACTGAAATAAAGTGACAATTAAATCCAAGCCACATTCATTTACATTTTTATCAGTATCGTCCTGATCAGCAAAAAACACAATTGAAACCAATACTTTTAATTAATCAGCCTATTTCAAAAATATTCCAGTATTCTACCGAATCATGTCGTTCCCTAGTAAATCACCCACTATATCAGAACATGCACCAAAAACATCTATAATTATATCTAACTTGGATAAAGAAGATTTCCTTAAAAACCCCAATTCAAATAAACAAAAATTATACTCCAAAAACATGGCATTAGTGGATCAAATAAAACTAAAAGTACTTAATATAAATGATGATTTGTTGAATCAAATTGCTCATTGGTCGAATTTACCGTTTTTGAATAGAATAGTAATTATATTCAACGATGAATTATCTGCGGAGACAACATACGAGTATTTAACCAAAGAATTAGAATCCTTTGAATACATTAAGGTTACATTACAAGAGAATTTATTACACAGATCGAAATCAAATGATAATGTCTTAAGTGATAATAACCTTAACGTTGTGAAAAGTCTTGCTAATTTCAGAGCTTTTCATAATGATCCAAAAAATGATTTTTCAAACGAATATATCGAACCTGCACCTGCTCAATTTAATGTGCTTTCCGATTTATCGAAATTAGGTATCGACATATCTGAATATAATGATGATGAGCAAATACAAGAGTTAAAGAATGGCGAGCAATCAGGGTTGTCAGCAGCAATGCCTCCATCAATGTTTCTCCGTAGAAAGTCAACAAAGACATTGTTCAAACCCGAATTAAAAATTGAAACACAAGCTAATGAAAAGAAAAATGACTCAAGCGAGGCATATCCTTCTAGTCCTACCATTACTTTAGATGAAACATTTTAGCTAGCTTACATATATCTTCAATTAATAAATACAGAATTTGTAGCTTATATGGTGGCTTGAACTTTCTCTCTTTCATAACCCCAGTTGTGCTTATTTAGGCGTATTGAACATGATGTACATATATTTGATAGCAAAGACACCGACTACAAGCAACTATAGGTATCATAAACTTCGTTTTGGATTGCCAAATATGTAGCATTCATTGACAAACCGCATCACACAGCTAGAATTACCAGCAGTAGCCATTGTTGTCGATAAAATGGAATAAAAAAGAGGGGATTTACTCTCTTTATATCTTCTATTTAATAAGTCTTCAAGTCTGATTACATTTGAGGATTAACGTGTTATATTAATTTGGCAACCTCACAGATCGATATCGTAGATGGATGAATACACGCTCTATTGATTTATTGGAATGCAAACAAATAATGTACTTATACATGAATCTAGTCGTATTCTTACTTCTGCTTCGTCATCACTCTGAATAATATATTTGTTCATTAATCGAATGCCAGTTTTCAAACTGGATATCATTTGTAGTGGCCTGTACACAATTGCTAAGTGTTTTGATAGAGAAAAAATCGTTGTCCATAGAAATCGACCTCTGGAATTGTTGCACATACGGTTCACTTAATCGACATAAATCATGAAGGTTTTCAGTTTGATAAGTGCATCGTTCTTTCTCACGATTGCACCATGTGTATTTGCAGAAAGAAACGATGCTTCTGTGTACCATCTCAACGAGAAAAGTGAAAAGTCCCACATCAAGTTGAATAATCACGAAGCAATAATCTTTTTCAAGAATTTCATAGGAATGGAGGAACCACATGTGTCATTGGACAGTGACCAATTGGTTGATTTGTTGAACAAGCAATGGGATAATAAGAAGAAGAATGTGCCAAGCATGGTCATAGATTTAAAAGGGGTAGAATTGTCCAATCCAATTTTTAAAACCAGTTCATCTATACATAAAAGCTTGAAGAAATTACCAAAGCTGTTAAGCAAACAGTCTGGTGATTTGCATCAGTTAACTCCGAACTGGCAGTTGGTGTCGGATAATAAATACAGTGAATTGATTCATCATTTTGAATACTTTAATGAGAAGAAAGATGCAATTTGGATTGATTTTACAAACCAGCAGAAGCAATCGATTATGTCCTATACTCCAACAAATGATGAGTTCTTCATTGATGAATTATCGCAATTGATTTATCTCAAGGAGTTTGAGAAAGATAAGCACGATGGCTCTGATGTATTCTTCATTGAGTTATATTCCTTGCTTTCAATCAAACGTAAAATCGGTGAAGCTTCAAGTACATTCAAGCATTCGAAACAAGTCATGTTGGATTTAATCAACGAGTTATCACATACATTTAATGTTTTGGTGGTGACTTCACCAAGTTCTCCGCAAGACATCTCAAGTTTGAAGAAAAGAAATCTAGAATCATTACAAAGATTCACGTATGGATCCAAAGAAGCTTGTGAAGTGGCTACGAATAACTGTAATTTGCACGGTAAATGTAACAAGATTGCGGGCGACACTTGGGTATGTCAGTGTGAGCCCCAATTCAATAAAACTACTAGCTCTACTACTAATTGGGTCGGTTATGATTGTTCCAAGAGAGATGTTTCCGTACAAGCTAATTTATTCCTTTGGACTAGTATTGCGATGGTGGCTTTGTTGGCTGCAGGTATCAAGTTGATGACCAGTGTTGGAAATGATCCATTACCTGGAGTATTGGACGCTGCTACAATTTCAAAAAAGACCATTTAGGAGATAACGCGATAGCTCTGTAGACATATACATTTAAATTGAAAATAATTCTCTAGTGGCTTCATACAACCATTAGTTTCTCTTGCAGTTTAATCCTAGTTTGTTTGCTTATCTTCGCTACATATATCTTCGATATCATGTACGTCTGCATATAGAGACTAATTACAGATCCGGTAATTACCTAATGTGGTATGATTCTTTATCGCTTTGATCATCAAAGGACACTCACACACAAAGAAAAGAGAATTCTCAAGCACCAGTACTTTTTTTTTCCGAAGATTAATTCATCACCCCATTCAAAGGCAATGAAGTTCATTAGGAAGCCAATTGTGTCAACTTTCACGTTGCTCGCGATCATATGTATCGTGTACTTCATGATAACGTCGTCCACCAGCATCGAGAAGCTGTTGGGCAAATCATCGCCCATCAGCCTAAACACCGATTTCTTACTGTTCGGACTGGAAAACAAGAAAAAAGCTGTACCTGGGCCCTTAGAACAGGCCGGCCACGACAAGATCGTCATTGATAATGAGAGCACTACTATTCCTCTGGAGCAGGATGCCAGTGTGGAGAACAAGTTCACAGTAACACCATTCATGCCAAAGATGGCCAACGAGACATTGAAGGCAGAGTTGGGCCGGAGCACATGGAGGTTGTTCCACACGATATTGGCACGGTACCCGGACAACCCCACGATCCAGGAGCGTACCACGTTAGATAATTATATTCAATTGTTTGCTCAGGTGTACCCTTGTGGAGATTGTGCGCGACATTTCCAAAAGTTGTTGGCTGCGTACCCACCGCAGACAAAGAGCCGTAAGACAGCGGCGTTATGGGGGTGTCATATACACAATAAGGTCAATGAACGCTTGAAGAAGCCGGAATATGACTGTACCACGATTCTCGAGGATTATGACTGTGGGTGTGGGAGCGATGAACAAGAAGAAGATTACACATTGAAGGGTCAGAGCTTTGAACACTTGAGAAATATCAAAATTGACGAGAAAGAGGAAAAGCAAAGAGGTGGGTAAAGGAGAAGGTAGTGGTGCTCTAACAAATTAACGTAACGTGTATTTCAAAGGTTTAAACAATTACACAGCATCCAACATTTTGAGATTGATGATGTTCTTTTAAATTCTTATATTTGGCAAATTTGTTTTGATCGGGAGGTAGTTTCCAGTTATATGGAATCAAATAATCAGGAGTTTCTTCGATATAATTTATAATTCTATATTGTTAGTATAAGTTTTAATAGCATGGTTGTGTTTTTCTGGTTGGGGAAGTTAATCTTACATACAAACCACTTGCGGTAGATGCTGGAATTCTTTCTCTCTTTAAAGTTTCTTTCAATCTATTATTCAACTCTTGGATTCTTTTAAGTTTGATGATTTGAATCTGAGGTTCTACCTTGTTATCACTCATGATGAATTTGTCTAATAAAAAAAAGTACTACCAAAAGATCCTTGAAAAGTTCCCAAACGTGGGAGAGAGATATAACAATCATGAACTTTAGACGATGGTGAGCCCTCAGTTTTACAATTCACAATCTACACTAAAAATAACACCCCATGCATCCATGACATGACAACCAGATATTCATTTCTATACAAAAAAAAGAAGTAATATACAAACAGCAATGACACTAGCTAAAATCAAAGTGTCTCTTTTTCTTCTAGTATTAATTTTCGAAACCAACACATTCAACCCCGGTATGCTCTGCAATGAACTCAATATTCTCAGCTGTGCGTTGTTTAGGTATTGTCGTTGATTCAACAATTCGTCTCTTGTGTTGTACGCACTCTGCAAGAGTCTGTCAGCGAGCGAATTCGCCCCTTCGACTCGTTGACTTTCTTCAAGAATGTAATCGTTAGCGTTGATATCCTGACCCCTGCTTCGTTGCTTATGAGTGTTTATATCCGACTGTACCAGGAAGAGCAAATTGTTTCTATTTCGCTCATCTTGCAAGTTCCGCAGAATGTTGCCAAAGGAAGCAATATGATCATGCAAAGTTTCCTTGTGTCGGGCCAATTGCTGTAACTTGGACGTTGAAAGATTCTCGGTGCTTGTTTCGCTGATTCTATTCAATTTGTTGATAATGCTGTCTCTTTTGTTCAATATATCTTCAATTTGTTGTTTTGTTGCAAGTTCATCTTGCGATATGTCTATTGACTGTTGTTGTTGATTCTGAAATTGCGAGTATTTTGATAAAAGCTGTTCAGTTTGTTTCTCTAGACTTAATGCTTGTGATCTAGTTTGTGCAAATGTAGATGATGACATAAGTACGTCGATTCTTTTTAAAAGACAGATTCTATGTTGACTGGTTCAACAAGATCAATATAAAAACAAGTTGATTACTGCTTAGCTGGCCGCAAGTGGATGATAATGAACTTCTAGATTGACTTTTTGGTGAGAACAGCATTAGTAATATACAGGAACCAACATCAAGAGCCCGAAGAGTACAATTCAACATTAAAGGTGACACTTCTTTTTTCCTCTTTCATCCAAGAACTATATAAATAGAGGTTGAAATGTCGTCTTTAGAAGAGCTAGCCAAGATAGATCCAGTTCCATTGGATCGTTTAGAAGACAATTTGTCACCAGCTCAAGAGGCCCCATTAAAAAAAAAACCATGGCTTATACCAACTTTGTACCGAATCCAAAAATATAGCGCATATTCATACTTATCGTTTGTAGGAATCCACCTATGTTCAGTGATCATAGTGCCCATTATTCCCATCGACAAGGATGTGAAACAGGAGGTATTCTCCATGGCCAAGGCCGTGTTCCAGTCCTTGCCGTTATACGAACCAATTTTCATCTTGGGTGCCTCTTGCGTGCACTTGGCCGCAGGTGTTGCCTTACGTATAGTCCGTTCGCGGCAGAGAAAGAGGCATAAACATAAACATCACAATGGTGCTCAACAAAATAACAACGCGAGCATCAGGATCAAGGATGATGACGATGATATTGGATTTGGTGGAATATCGAGCATATTTGGATTGGGCTACAAAAAATCATGGATATCTCAAGTGTTTGGGTTGACTCCATTGCAGTTTTCGGGATACTTGGTGACCCCATTTTTGATCTACCATGCATATAAGTTCAGATACATTCCCTGGAGAGTCGAAGGAGATTCATCGTTGATAAACCTTGATTATATTTCATATGTGTTGAATATTAAGAATCCAACAGTGAATATCATAGGATTAAGCGGATTGGTTTGGATAATTGGTTATCATGTTACAAACGGGGTGCTAAAATTGAACAATTTGTACAGCCCAACTTGGAAAAGAATTGGGTTGTTTACAGTTAACTTGATGGGGATTTTAGGTATGATTAGTATTTACTTTTTCAAAACTGAAAAAATCGATCACGAAGGATTCTTAGGTAAGTCATTTATCAAGTACATTAATTCATTTTTACTTTAGAGACATCGGGTGCCAAACATTTGCGATGTTATTGGTTGGTACAACTATGGATTGGTGTAGACGATTGCGAAAAGTGATTTAGTGTTGCACACGCACTTATTAATGAAATGAATTTGATTGGCCTCGGTCATCAAAATAGCATGAGAAACAGTCAGAAAACAGTCAAAAAGCTCCATCAAATTCTGAGTTTGGGTTGTTTGAAGTTGGTGATTGAACGGTTGATGCTCCTATTTCATATGAGGTTGCCAAATAAAACCAAACTTTAAGAGAAAGTTTATATGCATAAGAAGAATATGGGATTAATTTGATATCTGGTTCGTATGATCCACGATGAGGTGGTGTTTGCATTTTTCTGCTTTATCTCTTCTTATCCAACCTTTGCTATTCTGCTTTGTTCTCAATTGGTACTCGCCTGGTTCTTTTATTCTCTTCATGTTCCCGCAACAAAGTTGTTTTTTGACTATTCCAATTCATTATTATAATTTAGATTGCACACTTTGATTCAACCCTGTTATGAGTCGAGATTGGGTATGCTGCAGTTAGATACTTCCACCATTCTCCGGTGGCGTGGCACTTGAGTGCAGCAAAACCAACACCCACTGAAGAAGTTATCTCCGAGGTAGCACATTCGTAGCCATCTTCATCTCCCGCTCGAGCCTTATGACAGTGGTATATTATATCCGATAATGCATGAACCTCGGTAATACCGGCAATCACAACATTTCTCCTCTGGCCATCTTCAACCCTGAGTTGGTTCCTCGCGGCGTTTGTCAACAACCAAGCTCATTTAGCATACATACCAAAAACAGAATAATGGCAAGAATACCAGTCAAAAATATCATCAAAATTCACTATTCCGCAAATTAATTCTCTAACCAAAAATATAATAACAAACAGTATAAAGAATGGGTTCATTAACTGCTACTATGTATTAACTATACTTTCCAATAATATATTGTTAATTTCATATAAAGCGAGATACGGTAATTCTCGAAGTAATTATATTATGATTATTTTATCCGACCATCCAGGCACGATGTACGACCAGCTTGGTACGTTATCCAATCAGACTGGTATGGTTCGATTAGGTAACAGTTTGCGAAGATAGCAACTCCAATAATACACCATTCTCCGCTCGCTAGATTGTTGAACTCTCGTTAAAAACATCATCCTACGTCGACTATGTCGTCCAATTTCTCAATTCTATCACCAATCAACGTCCGTGCATTTTCAAATAAAGCTCTCTTCAAATATGTACGGACAAATTTTTAAACCAGCTAACGCTAATTCGGGACACGGAATTTGATCTGCATACTCAGCATCTTACATCAAATAATTGTCTTCCGCAATCAAATCCAAGGATTGACGAAAAGTCCATGGCTCTAACTTCTGATTCTTTGCAAGGTCCGTGTGTGTGTGTGTGGGGGGGGGGGGGGAATATCTCTAAACAGGAGCTTTCCCAAGTACTTGGAATTAGTAACTCTGTCTTTCTTGACCATTGTAGAAAGATCTAATTCGTAGGCATTATCATTAATGACCTTCACAATTTTAAATGGACCGTAGTAAACTGAAGTCATTTTTCACCAGAGCCCAATCAACGGATTAAACTGAAAATATTATATAGCAATAACACATATCAAAAGATAGCCGAAGATCAGGATCTTATGGGTGTCGATGAAGTTGAAGAACTCCAAGAACCATCTAAAGCATTAACGCAAATGATTGAAATCGAGAAATGGACAGCAGTAGCATTTTGATCCTGGGATATACAAATTGAGAACTGTGCAGTTTGTAGAAACCATTTGATGGAACCTTGTTTCGAACGTCAGGCTAATTGAAAGATGCCTAAGCCGGAGTCGTTGAAGCTAAACTCACCTCAGCAATACTCCTGGAAACCCCAGAACCCGACACCAGTTAAGAATCGTACGAATATACCATAAATACTCACGAATACCCCTCCTAGGCCAACCTGACAAGAGAATCGGATTGAACGAGTTAGCCCTGAATGCCCAAGTCGAGACCAACTTTGCTTTGAAGAATTTCACCCTGAATACTACAGGCAATGAAGCAAGCGTGGACAAATTACTTACCATTGAAGCAGACAGATTTAAAGCTCCCTTCGGCTTACACAATAGTGGCTCATATCTACGAGACATGGTCGTTCTTGTCGATAGTGGAGCAGCCCCTAATTTTATCAGCAGCAATTACGCTGCTGACTCAAGAAACTACCGTGAGTTACGCATCGAGTTTCAGCTTCTTGCAATGGTGCATATTCGGAAGCTACTCAGATGGAATTAAAAGTTAATGGAGTTATTTTTAAGGAACCTGTTGAAAAAATACTTCAGAATTACAAGCGTTCGTTAATCATTGGTTTACCTTACCTTGACTTTGGTACTAAGGCAATTTGTGGCCTTAACGTTGAAAATCCATTTGGGCTTGTGGATGGAAACAAGTTTTCAAGGGAATTGAATACTGGTGCTAAAACGCTTTCAGAAAAAGCTGAATTGAAGGCAGAATAGTCCAAGAGGCGAGTGGGAAGTCATGGATCAAGGTATTAGATATCTAATTAATTCCATGTTCTAATGCTTATAAGCTTTATCTTAAAATTCGGTTTAATTCAGCTATTTTATTTGAAATAGTTCTGTCACCAACACCACCAATTACACTACCCAAGATTTCTGGATTTACTTCATTAAAGCTAATTCTAATAACTATCCTTCACCAACAAATGTGGATTTTCCAATGGAACTTTGTAATCTTCTCATTTCGAGTCTAAAGGTTTTGCTGAGGTGATATTAGCTTCAACAACTCCAGCATGGGCATCTTTGAAAACTAATGAACAGTTGTGTCAATAATGCAAATTTGACATAATCAGCAAGAACATTGATTGATGAATTAGATAAGCCAATACCAGAAATTTCTTTTTCCACTCAAGGAAATACATGACCGAAGTATGAATTCTTCCGAGTAGACTACATATCAATTAACAATACACATACTTTTACTGAAGCCTGTTTCTGATGCAGCTTTGGTGATACTGGTCTATTTGCGAAAGTTACTATTGCCTAAGGTGGGCATTGAACAAGATTCATTGAACTTTCCCAAATTTTGTTTCCATGAAAAAAAGAAAAAACTCGTCAAATCAATCGTGAAATAAAAGAGTAAGAGGAACCAGTAATTGCGTTGAACACTAAAAGACAATGATATAATCCAGAATAAATATAATATGTATTTCCAATATACACCAATTGCAATTAATCGTCACAAAATCTACGTACATAGCATATCATCACATCGAATCACTGCACATCACTCGTTGTTGTCTCGCCTCATCTCTTTCCCTAAGCAGTAGCACTGACCGTTGTAGCTTCAGCCTGCACTGTTTCTGGTCCCAATGTAGGTTTAGTCACTTTCCTCTTTGATTTGTAATCTTTGACAGCCGACTTGATCGCGTCTTCCGCTAACATAGAACAATGCAATTTTACCGGAGGCAAACTCAATTCCTGGGCAATAAACGTGTTTTTAATGGCTAACGCTTCATCCAAGGTCTTACCCTTAACTAGTTCTGTGGCGTATGAGGAGCTGGCAATTGCTGATCCACAACCAAATGTCTTGAATTTGACATCTTCAATTTTACCGGTCTTTTCGTCAACTTTGATCTGCAATCTCATCACATCTCCACAAGCTGGCGCACCGACTAATCCTGTACCCACGTTTTCGTCATTTTTATTCAATGTACCGACATTTCTTGGGTTTTCATAATGATCTATAACTTTTTGGTGATATGATCTTCTCACTGTTGTTATAACCGATGGTCCATGTGCAATAAACGGTGTGATTCTGTGCATTAATGCTGTAGCTCTTGTATTGAGAGGCTGTCTAGCAACTGTTTTTAAAATTGATCTTGTAAACATTGATGGATGAATGTATTATTGTATATTATTGTATGGTATTGTATTATATTGAAATTGGTATTATTAATCAAACGACGGAAAGTAACAAAGGAAAGCAAGAAAGTACCTGATTATATATATTTACCGTCAGAGGAGAAGAAGCAGAAAAAAAAAAAAGAAAGTGAGATGTAGATGATAATAAATGACGTATGCCGGTATACTTTATATTATATTATATTGCACCGTATTATATTTCATAGAATACATAGTGTAAATCAAGAGCCATCACTTACTCTCCACCCACTCGCACGCACGCACGCCCGCCCGCACGCTCGCACGCTCATTTACTCACGCACCTGAAAGAGAAATTTAATAATTGATCTGAAATACACGACCACTGTTTTGATTGTGTTTTAGGCTTTCTTTGTTTTATCTTATTG
Organism: Nematodospora anomalae; assembly: GCA_030572795.1. Classification (NCBI taxonomy): domain Eukaryota; kingdom Fungi; phylum Ascomycota; class Pichiomycetes; order Serinales; family Debaryomycetaceae; genus Nematodospora; species Nematodospora anomalae. The sequence goes on along the minus strand of JAJMBC010000009.1, from coordinate 2,316 downwards.
CATCTTATAAGATGTTCCTCGTTACCTATTGGGGCATGGGTGTAAAACGGATTAGGTTTTCCTATTTCGGCTCCGAATCCGAAAATGACTGTTTTTTGCTGTATGTACGTTTCATTACGCAGTGTATAATGATTTGCTTATTTCCGTTATTTGGCCTGCCTGTATCATCTACCACGATCATCTACATCTGCATCTGCATCTATACTCACCGCTGCTGAAGTTTGACTTGCGGACTAAAACAATAAAGCTGTAATGATCATGGTGTTAATTCTTCTACTGATGCAGCGGGCCCTATTAGTTATTTTTTTCTCTTTTTGTATTGGTATTTTTTTCACATGAGCTGGGCATACCGAAGTTGAGAATCACATTCTCGAAAGTCGTAGATTATGTGTAGTACTAGCAATATAATTATATAATTAAAGTGCCACACATTATGTAATATTGTTCGCCTAGCTTGTGTAATCTAAATCCCTCAACATCACCAAAGCGCTAAAGGTGCGCTAGCTTTTCTTCACGCGGCTTGTAGTTAGTTCTCTTGACCGTTGTGTGCCAAAAAACGTGGAGTGTGGTTTGCATGTAGCCGGTTACAAGCCAAAGATGCATGAAAGTACTTGTTATCAAGGAGGAAGATGAATCAGGAATAAAGCCAAATGATGTGTCGGGTACAAAGCTTGAGAAAGTGTTGGATACAAAGCTTGAGAAAGTGTTGGATACAATCAAAGTCAAACATTCTGTAGCTACATGAGTATGTAGCCTCTTTTTAAGCCAACCTAACCTAGAATTAACTCAAGAATTGCTAAAAACCTGGATTGCGTATTCTCCGAAATTGTATACCGTGCTTGGTTGTAGGCAGTTCAGTCAAGTAGCTAATGCGAACATCAATGCAAAAAGCCTCTCGACATACTGCCTTTCCAGACTATTGGCTAATACAACAACTTCAATCAACTAGTATTCACCATAGTATATTACACTTCACATGTATATTTTATTGTACTCTATTGTACTCTACTCTATTCTATTGTACTCAATTCTAATCCATTGTATTGTGTTGTATTGTGCTGTATACTGCTGTTTAGTTATCCTCCTCTTGATAAGCTTTGTATGTAAAACCAATCAGATCAAGTTGAAAACCAACTGAAAAGACAGATTTGGCTTTGATACTTGTACTGTACAAACATGCATTGTCACTGAATATTATCTTCTCTGCCAATTACACTTTAATCTATTACCTATGCGTCATCATGTACCGTACACCGAGAGCCAGAAAGTACGGTTGCCTTTTCTACTGACAGTACTGAACCTAACTTCTTCTTCCTGCTGTTGTCGTTTTTGTCCTGGAATTTGTACCATTATTACTAATCTTGTGTCATGGAAAGAATTACAAACATAGTGATCTTTATTGTGTTGTAATGTCAAACTGGAGACACAGAAAATGCTTTGGTTACTCGACTGTTACAGAAAAACAATAACAACAACAACAACTATACCCAAGTTTGGTTTCAGTTGTTCATTCCTAGTTTTGGATAGAGAGTTTTAACTATATTAGTAGAAATAATTCTCTGCGATTAAAAGACCCTGATTTGTTCCCATCAACAGTTAAACCATCTGAAGTATTATATTTTAATACCACTGCTTAAACGAATCTAGATCTCAGAGGCATCTTTTCTATTTTGTTGCGTTTTCGTTGGTAATGGCAAACGCCCCTCCGCTAAAAGAATTCTATCTTTCATTCTTTCTTGTAGCAGCTCGTTATTTTTTTTTTTTTTTGGCTTTACTTTGATTTGCTCGAACCTCCTAGTATTTCCGGAAGAATTAGTAGCATATCATCATTTAAACAACCCAACCCCGTCCTAGTTCCAAATTCATATAAGTTTTCAATTATTTCCCTATTTTGACAGAATACTATGAGTGGATCAACTCCATCAAATGATCAAAGAAATGTTAGTAATGACGAAAGTGAAAAACCTCATAGTATACCAATTCCCAATCCTCGCAAACTACCTGCTGAAGATATAGATACTGGTGTTTCCAATGGAGATGTCGATTGGTTATTTAGAGGGAAGTCCAAAAAATTGATCAAAAAAATGAATTGCAATGTCAATCCCGAATTGCCGAAGGAGAATAAGGACGGTGTAAAGACGTCAGATAAATCGGATAAATCAAGTAAATTAGATACATCAAAGATACCTCATAATAAAGTGAAGCAGGAGACTAAAGCGCAATCAAAAGAACCACCTGCTACTCAGCAGCAGCAGCAGCAGCAACAGCAACAACAACAACAACAACAACAACAACAACAACAACAACAACAACAAC